>VZZY01008375.1:0-31361 GCA_013400335.1 Eurystomus gularis
CTATAGAAACCAAGGTCACTGTTGAATCTTATGTTTGTACGTACCATGAGGTACCATGTCGGAGTGCTGTAAAGTAAGATGTGGCAGCTATGGGAGGAGGGGACAGGACAGGTGACCCCAAATTGACCAATGAGGTATTCCATTCTGTATACTTCATATCCAGTATGAAGCTGAGGGATAGAATCATAGAATCATAGAATCATTTAGGTTGGAAAAGACCTCTAGGATCATCAAGTCCAGCCTTCATCCCAACATCTCCCTGGCCCCTAGACCATGTCCTGATGCTCCACATCTACTTGTTTTTTAAACACAAGGGTTAAGGATCACAAGAATTAAACCTTTTCTTCAATGGCCTGCATCTGAGGAGGACTGTTTGTTCTTCTGCCTTTGATTCCAGTCTATGTGCTCCTGAATCCAGTTCCCAAATCCAGCTACTGGATTCAGTTCTTATCTGCCCCTGAGTCAAGTTTGGGACTTCCCCAGTGCCTGCTCAGCAGCATTAGTGGTGACTGTGATGTAATTACCATCAGGGTGAGGGGAGGGTTGGGTGTGATATTGGTTTTATGTATATGTGTATATATTTAATTTTATTATTGTTGTTTCGTTAAAGCAGTTTTAGTTTTCTTTTCAAATCCATAAATCTCTCTCTCCTTTATTTCCTTTCTCTTCCTCTTTGGGAAGGGAGTGGTGTTAATAGAAAGCATCTGTCATTTGTCCAGTGACCAGCCCAGCCTTAACTATTGACAATCATAGGTAACATGAACATGACAGGCAGTCAGAATCCTGCCCTCAGATAAATGGACACACTTTATCCAGCAGAAGCTGGGACTGGAAGCTGCTTCTGGCTGCAGTGCTATGAGTGCCGCAAGTGCTATAACAGGTAACAGAGTGTAGGTCTCTGAATTACTTAAGAAGCATCTGATCTCATTTTAAGTTCCTCAATAAACCTGCTGCATGTTGATACATGTTATATCTGTTTCTCCTGTGTTTTGTACATTACATCCTTGAATGGGATGAAATAATATTTACTATGTTTCTGCTTCTAATCCCTTTTTCTTTGTCAGTATTTTCCTGTGCTGTTCTTGACTAAGGAAACAGAAATACTTGCAGACACTTTGGATAGAAGTCAAAACCAAGAGGATATATTTATAGCTGAAAACACACAAGAATTTCAGCAAACCTCACACAGAGAATGGATAAAAGAGCAGAACTTTCCAAGAAAGTTAGTGATGTAGTTTTTCCAAATCTAGAAAATGCAATGCAATTTTCAGGAGCCACGTGAACAGGTATCCGAAGATGTCTCCAAAAGAACCTACTGACATCTCTTGTTATCCTTATAACCCCATTTTTGTGGATGTTCTTGTTTGATGGGGTCAGTGAAAGAACACACCAGAGGAAGCCTTTAGAGCCCTTCAGAAGAACCAAAGATTAATGGGAGATATGTCCCTTACAGTCCTTTTGAAGTACAGTTTGTGTTGGAGAGTCCTACAAAAAAAAAAAAAGCAGCCTAGACTGTTTCAAATGATGAAAGACAGGCTCATGGGTTTTGCAGGTACTAGAGTGCTCAGTTTATGTAGGAGAGATTAGGAAACATTTCATTCGTGATAACCTGCTGTGTCCACACTGCAAGATTGTACAGACTATGGGAGGAATGAGTCTACATGTTAGAAAGAGCTTTAAATTTGTTTGCCATTTATAGAGATTAGTAGTATGGAAATATGGACTCCTTTCATCATATATAGCTGCTCTGAAATCTTATCTGATTATGGTAAGCAGAAGCAGTCTGGCTTACCTGATACCCTGGTAATGCTTGTGTTTCCAGGGCCCTCATGGAGGTGAATGAGAAGGCAGTCCCCACACAAACCCTTACAAGACCTTTGATTTTTGATTTGAACATAAAATTTGTGAGTTTGGGTTCATGACTATAAGAGGTTGTAGTTTCCATGCAGACACATCTTCTCTGGAGAAATCTTTCACAGTCTAATTGGATATTTTATTTTTGGGGGAAACCTGCAACCATTAGTTCATAGGAAGGCTCTGCAGAACTTTCGTTTTTCAAGCAAATAGGCTGACTGACAGAGAAATTGTATTCCTGACGCGGTATGAGATGTGTCTTCACCTGGCTTGAAATGTAATACAAATTTCAGGTTCCTTGCTGCAATCATATCAACTTCCTTTCATAAGAAAGGAGCTCTGTTCCTTGCTTAGTCTATGCTAAAAAAGTATGGTGAAATGGCTTCTTGAGGTGAGGCTGCTCTGTGTGCCTTTAGTAAGAAACACGTCATGTCATTTAATAGCTTTGCTTGCTTGATACATGCACACAAATCTCCTCAGGTTTTCTGTATAGAAGGACAATCATTTTTTTTACTCTGGTGGAGGAAGTTGGAGGAAGTTGGGAAGTTGGCTGCAAAAATACTGAAGAACTTGGTCTGGTCAGGAAATGAAAGATTTCAGTCTCTGAGAGAAAAAAATAATGTCTTTCCTGTAAAATACATAATAGATATCCCACAGCAGTTTGTGTGGTCAATAACTTTTCTTGCTGACTATCCAATCATGGATAACATGGTTTAGCCTGTTTTAACTATTTTTAGTTTAAAATGTGTATCTAATTGAAGAGTGTTATAAAGTATTTACTATTATACAGAAATCTGTTGTATAATTCACTGTGCAGCCTTAATAAAAAGCAGCTTAGACTTTTTCAGATGTGGAAAGACAGGCTCATCGATTTTGCAGGTACTAGAGTGTGCAAAGGAAGCACTGAGGTTCAGGGCTTCAAGACATTTCAAAATGCCTTATGTGAAATCAACAACATGGCATTGATACTGATCCACATAAAGAAGCATCTTCAGTGCAGCTTTGCGCAGTCTCACCAGGCTCTGGGTGATCCAAAAGGTAGTTGTGCTCACAGACAGACTGAAAAGAAATATTGGGTTGAACAAGTTCACAATAAAAATGTAGATGCCATGGCACAGCAGTTTATATGCATTACTGATATTGCTGCTCTCATCTTGTGAGAGCTCAGGAAAACTACTCTGAATGAAGTATAGGTTCACAATGTCTCTTTTGGGGTTCTAATGATTTTTTAATGATGGTTTGAAATTCTGCTGCACAGTCAAAGGTGATACTTACTACTGAAGACAAATGAGAACACTAGCAATTCTGCTGCTGGGGTGCCTGCCTTTATTGCTAACAAATGGAAGAAATGACCTGTGCTGTACTGTCATGACAAGGCACTGCATCATCCCTGAATTATTTTGTTAAATTTGGAGGGGAAGCCTGCTGTCTTTCATCCAGAATTGATCTGTGTGATGCAAAAAAAATGAGCCTGCTGACAACAAAATGCAGTATCTCAAAAAAATATCAGGTAGATAATGAAGACCCAAATTTTGCAACACAAAACTGTTTGAAGGTCTAGAAGAGGGAGCCTTTAGAACAGGAATATTTGGTCATTATAGTGATAGAAAAAGGATGGATTTTGACAGTAGCTAGCAAAGGTGTTTTCTGTGATGCTTTTTTACCTTGATTCCATTCATAAGGTTAAAGGGCTAAATCCCACCCTGTCTCTATGCAGTTTGAAGTGGAATAAAAATATACAGTCTTTTAGTGGCTTCCATATTTCTAACAAACCAGGCTTTTGAGGAATCTTAGCAATCCTATCCTCAATTTAGTTTTCTGATGTATTTAGACTTCACAGTAGACTGTCTGCAAAGTCTGTTAAGATCTTATAAACGGGGAAAGCATGCAAAGATCTTAAGCAAGGAATGTGCTAATTAGAGTACAGAACAGAAAGATGATTCAAGATACTTTAAGGAAGAGGAGGGATAAAATTACTTGAACATTGTATCACTGTGTGACTTCCCAGAGTCCAAGAACAAGCAAGAAGAAAATAAGTCTTTCAAAAGGCAAACAAATTATGCCTATTTGGCCTTAAGATAGAAAAGAGCGGTAGGTAGGTAGGTTGCTCTCTATCAAGAGCAACATGTTTCAACATTTGCTTCCTTATACTTTATATATACTTTTTGGAATCAATTATTTTTACCCCATATTTTTGAAGTGATAAACCTTATTCTAAATATTCTGATACTCAGCTCTCACACCACACCTCTGGGCACCGCAAAAACACTTTTCAATGGCAAATTCCTTGAATGTCTGTCACCCTAAAGGTTGTTGTGCTTCCAAGAGTTGTAAAATAACCTATCACTAAATTGCAAAGACTTCATTGTAAATAGAGTCATAAATTGTGAAGTTATGGAAAGACGTATTTCTTGCCAAGGGAGTTGTCAAGTTTCTTTGGCAAGGAGGGAGACAGTATGCAGGAAGTAGCTGAGACTTTGCACTAAAGGTGGGTATCACTCTGAGCTCCCATAAAATGGAGATTTTTTTTCTCTCTCCCCCTTATATAAACAAGATCAGAGCAAAGTGTAGAAAGATGCTGCAGCATATGATCTTAAGAAGGAAGAAAACTAAAACCAGATTTTAACATTTATAGTATGGGACTGACACTTTTGCAGAACCCCTAATGTCTTTCTCTTTTTTCCTCATTTTTAACAAAGTCAAATTGCTCAGTGATGAAACCTGAGAAATTTGAACAAGGTATGATACTCATTATTATAAATGCTTACTTGGTGTGTAGGCTGAAGTCTCTCTCTAATCAGTTTTTAAACAGTTATACAGAAAACAAAACCACTTCTGTAAAACTAACTGTAACAACTCTTCTGCAGAACACTTGATCATCTAACAGGACAGTCATTAGGGTGGGTGGGGTTTATTTTCAAGTCCGTACTCCAGTTCAGGGAAAGTTTAGGTCACTCATATTTTAGGAGACAACCACCAACATTACACTATTGGTTATTCTCTGCTTTAAGTTTTAGGATGTTCTCTCTCACTTTGACCAGGAAATTCCACTATAGAGGTAAAATCATAGTCAGCAGAGCTGACATACTCTTGTAAACATAAAAAGTAGTAGCTCTAAACAAGCAATATTCATAGTACCCAAAAAAATGCCTTACTGAAAATATCTGATGACTTCTCATGGAGGCTGTTATCCTCCTCTGCTTTCATTGTCTTGGCTAGTTTTGAAAGAAAGTAACTCCATAAATGTGGTTAGAAGTCATGTTTTCCACTCTGATTTAAATAAATTCTAGCAATGATAAGGCTATTCTGCTTCCCTCAAATTAAACTGTAATATGGTTAATAAAGGAGAAGCAGTTTATTCCTTCCACTCTCTGTGCCCTAACAAAGGGTTGGGATTCACCTAATGTGAAAACTTCCCTGCCTTTCTAACATGGTGAAATAAGTCATAATGTTAGAGGAAAATGTTGTGAGGGAAAGTAACAACGAAAACATTATCCATTCTGAGGAATATAAGCAATCACTTAAAACAACACAGACAGGATCGCTGGTGCCTAGAGAGAAAGAAAAGCTAACTGAAGCAAAACAGCTATGGCTAAAAAATAGAAATAACTCACAGAACCAAAGAGCAAGTGACCTGTGAAAGTCATTCAAAGGGGAGAAGTAACCACATCAGTATGAACCAAAGCCTCCCTCTCTAGAGCAGTCAGCACTTCTATCACAAAAGGTAATAATAATATATGTTAAATAGATCAGTACCATAGTTCCATGAATCAACTTCCCATTTAACTCTCCTACACCAAAACCACTCATCATTGCCACAGTGCTTTCTCCCTAGTCTTAGCACATTACCTAACAGTCACATAATCATAAGAGTGCTGTTTCAGCCCATGGACCTGGTAAAACCTTGCAGAGGACACCTAAATCATATGTTACCTTCCCTGTTCCTCTGCATCCCAAAGTCATTGAATATATTATCAAAGAGACTCAGGCTGCAATTACATTTCATTTTTTTTGTATTAATGAAGTTCCAGCTCAGTCACCCATATTTCGTTCAGCTAGGGAGCATAATATTAGCAAATGTAATTTCCTTTTCTGTGTCCCCCATTTTATAAGTGAACCTCTCAACCCTTCCAAGAAAGAAACAAACAATTAAACAGAGATCCCTGAATAGGCAACAATTTTAGCTGCATACGGAAGGATCTTATTGATTTCCACAAATATTACAATGGGGTGTTTGGGTAGTTTAAATCAACAGAATCTTTTTTGTCAGTGTAGATTCATAAAGTCATACTAAATTTCCTAAAATGTATGACTACTGAACATAATCTTAGCAGCTGTTTAACACTTGTATGTTTCTAAAGACTGTATTTCTAACAGCCTTCATGTTGAGTTTCAGGGATAGTTTTGCATTAGAACTCCTTTTCACTAAATAAACCCACTGATTCAGATTATTAGATTCAGCATTTATATTTGCTGTCCGTGGAAAGACCTGCTGTCATGGAGATAAACAGCATTTCCTCCTCCTCTTTCCACGGATCAACTGAAATTCTAAGTGAAAATAAAACTAAGATTCTTCCATACATGCTTTCTATTTTATTTGGTTTAAGGAAGAAAAAGGGAAGATTTGAATTTTCTTTATCTGCTAATTACATGTTGCTTTTTGTTTGTTCGCTTTACCAGACAATGCATATTATGCAGCCATGCCTTTCAAGAAGCTAAGAACAGTTAAACCTTTTTTCTCAATCTCATTTTTTCAAATCAGGATTTTATTATTTCAATCCTTCTAATAACCCACACAGAACTACATGAATTTCTTTAAATTAGTACACTCTTTCTTTCATGTTTAGATATATTAAAATGAAATTTGGATTGCTTATACCTAATTTGTCTTACAAATTAAATTTGCTTTTCAAATTAAATTTGCTTTTTTACGTTGTAGGAAATGCACATTAACTTTCTCCCGTCTTTATATTGTATCTCTCATAACTTTTCTCTTTGGAGCAACCTTACAATTTCTTAAAAATAATTTCCTGGCAGTAAACAATATTTCATTGAGATTTTCTCTCTGATCTTGAAGCATGTACCTTTTAAAATAAAAGAATACATGAAATAAATATGAAATTTACCTAACACTTCCTGTATGATATACCACTCAGTAATTTTTCCACTGCATAGAAATAAACACATAATTAATAAGTCTGGTTTTCCTCCTATGGTAAATCAAAATGCTCCATATTTAGGAGGGCTGGAATGATTGTACTTTTCACTCATAAGCCTTCTCTCCATTTCCAGAATCAAAATGCCAGATATATTAGGGCTTTACCAGATGACAAAAGGAAAGAAATGTGTGTGTGTGTGTGTGTGTGTAATTAATGATGATCATGATGATAATAGTCCTTAGTATTTTGGGGATTCTCAACTCCCTCTCAGATCTCAAATAGATAATAAATGCAGTACACAGATGCACACTGCAATTTAGATGTCTTCTGCCTGCAGTTCTGTGATCTGATTATTAAAGGCAGTTGTCTCTAAGTACTGCAGACTTCTGTGTGAAGTCTATGTGCTCAAAAATATTTTACATGTCACACTGGAATTTACACCACTATTTGTTTATAATTAAGAATTATGCTAGATTATTACTTGAATAGAGAAATTATATACAGCAGGGAATAATAGATCTGCTAAAATTGTCTGCAATAAGAATCTGTTACTGATAGGCAAAAGAGCTCTAAGTGCTGTGATGGCTGAAAATGTCAAGTGGAAAAAGTGAGTTCGGAGTCCTACAGGTAAATGAGAGAATGAAACCTAGTTCTCATTCTCATTAAAGCATCATCCAGTAGATAAAAAAATGGATGCAACTTCCATCTCTACAATTCTGAGTTATTTTCCAAATAGAAAATTGTGTAAAAACTCTTTAGTTCAATTATCTACCAGGTGCCATGTGAAAATAAGTTCCAGGATAACAGAAGAGAATCACAGAATCAGGAAAGAATCACAGAATAGTAGGGGTTGGAAGGCATCTCTGGTGATCATTTAGTCCAACCTCACTGCCCAAGCAGGTTCACCTAGAGCAAGTTGCACACAAACATGTCCAAGTGACTTTTGAAAGCTTCCAGTAAAGGAGACTCCACAACCTCTCTGGGAAGCGTGTTCTAGTGCTCCATCACCCTCAGAGGAAAGAAGTTTTTCCTGATGTTGGCATGGAACTTCCTGTGTTCCTATTTGTGTTCATTGCCCCTTTCCCTATCACTGGGCAGCACTGAAAAGAGACTGGTTTGACTCCTGTCTTACATACTTACGAGCAATTATAAGATGCCATCTCAGCCTTCTCTTCTCCAGGCTAAACAGCCCCTTTCCTCGTGAGAGAGACATTCCAGTCCTCTAATCATATTTGTAGACCTCCATTGGACTCTTTCCAGCAGTTCCCTGTGTCTCTTGAACTAGGGAGCCTAGAACTGGACACAATCCTCCAGATGTAGCCTCACTAGGGCAGAGAAGAGGGGGAGGAGAACCTCCCTCCACCTGCTGGTCACACTTTTCTTAATGCATCCCAGGATACCATTGGCCTTGGCTACAAGGCCACACTGCTGTCTTATGGTTAACCTGTTGCCCACCAGGAGTCCCAGGTCCTTCTCCATGGAGCTGCTTTCCAGCAGGTTGAGAAGAGAAATAACTTTCTTGTTCCAAATTTCCTAGTACTGAAAATTCATTCAGTAGATCTGAGTTTCAGAGATCTGACAGCTCAGTGTCTGCCATACCTTGTATTAGACAAAACAATGGTCATCTGAGGACAGATTGGTCTCCACTAACATGACTCCTGCACAAATAGGTTGAACTGACTCATCTACAGTATCTTTTTTTCCAGTAGGTCAAAGCATTTTAGTCTCTCTATATTAACAAATCATGCACACACATATATAGAAACAAAAGACAAAGAAAGATTTTTCAGTCTTTTGTAACACTTCAGTTATAAGGATGATGACTTGTTCTCTTTCCCTGATACCTGCTTTCTTTTTCTGTCACCAATTTATTTCCACAGCAGCAGATATAAGGAAATTTGCAAGCTGACTTATCACAAGATGAGATTTGGAGGTGGGCTGTCTCTGTATTTTCTACACAAAGTGCATTTTGTATGTACAGAATCACAGAATCATTTAGGTTGGAAAAGACCTTTAAGATGATCCAGTCCAACCATAACCCTGCTCTACTAAGTCTACTGCTAAGCCATGTCCCTAAGCACCACGTCTATACATCTTTCAAACACATCCAGGGGTGGTGACTCAATCACTGCCCTGGAAAGCCCATTCCCAGTGCCTGACAACCATTTCAGCGAAAAAAATTTTCCTAATGTCCCACCTAAAGCTCCCCTGGCACAGCTGGAGTCCATCTCCTCTTGTCCTATCACTTGTTCCTTGTGAGAAGAGACCAGCACCTACCTCTCTGCAACCTCCTTTGAGAAAGTTGTAGAGAGCAATAAAGTCTTTTCTCAGCCTCCTCTTCTTCAGAATAAACAACCTCAGTTCCCTCAGCTGTCGAAAACGGTGTCGAAGGCTTTACTGAAGCCTAGGTAGACAATATCCACAGCCTTTCCCTTATCCTAGGCAGATCATCTTGTCATAGAAAGAGTCAGGTTTGTCAAGCAGGACCTGCCTTTCATGAACCCAAGCTGACTGGGCCTGGTCGCCTGGTTGTCCTCTGTGTGCTGCATGATGGTACTCAAGATGATCTGCTCCATAAACTTCCCCGGCCCCGAGGTCAGAATGACAAGTCTGTAGATCCCCAGATCCTCCTTTCTGCCCTTCTTGTAGATGGGTGTCACATTTGCTAAGCTCCAGTCCCCTTTGGGACCTCCCCAGTCAGCTAGGACTGCTGATAAATGTTGGAAAGTGGCTTGTTGATCACATCTGCCAACCCTTTCTGTACTCTTGGGTGTAAGACATCCAGCCCTGTAGACTTGTGTATGTCTAAGTGGTGAAGCAGGTCACTAACCATTTCCTCTTTATTAAGAAGGTCTCATTCTGCTCCCCATCTCTGTATTCCAGCTCAGGGGGCTGCGCACACAGGGAACAATTAGTCCTACTACTAACGACTGAGGCAAAGGAAGTGTCCATTACCTCAGCCTTTTCCTCATCCTTGTTCACTATGTTTTGCCCTGCATCCAATAAAGAATGAAGATTTTCCCTGGTCCTCTTTTTGTTGTTAATGTATTTATAGAAACATTTTTATTGTGTTTAACAACAGTAGCCAGATTAATTTCTAGTTGGGCTAAAGCTCTTCTAATTTTCTCCATGCACAGTTTCACTACATCTTTGTAGTCCTCATGAGCCTGACCCGTCTTGCAAAGGCAATAAACTCTCCTTTTGTTCCTGAGCTCCAGTCAGAGCTCTCTATTTAGCCAGGCCAGTCTTCTTCCCTGCCAACTCCTCTTTTGGCACATGGGAACAGCCTGCTGCCGCGCCTTTAAGACTTCCTTCCTGAAGTACGTCCAGCCTTCCTGGACTCCTTTACCCATACCTTGTCTTGTGCGCCTGGAACAGTGCACAGGGAATCCTGCCTTCCAGAAAGCTTCCCCACACTCAGCAAGACCCAGAAACCTAGGTCTCAGAAGCCACTAGACTGCAAAGAATGCCACCTATTACTGGTGCAGAGGGCAGACTGCTGTCTTAGCTCCCATCTAACAGCAGAGGGAAAAAAACCAAGTACTTAGAACTTTACTGATTAAAACGTAACAAATAATGACCCACCTCGCCAATCTGTAACAGCAGCTCCAGAAGATCAGCACTTCTCTAAGAGCTTGGTGTGAGAATGAAATCCTTCAGGGGAGGTGTTCATTAACTATCTGCACATCATTATCTTCATTCAGAAAAGTCTGTCACTAGTTACTGCAAAGAACAGCTTATGTTTGTAGGCAGCTGCAGTGTGCCTGTTACTATCACTGAAAAATCTGCACCTTCACCACTAGTATTGATATGATGAAAAATAAATCTCTTTGAACACTTTAAAATACTCCAGATGACTTTACAATAAAATGAAGTAATGGAAAGGCTTTAATATCAAGAGCATTATTTTACTTCATGCATTAGTTAAATACTCCTATTTCTTTGGAAAAAAAAAAAACTAAATTAATTTTAAAAATTAGTGTTACACAGTTTTGGGGATTTCTATTAAAATTAATGTAACATAACAAAATAAATAAAAATATGGACCTTTAATTCACATTTCTATAAATTTTCTATAGGACACCGTAGAATTGTTGTACAGTAAATCAATTTCTTTCACATTTTATTTTATATATGAGACCCAATTTGCCACACAGGTTGCAAGCTATCAAGAGACCACAGATCCTTGAATTTAGTACTCGATAGCCCTTTGTTAGCTTTTTATAGTTGCCACATGTGATATCTTCAGACTTTGAAAGAAATATTCTCACTTTGTCAACAGATTGAGCTGGCTGGTTGGATCAACAGAAGCAGAGTGTCCCATAACAGCTTAAATGAAATAGCACTTGCTCATGCATTCATAGAGACAAGTGTCCCAGAGAAAGAAGGATAATTAATTTTTGGAAGATTAAAAATTAGTTAAATTGATGCTTTTGTTGTTATATATGAACATGTTCTTTGACTAAAATGGAAAACAGTAAGAGAAGAATATGTAATTTTCAAGGAAGACATAAGAATAAAAGCCTCCATTTCTAGCAAGCTATGTTAAGTAAAATGATTAAGAATCTACGGGATATGGGAACACAAATAAAACGGATAGGTAAAACATGAGTACACAGAAAGAAAAAACAACTTTCACGTTTCCTCGCAGCTATTATTTCACCTTACATAGTAAGAGAGAAGATTCTGTTATTCATAAACATTGGAGCTTTCCTTGGACTGATTATAAATTTAAAACATAATTTGCAGCTTTCCTTCTTTCTTTTATTTGTAAAAGCAGTAATAACCTTAATAATTTATTCATGCTTTTAGACATTTATATTATTTCACATTATATCCCTTCCATCTAGTCTATCTCATGGGAATGTTGAGTGCTACAGCCGTAAACTACTGTGAAATAAGATGACCCATTCACTCATCTGCAATAGGAAATTTTCTGTACTCTGAACAGAAGAAACTTGGAATTGCAGAATATACATCCACAATAAAAATTTTTTTAAATGACGCTAAGTTATCTGCATATCTGTGGAAAGCAATAAATCCTTCAGAGATGCTCTAGGCACTGCAGGAATTCTAAGGTTAACAGTTTCTTTAGAAACCATAATGGAGAAACGGCAAATGCAGAAAAAAAAGAAATAATCATTTTAATCTAATATTTACAGAGAAAATCCAACCAAGTTAAAGCCAGATCTAATTCCCTCCACAATGTCTTCAGCGTGCTATTTGTTCTGAGAAACACTAAATCATTAAAGGCATAAGCTATGAATAATATTTCCTGTTACAGACATATGGACTTGACTTACCAGTCTATTGTATCAGCTTTTCTGTGTTGTAATTCCACCCCTTTCAGTGGAGGCACATTGATGTAGGAGTGCTGTATCACAGTAGTATATCACTAAGCCTAGCCATTCTCCTAAATTAGAATATGGTTGATTGTTTCTCCCTCCCAAATCAGAATAAATTTTTACTGTCCTTTTATTATTTTATCTTATTTGATCAACTATTTGCATAGATAGGAATATGGAGGGTGGGGGACGAATCTGAGTGGGGTGGGAATTATTATTTTTTATTGCTATCAATTCCAATCTACCTTTACAGAATCACAGAATAGTTGAGGGACTTCTGGACATCATCTGGTCCAACTTTGTCTGCTCAAGCAGGTTCACCTTGAGCCACTTGTCCAGAAATGTCTATGCAGCATTTTAATATCTCTGAAGATGGAGACTCTGCAACCTTTCTGGACAGCCTGTTCCAGGTCATACTGAAAGATATTAGAAATATCACACTAAACATGTGGGTAACCTATACCTTTTGGTGTCTCTGATGTTTCTGATTGTATTTTGGTGGTAAGACGACCACAGGTTGAAAAAAAAATAGCATCAAAGTGACCAGTAAGGAGTTTAATTCACCTGAAATTCACCATTTGAAACTTATCAGCCACAAACTTCCTCAATTTTAAATTTCCATTGAGAAAGCACAGACAAAACAGATAGATAAAGGTCCATTTCATAGAATAATTTCAAATGTTTTCATATTGAAACATTATGAAAAAGCAGGAAGATTTGTAAGACAATGGTTTTTAACAAATTTCCTGAAACAATCAAAGCACAATATTATACTAGTCACTGAAAAACAAAGAAACAAATAAACAAAAGAAATCTGGGTTAGCAAAAGCTCTTTTTGCTCATGACACCAGACAGAGAGAGTTTGAAGTAAAAACCATCTCTGACCATACAATACATGCAGTATTGGTAGCTGGTCCTCAGCATCACCTGTTTCACTCTACACATTCATTCCTTCTGGCCTGTGCTGTATTCTAATGGAGACACAGCTTTCCTCTTCCTTCACCATTCCTCTTTCTTCTGAAATAAAGAATACAAGAAGCTGTCTGAGAAACAGATTACTCTTTATGCAGATAGCAGCTTTGGGAAAGCTAACTATCATAGAATTATAGAATAGGTTGGGTTGGAAGGGACCTCAGAGATCACCTAGTTCCATCCCCCTGCCATGGCAGGGACACTCCCATTAGACCAGGTTGCTCAAAGCTACATCCAACCTGGCCTTGAACAACTCTAGGGATGGTGCATCCACAGCTCCCCTGGGGAACCTCTTCCAGTGTCTCACCACCCTCACAGTAGAGAATTTCTTCTTAATATCTAATCTAAATCCACCCTCTTTCCGTTTGAAACAGTTACCCCTCGTCCTATCACTACAGGCCTTTGCAAAAAGTCCCTCCCCAGCCTTCTTGTAGGCCCTCCTCAGATACTGGAAGGCTGCAATAAGTTCTTCCCAGAGCCTTCTTTTCTCCAGGCTGAACAGGCTCAATTCTCTCAGCCTGTCTTTGTAGGAGAGGTGTTCCAGCCCTCTGATCATCTTTGTAGCCCTCCTCTGGACCATCTCCAACAGGTCCACGTCCTTCTTGTGCTGGGGGCTCCACAGTCGGATACAGTACTCCAGGTGGAGTCTCACAGGAGTGGAATAAGGGGACAGAATCACTTCCCTTGACCTGCTGGCCACACTTTTTTTGATGCAGCCCAGGATATGGTTGGTTTTCTGGGATGTACTCACACATTATTTTCCCAAACTGAAAAGATTCTGGTAGCAGTCAGAATAGTGTATGAGATTATGTGAAATGGAAAATAACTCTGTTTTTTTCTTTTTAAATTTCATTTTCATTCATCTCCTCTACTTTTTTCCCCTCTTTCTTTTGTTCCTTCTTTTGAAGAGAGTAACATCCGAGCAAAGACAAGGTCCTAAAAATAACAAACTCTTTTCACTTTTCTTCGATAGAGAACACAGTTTAAAGGTTAAAAAATTGTTATAATTATGCAAAAAATCTAATTTTAGATTTTATTTTCCATTTAAGGGAGCATCTAATCTCTTCAAAAGGAAGCTACGTAACCCATCAGGCAAATCAGCCAAATAATGGCTGGTTCTAGCTTCTCAGACTACTTTACTGATCTCTGACATAAATCTGGATCAAGATTCACGCTTTCAAGAAGCTGTTACTGGACTCCTGAAAAATAAATTCTCCTAGTTACAATGTCAGCTTGATTATTTACACTTTAAGGTAGTTGACACTGAGAAGTTCAGATGTATAGTCACCTCTGGTAGCCCATGTTATTTGAGACAAAATGACTCTTGGGTTGTGAGGCTCCTTGAATGTGAGAGAAGGGGAAGGATACCTTCTCTCCTGCACATGGCCTGCTAGGTGTATTTCATAGAATAGTTACCAGGTTTCAGATTCCAAGACATCAATGTTCCTTGTTATCATGCTGTCTGTGGCAGTATGTATAAAGAATATCTTTCTTCAGACCAGCTCACACAGCTGGGAAAAGCTTTTGAAGCATACAATCTATTCTTTATGTCTATACCAGCATTCCCACTTCTTTTTTTCTGGCTACTTGAATGAATCTTTTCTCTTTATGTTCTTATTTCCCAAATAACATGGTGTTATTGGTATGAAGAACAGTAACAAATGTTTTTAGTGCCTGGAATAGAAAAGGACAGGCTGGGGACTCTTCACAGCTTTGGAGCTAGACTATTACTGAATTTAGCAAGAGGTGTGAGCCAGCAGTAAATGCATTTTTACAGAAGAAGAATCTTTTTACTGTTGGGAGGCATAGCAGGTCAGCTACCCTTCCTTCTCACTTCTGATCTTTAAGGAGGCTGAGGACTCCCATAGTTCATGGGAGGTGGGTGCCCCAGCTCTGATACTGCCTAGGGTTTTGCCTCCTAGTAGCTTATCAGGATATCCCTGAGGCCAGGACATGCTGGTGGCTTTAGCTATGAATTAGCTTCTGCCTTTCACAAAGGTAAAAGTACTTTCTTTTCTGGGTAGGACAATTATTGTGCTTAATGTGGGTGTAGTGGGTATCAGTGACCGTCCTGTCAGTGTGCGCTGGATGGGGGCTGTCTGATGAGACTGGGGAGGGGAGTGGTGGGGTCATGGGACAAGATGGTGCAAGGACCTTACCCAATGGGCCCTTAGGTGAGCAGAAGAGCCACACCAGTGCCAAGTGGCTGTTGTCACCTGCCAAGATTGTCATTATGAGGCAGGCCCAAAATCACGCTAAAAAGGTAAAGTCAGCAGGTCAGACTCAAGGAGATGTGAGATCAGGCATAGCACAGCTGCAGCCCAACTCAGGTAGGGGCCAAACAAAGAGAGGCAGCCTCTGCTGAGGACTCTTCCTGATTTTCTTCAAAGGGGTCCACTCCCAGGCAAGCCTTCTCAAACAGACCTCTTCTATCAGAGGCCTGCCTTAAGCACAGAAAGACAAATTCCCCAAAGGAGAAAGGAAATATAATCTGGGACCTATCTCCCACGCAAGGATGTTAGAGGTGGCATCTTGTATCTCCAGCCTCTTTGAGTAATAGCACCTTACAAATCTTCCTGAACTCAGAAATTCTAGGAGATTTGACTTCAGCTGCCTCTGCAGAATATTTCCAGCAAGCTTATTAGGAGCTGTGAGAGGCAAGGGCTTCTAAGCCTGGGAATGATCTTGGGAATGTCTGCAGAAATGAGGCTTTCTCTCCAAACTGACAATGTCCACAAGAAAAACCTGATAATTTTTGCTGTTTTGAGTGCTGAATTAATATCTCTACAGAAATTTCTGTGTGTGCGTTCTCTCACACTCAATTGTGCAGAATAAGAAAATTTTATGAAGAGTTAAACCATTTTGGAATTATGCAACACTAAGAAAAATGGTTCACATTATAAAGGTTACTTCAAAAATTATAAAGGAAAATAATGTAGCAAATTTTTGAAATTCATAGTTGAGAGAAAAAGCCTTGGACGCTAACCAATAAAGTAAAAAGTTTTTCCCTTCCTTCTTTATTGAATTGAAGTTTTGAAGTTTTTGTTGAAATAAGATCTGAATACACTGAAATTCTGACCACACTATATTAACAAAATAATCCTCAGAAAATGTTTGCTTTCCAAAGCATGAGTCTGGGGATGAGAGTAGTTTGGAGAATGGCCCTCTTTATTTTAAGTATCCTCTCCAAATCCAGTAGTTTTTTTAAATTTTTTGATTATTTAAATTGTTATTTGGCTTCAAAACTTTAGCTGAATATTCCAGTGACTCCAGGAACAATATATATTACATCTAAATAAAACAAACTACACATACTGTAAATTTTCCTCTGTTTTTTAGCTCTTTAAACATCTTTAACAGTACAATTTAATAGCATAGTCTTTTACACAAACACACATCCACAACATTTTTTTTCTTGTTTATTTATGGATCATTTTTAATGTCTGGAAAAAAAAATAAAAAGAAAAACAGCTATACACTCTTCTGAAATAAACAAAACATTAGTTAACTAATGTTGTAAATTTTCTAGCAGGAAATTATAAAATGAACCTGTGATAGTACAAAGAATCAATTTAACATGATTAGAACAGCTGACAAGAGAAAATCTCATGTAAATACCAAAAATACTAATAGCTTTAAGACTCAAGTTAAAGAAATATGTATTTCTTAGATGCATATTCCTAGTCAATTAAGAAAAGTAGGTCTCTAAGCCAAAACTCTAAAATATTATTACTCCCCTCTATTGTCTCCTCAAAAAAGCATATGAAGAACAGTGTTTAATAGGTACTACTAAAGAATAAATTGCATTCTTCATTCCTTACTGCCACTTTTAGACTACTCTCTGTATGGTGGCCACAGATTCTTTAAAACTATCTGATAGTAGCTTGTCTTTTTGACCACATAGTAATGCAGTGGAGTAATAGATCCATATATTTACCGCCTATGCACAACATATTTTCAGCTATGCGGAGCTTGTGCTTGAATTCGCCATGGCTGTGTATGCTGCCTCCCTAGAGGTGGCTGTAAATCGTAAATGGGTGAAGCTGTCAAGATGATAGAGTTTTGTTTTTTATTTACTATAGTGATGAGTCAAAGGGAAGGAAAGCATTTGTGCAGGGTCTGGATTCTGCAGTCACCTCACATGAGCTTCTCCAGTGTAGTCAGCAGAGAGGAAAGTGTCTTCTTTCTGTAAGACACACAGGCTCTGTGCTGCCAGTTTCTTAGCCATGACAGCGTTATAATAGAAGACTTACTCTGATCTTACTCAGCTCATCTTAGTCAACCACAAGGGATCTTCAAGAAATGAACTCCAGAAACCTAGCAAGTCTTTATTGCACTAATATGTTGTGTATTCATTTCTTTTTAGAACTACGTTGAGAAGAACTGAAAAAGGATGCTAAGAGGTGTGCTATTTGACAGAGATATCAAAGTCCTCTCTAACCAGGTTTTTCATATGTTCCACATCTTGGAAGTTTACTGTCTAATAGTAGAATTACATACTTATTAAAGTTATTTGACATTGCATGGGATGTAGCTGATACAGCAATCATGATATGAGTACAGCACTTAAATCTCAATACAAATGCAGCACTCAAAGCATAGCTGTTTCTGTATGCTGTTGACTCACAATATAAATGTGATTATCATTTCTGGCTTTTATGATATGCTCACTCTCATGATTCTAGGCATCCCCAGTAGCCAGAAAGGAACACATGGGTTGAAATCAGCTCAGGACTGATGCTTGGAGTTCCTCCTGTTTGTTTTTGTTTGTTTGTTTGCTTGTTTGATACTCTGGCTGTCTGAGCCATGATACACTCCCCAGTGCTGCTCTGGATAACTTTGGAAGGCACATACCTGCATCTTTTTTTAATTAGCTCGGAGATGTACTAGGTGGTAACCAGATCCAGTGGGCTTTGCGGCCCAGGTGACTCCTTTTGCCGAAGCTTTCCCTAGGGCCTGGGTTCCTCCCAGTCTGGACTAGCCAACATCAGCAGCTCCTGTAGCAGTCCTCTGGTCTCTCCAGTAGCAAGGATGTGTGCATGTTCCCAGTATGCAGCTCATACTATACACAATATATAAAAAAATTTACATTGCTACTAATCACACACATCAATGTGAATAGACAGACACACTCAGCGCATACATGAACAGAAACAGCACCAATGGCCTCATGCTCTTTCCTACTCTGGCTGATCCAGATGGAGGTCTGTTAGTGGGAATACATACACAATTGTATAATATGGTTCCCCCTCATAGCTGAGCTCAAGACACATTGTATCTGTAGGAGCTCACCAGCGCCTCACCCTCCCCAGCTGCTAGAATGTGGCCCATGAGCACCAAAGCAGCAGCCCCACTCCAGCTGTTGGGGTAGACTCTTTGGCACAAATGCGTACACTAGCAGTTCTTGACCCTTGGGACATCCAGAACCTATGGTGTCTCCAGCAGCTGTCCAGGACTCCCAACAGCCAAATTCCTTCTGACCTTGCCCTTAAGAAACATCTGACTCCCAGGCCAGTTCACTGACTCATTGGCTAGTACAGCTTGATCTAGAGCTCACCCACTTACTTGCACTACCACACTTACTCCAGGTGCTTCGCCATGAGCACACAGACTTCTGGCACCTGCTCTGACTCTGGTGTGTTGCACTTGTTGTCCTTCATTCTGGACTCTCCAGGCCCTAGCACCCAGGCACAACTGCCCTCTGGCCCATCATCCCTACTGGTAACACCAGATCCTCACTCACTCCAATTGCTGTCACTACAGAAGCGGTCCCTCTGACGCATGTTTTGATGCCAGTTGCTGTCACTCAGACATTCACACACACAAATGCACACGAAATAGAGCACCCCATGCCTGAGAGAAGAGTTGAACTTAAAGTTTCATAAGAAGACAAGACAGACTGCCACAATCAGGTCCAGCAAGTGTAATGATCTGCCCTTATTTACTAATAACTAGCCCTTTTTATCCACTCTTCCCTCTATTTTACCATGCTCATTTCTTCCCAAATCACCTATATCCCTCTCTTTCCCCACCTTTGCTTCATCCCCTAAACACCTCATAGCAAGTCTTGTGCAAACCCAAAATATTTGTCCACTTCATCCCCTAATGTGTCCATAACCCTGAACAGCAACCCTCTTCAGTCCAAAAGGTGGTCCAGTGCTGATGTATCTTGATGGGTTTCACAGCTGGACACTAGGGCCAAGGCTCTGCTGAGGCAACCCTAGGAGGTACCCAAGCAGGTTCTCCCTTCCTCTGCTTCTGTAGTTCAGGTTACCCCCTGCCTGCCATTGTTCCTCTGTGATCCTCTGGGCTTAGATGGGCTTAGATGGGCTGGTGGTACCTAGGACAGGCCTAGGAGTAGCTGGGCAGGTTATTATTTGGGCACCTCCTTGAAACTTCCCTGAGTTTTCAGTCCTTTCACAAGAAAGGATTTATTTTATTAGATTTTTTTAAATGATAAAACCAGCATATTTCCCCTTAAAATTGTTCCCACAAAACAGTGAATGTCTTCTCTGTTGCTTGCTTTTTTTCTTCTACAAAATTAAGCAAGAAAATTTCAGCACAACTAATTAAGGTTTGGTAAGGATAGAAGCAGCTAAAAATGATTCCTAGTCAAGCCACTAAAATAACAGACTGTTTTAAGCCTTCCTTTATATTACTTTTGGATATCAACATTTAAACTGTTCAAACCAACGTATAAAAAACCTTAGATACTGTGATCACAGGCAGCTGTAGAAAATCACATGGAAGACTATATAAACAACAGAATATATTTGCATGATATGTCTGCACAGCTTTTTTTTTTCACTGCATTCATCCACAACACTCTGCTACAGCTAGCCCCAAATCACAAAAATGAACTGTCGTCTTCTTTAAGCCCACACATAAGTTGAAAACACAACTTACAGAGTTTTAATGTCTCTTAACTTGGTCATCTGATATTTACTGAGAGCTAACATTTGCAAACCAACCTGCTGGGAAGAAAAGAGTGTCACATGCTCTTTGACTCATTCACCTTGTCACTGAGCTAAGTAGACCATGATGATTTGAAAGCAGACTTCCAGTGAAACCTTTGATACTTTTGGTACACTTGCATTTGAAACATAGTTGGAAAGCAAGAGCTTTTTGTCTGTGGTCCAAATGGGAAGGTAAAATAAACAAATTTTATTTCCTACATCACTTACAGTCTCTTTTAGTCAGTTGACTAAGACCTGTTACTACAAACCATTATAAATGTAGCTATGAGAGGTAGGTACTCAAATAGAATTTAGAAGAGGCTGAGATAACAAAATTTATAAAAAAATACATATTTCTTTTATACATTGCTGTGAATACACATGAATATTGAGTCTTAACTATAGTATCTGCAAAATATACTCTACTTGATGCATAGGAGCTGCTGTTTGCTGTATGCTAAATTAATCTAAACTTTTCTTATGATAGCTTTCTAGCATTTTCTAGCAAAGGACTGAAGAGACTGGCATGTGAATACACTAGGCAAATAATTTGTGAGCAGAAACATCAAAGGTCATACAGAGTATTAATTATGTTACAAGACAGGCAACATCAGTTCCCTCACTTCTGGAAACTTTCTAAAGTACTGGTTGTTGACAGCAAGGTTTATTATCCATGTCTGTAAGGTATGTATTTTCTATAGAAAATCATTACCAAACACTGGGGTCTTCAAAGGCTTGTTTCTGGTATATACAACAAAGGTCTAGTACCAGAGAGAATTCATGAGGAATTCTTATGGCCACATATTTCACATTGATTGATGAAATACTGTAGGAAAGTAAAAATGAAGAAATGTAAAGGAGATTTAGATATGGGGTCACACACAATGGTAACGTATGATAACAAAATTCTGGTCATTGTCAAATATAAATGTAGAGTGTAATTGTTGAAACCATGAAATATGAAACTTGCTTCTGGCTTTCCTGCCTATATTCAGTCACTCACCAAACTGCAGGTACCACTTAGATGTTTTACTTTATATTAATCTACTGAAAAAATGAAATCACTAAAA
This sequence comes from Eurystomus gularis, assembly GCA_013400335.1. Lineage (NCBI taxonomy): Eukaryota > Metazoa > Chordata > Aves > Coraciiformes > Coraciidae > Eurystomus > Eurystomus gularis. Next base: position 21,357 of record VZZY01008375.1, read on the forward strand.
TCAGATCAGACTTCTTCTGAGGATAAGAAGAATTTTCTCAACACACAAAAGAAGAAAAGAAATCTTTAATACTGCATGTCTCCCATGGCTGGGCTCCTGCTGAGAAACCGTACTATATTAGGTCAGCTAGGTTATATAAATCATATTGTGTGAACAAGTAGAAAATGATATCATATGACTAGTGCAGCAGAATCACCCAAATCATCATCTTTTTCAGATATACCTCATTCTTACATCATTTTTAATTTCATAATAAAACCTAAGTATTTGATTAAAAAAAAATACAATAAAAAAATCAGAAAAACAAAAAACCCAAACCACCACTGCAGATAATTAAGCCCAGAGAGGCTGTGCAGTCTCTGCCAATAGCAGTTTTCAAGATCCTTATGGATACAGCCTTGAGCAATCTGATCAGACCTCTCAGCTCACCTTCTTTGATTAGGGAGGTTGGACTAAAGATCTCCTGTGGTCCCTTCCAAACTGAATTACTTGGGGATTGTGTATGGAAAATTTAAAACTATGGGTGAAATTCTTTCGGTGGTTCAAAGAACAAAAACCTGTGTCATGCTTTGGGTTTTATATATATATATAAAAAATATTTTTGTCATAGAGGAATTCTAAAAAATAATGTATGAAAGAAAATGGGCTGGAGCATTGTAAGCAATGACTCGTTTTTCTATATTTTCTACTAAACAAGGTTTTGTGCTGTTCTGATGTTACAGAATAAAACAAGAATCTAGACATGAGCTTCTTTCTGGTTGACAATTTTCTGATACAGGCTTCCTATTTAGCTAGTAGTTTAGCACATTTTTATGCATTCATGGTTAAAGGTTCATACCAAAATATCATCAAGCTTCAGTGATATTTCTTGAGCCCAGGAAATAATTAAAAATTAAATATTAGCAAAAACACCAGAAAAATTACTTTATAGTTTGGAATTTTAGGAGTGAAACATATTTTATGAAGTGTTGCAGTTTGTTGCTATTTCAGACAGCTAAGAAAATGCCAAGTTTAAATTTTAATGAAAAAAAGCAGTGGAACAGTTTTTACTTACTGAATTAAGACCAAAAAAGGAAAATGTTATATATTAATACACTGAAAAGTTTGAGTGAAATAGCCCCTTCTGAACTAGTAGTAACATACTCTTAATGACTCTCTAAATACCACAACATTCACATGGAATGTAAGAGCATGAAAAGTTTATTCTTTCAGTTCTGGAGCACAGTTATCTAAGATTATGTTTTTGAATTAATAAAATGCCGTTTTCATATCAGCAAATTACAACAGCAACTAATTTTCACACTGTTCAGAATTCACCCTGTATTTGGCTGTGAGAATAATAAGATTTGAGCTCTCATAATAACATTCAGAAACAACCTCTTCAAGTTCTTTCAGTCAGCACTAGCAAATTGAGGTTGTTCAAGTATAGCACAAAGCTGAAAGCATGTGTGCAGGATATTCTGAGACCCGAGTCAGCGCTAAATAAAGTAGGTAGAAAACTTACCCTGACTGCCTTTGTAAGATTCCTCTCATTGTTGATGAAAATAAACAGCCTCAGGTTTCTTGTTCAATTAAAAAAGCATGATAATATTTTCAGACTTCAGCAAGATGAATTTTAAGGCAGAGCTCCTACAGCTGTGTGGATCTACTCTAATAAGCCTACTAACAGTTTGTGTGCGGGCAGGAATCAACAGAAAGTGTTTCTTTGGAAGTGAATTCCTACTTCCTGAGTGAAGAATTTTCAATATGTGGGAACAAATGCAACAGTGTAATAAATGAAGAAAATGATACCCCAGAGCATGGAAGTGATACATAACAGATCAAATACTAATTGTTTAATAAAATTCTATTTATACAAAAAAAATTAATTACCATGAAAGGATTAGATACTTTTCATTGAAGTCAGGGTCTGGACGTTAATGATAAAAATATTTAAAAAAAAATGTCAAAAAAAAATTATTTAGCCTGGTGAATTGCAAATATGGATAGTTCTGCTTCCGTTTCTGGAATTATCTCAGCTCCTAATTGACCTTTTTTATGTACAAAATAATTTAGGCATGTAATGATTGTAAGGTGTATCCATAAACCCCATTGACTTCAGTATATTTAGGCATATGTGTAATGTTAAACATACATTGAGATGCTTTCCTGAACATCAATTTTTTCTAGTAATGAAGTCTAAGAGGTTTTTAATAATTTTATTTTTATCAATTTAATGGAAAGCAGCTATATTTTTTACCTAATTATAAATATTTTTTGAATTAATAAGCCCATAAAAGAAACCATAAATTTAAGGTGCCATGAAGGAATACTTAAAACAAAATAAATCAACAACCACAAGCCCTTTTCAAAACCAGCTTGTGCCCAGGGGAATCTTCCTACCCTTTGTAATGAGAAGTGGTTTGCATTTTATTGGATAATTGAAAGTAAAAAGAATTCTATATAATTCATTCAAACAATAATGAAGACTTTTTAATCTTTAAAATGAGATGGGAAATTCTAGGAAAAAAATGAGAAAAATAAAGTGGTTTTTCAGTGACAACTGTTTCAAACAAAACCCTCTTAATTACAATAGGTGAAAAGAGCAGAACAATATATGTGTGCTTTTACATTTTCTCTTTCCCCTTGGAAACAATTAGTGGGTGTACTCATATTTATAATAGTGACCTAAAGAAATTTTATAATTACATTTCATACCATATCAAAATGATGTCAGCCCAGAGAATTCTGAGAATTTTAGCTTTATGCTCACATCTCTTTTTTCATTTTTATGCAGACATTTGTGTTGTTGGCTACAGATCAAAACAGCTATTCAGATACGCTAGTGCAGGTATGTATTTGAATAGTACTCAATATTCTATATGTATCTGAGAAATGCCCCACTTTCAATTTTAAGCACTAAGACAAGATATAGAAATCATTGACTTCATTTAGGTGACCTATGCCATACACAAAATAGAAAGGTATCATGTGCTCAGAGCTAAAAGTAGTGAGAATTGTTCATTATAGGAAGCAAATTTGTGAAATGTTACTAACTAGTAAAAATAATAAATGCGTTCATAAAACAAATCTTTTTGATGGATCATTTCAATATAAATAAAACATTTGCAAATTATTTCTAAACAGGATCACTTCATTTTTTTCTTTTATTTACAAGGTAGCTTATTTCAATCTTTATATCAACAAAGTGGGGTACATAATAAGAGATAATAATGGAGTAGAAATTACATAACAGTGATGATTACTTCTTCATTCAATTTTGTCCTGAGATAAAGATGAATAACACTATCCTGAGGAAACATACTAGTTAACTTAAGTTTGTACTTCTTCAACTAAAATATGTTGTATTTCCCAAGAACAGTCAAGTATCTTACAGTTTTATACATTGTCCTTTTGGAGTTGATAGAGGAAAATAAACATGAAATCTAACTGTTCCTTTAACAGTTTTAATTATTTACCAGTATGAAGTGACCTGTGGTATCATCAGTAGATAGACCATTAGATACCACTTTGCTTGAAAACAATATAATTTCATTTTTAGTGACAAAAACTTTATACTATTACAGTTACATTACATTTTTATATTTTCTTATTTGAAGCAAGAAAACAAATGGTATTAGGTATTATCAGAAGTTCAAATATGTAACAATTCCAAGGTATCTTATTTTGTGTCTTGCTCTGACTGAAAAGTTTCTTGTTGATTGTGCTTTCCCATTGTTGCCTACAAGTCTAGGTTTTATGAATTGTCAAAAGGTAAGTTTTGGTTAGTTGACTTGCATTGAAGTGTCAGAGGAACAAGCACTCTTAATTTAGTTCATTCATCAGAAGATTCTGCTTCACATGTTATTGGATGGTTGCATTTTTCTAGTAAAAGACTTGTGCATCTTTCTGCCCTGGGCATGGCTAACTACACCAAGTTTAGGTTCTTTCACATCTCAATAATTCCACTTCCTGGCATCTGGCAAGCACTGGCCAGAGCACCTGCTATTTCTCTCAAAGGATTAAAAGCATATGAGGAAATTCAGTCCCAGCAATCCTTGGGTTACTTCGTTTACATCTTCCTCTTTGCTATGCACACACAAAGTGTCAGAAGATGCTATTATTCTTGGCAACTTTATGATTCTTTTGGCCTTTAGGTATTTAGCTAACAATTTTTTGCTCTTATTACATCTGAATGAAGGGATAGACATATATCTGAGAAGTTCTGAGAGTCATTAAAATATAACACTTCTTCCTTTTCAGGACCGCACTGAGGTGATGAAATGCTACAGTTTTAAACTAATCAAATAGGGGTGGCAGCTCTGTAAGTAGGCTAAGCAATGCATGAGATATGCAAAAATTTTACTAACAGAATTTCATGTTTCTGATGACTTTGTTTTACTTTACACAGTACTTTTGTCTGATGCAGAGTTTTCCCTTGACAGCTTCCCAACACATTTTGGATGCAGACTAAAAGGATGTTGAAAGGCCAAATATATGCCGATTCAGCCCATATTGTGTTAATTGTGTAATAGTTTTGGCTATACTTAGCAATTAAACTAATTAAAAAGTCCCTATCAGTCTCCTTCCATAGCCAGGGGCACACACAGGTATCACTAAAAATGGTGGGACTATTTGTTTAAAAGTCTCATTCCCATTCAAGGTAATGGAAGGCCACCACAGGTGACTTTGGGCTTTGTGCTAGTACTGCATTAAAGGGAGCAAGGGATTGATACAGGCCAGGAATAACTGCCTGAGGGACCACTTTTGACTTTAATTTGACTTTGGTCAAAACACTGATAGATTGGTATCATTACAAACCTAAAATATCTTTGCTTAGAGACAAGGATATATGGCTTAAGCACTTACAGCAATATGAAAAGTCTGACTAAACATAACAACTAATAACTAAATCTCTGTGCCACACAATGAAAATTGTGTAATTTAACATTTAGCTTAAATGACTGGTAGAAAAGGAAGTATCCTACTTACAGCAAGCCTTTTGCAGACTATAGTAATACTTGAGTGTATTATTTCATTGTGGACCAGTGGTGGAATAAGTTAACATACTTTTACAGGAAATGCAACAAAACTTCCCCAGGTGAACATAAAGTGAGAAGCACCACTATCAACACTGCCAGAATCTCTCCTGGTGAGAGCCTGGGCTGCTGCTGTCTCACTGCCATACACCAGATGGAGAAGGTTGTTCGGCAGCCGTGGGACCCTGTAGGTGGTTGAAGGGGAAGGAGATAGGTTCTCTACAGCAATAGCTGAGGTAGCAAAACTTTTTCTAATTATTGTTTGTTCATTCTTTTTAGCCTGGTTACCAGAAAATCTTTGGATGATGTTTCTTTCCTCCTACCAATTATCACACCTAAAATGCAAGCAGTGAGTGGAAGTATGGGTCCCCCCAAAATCACGTGCTCTATCTGTCCTAGATATCTTAGCATACAAATGGTGTGTTAGCGTGCTGCACAGGTAGTGTCTCCCTGCGGCCAGGGCCATTGGAAGCTCCCCATGGCCAGGGTATCAGGGCACGGCCTAGCAGACAGGACCTATCCCACCACCCAGCCAGGAGCAGGGCAGCCAGGGGCACTGGAGTGGCCCCAGCACCGGGCATAGGACATCTCCCTGTGGGCTGAAACATGGGCCCATGGGTGGGGCATTTGGGCACTGACATTAGGTCCTGGGCTGTAGGCGGGCTAGTGGGAGCATCAGCAGGGCTGGGCAGGTACAGGCAGGCTGGTGGTGCCCTCAGAGTCTGAACATAGTGTAACGTGTTTTTCCCTAGAAGAATAATTCTGAATTATCGTAATATTTTGCCATCTATAACATAATCTTATTAAAACCATATTTAATCAGTATTTCTTCTTCTTTACTGTTTAATATGTTTTGAAACTTCTATTCATTCTTTCAATTTTATTTTATTTTATTTGGCATGCAATTTTGTTACTTTAGTAGAACAAATGTAAATATTAAATCTTTCTTCTTCTTTTCCCTGTTTTGTTTTGCCTTCAGACTCTAAACCAGTAATTGGAAAATTATTAAATTTACATCTAAAAAGACTACCTCTGTAATACACTGGTCATCATTTTCAAAGGCCTACAGAGAAATAATCCTTAGCCTTAGGAAAATAATATACAAACCCCAAAGAATAATTTGGTAATAGAAATCACAGTTTTTAATTTGCCTTTCTGAAAAACTATAGTCTCCTGTCCATTCTGTAGACTAAATGACAGGTAACCAGGTTGCAAGAGGGGATTTTGTAACGAGATTAATCCTCAGAGTTCGAGGCACCTCTTCACCTTGCACAGGCTATCTATTGTACCTCCTGAGGGTGAGCAGCCCAGTGCCTTACACGGCTCTAAGGGCTCAGAAGACTTTTAAGCTTAAGGAAGCCATGTTGGTCTCCTGAGTGAATTCACTGTTCCTCTTTGTAGCTAAATTTCCTGTTTCTAACTCCACTGAGGATTCCTGGTAGTATTTACCAAGCCTCTAGTTAGGACTGTAGCTGACAGATTGTTGTCAGTACACCGCATCCATTATGCACTAAAGTCAGTGTTTTTTGACTACTGCTCTATTTTCTTCTTGTAAGTCTGTAGTTTTATTATATTTGACCCCTAAAAACTCTGCTAGGCCGAACACAAAAGCACAATAGCACACACACCAGGCAAACATCACAAAACTCCTGCTTTGGTGTTGCTATAATGTCTACGCATAACTAGTCTTTGTTTCATAGATTTACAAGCTTCAAAAAATTATTCTTATGAAAATGAAGTGTCAGCAGCAACAAAGGTTCCTTCTGAGGAAAAAAAAAAAAGTTAATTGCTACCACAAAAAAAAAACCAAAAGAAAAAAAACACACAAAAAAACCCCAAACAAAGAACAACAGAAAAAAAAAAAACACAAACAAAGTGGAAAACACCAAAACCAAAAACCCAGCCTTTTTAAGGGCCTCAAGCATCACTGCAAACAGTGGAAAGATGTCAGTTTATGTTAAACCCCCATGGTTAGACAAAGCTGTATATTGTATGTTGAGTTTTGATCTTAATTTAAAACTAAAACAAAGCCATCAGGGAGCCAGTGGTCAGATATAACATACTAATTAAATGTAGTGTTGCTGATCCCAGTGACAAAGATAATACTGCAGGGTAACCTGGTGAATATATGCGTCTTATCCAAATATGTCTCCCACTCAGTGACCCAGAACATGCTGGAGATACCACAATCGCATAATTAAGTCAGGTATTCAGATGAAATTTAACTCTAAAACATGCTTTCTGCATACAATTTTCTCTCTTAAAAGATTACACATTCAATCATTTTCCACAGTGCAGTTCTTTGTAATACTATTACATCATTTACTTTATAACCGAAACTATTATATTAAACAACATACCTTTTTGTTGACAAAATATGTAGAAAAAAGAAGATACTATTTTACCGTAAAAACCTCTGGAATAAAACACTAACTGAAGAAAAGTAGAGTGAATGCAAACATGAAACCGAGAGAAGATTTCTGTTGGGATTTGGAAGAAGCTGGAATATCATGTGAACAGGAGAAATATTAATTCTGAGAGTCTGCTTAATAAGGTCTTCTATCTCTAGTGTATCTTTAAGGATTTTTTAAACACTAAATACCAGCTAATTAAAAAAAAACAAACCAAAAATAACCCCAAACAACCCTTTCCTTCTTGGATATTGAAGCACAACACTCATTCCATAGGAAAGACACTTATGAATTGAAATCGTAGTGTAGCACAGAAAATTTTCAAACACAAAGCCATCCAAAACATGCTCTAGCAATTGAGAGATACAGGAATTTGATTTGATACTTAGTTGGAAGAAATGTCAGGTGGATTTAAGAATTAAGACAGAACAATCAGGTACTGAATAAAACTTAAGAATAATGATCATGAGCTGTGTGTGCTTTGGAGAAAAACAATTTACCTTAGGTATTCCTATGATGACATGACATCCGAGTTTAAAAAAAACCCAGAGGATGTAAAGACTGTCAAAAAAGAGCATTTCGAAGTAGATGTTATTAATTATGTTTCTTAAGGATCATAACTAAAATAACATGTAGATAATTCTTCATAGATTGCAGAGACTTTGTTCAAACAGGTCACTGCAGAAAAATATTGGGAACAAATGTTCCGTAAAGCTTACCATGCTCAAACTACTGAGCTGCATTTACACATGAAGGACTGTGGCTTTGTTGTTTTATTAAAAGTCCTTCCTGGGGCATATAAAAGTCATTCTACTGACAAAGGTATACAGAATATGCCCATTATGATCATGGGACGATACAATAATTAACTTATGTGTTATATAAGGCTCTGTGGACACTTGTTGTAGGATAAGTAAAATATGACCCAAACCAAATCATCTTTGTTTTAGGTGATGTGACAGAGTCACGATTTTGGTGACTGCAGACCTAAGTACATATCCCATTGTATTCATTTTTCAGTACTAGCTGCTCAATTTGGTTACCCTTCCTCTTAGTGTTGACATTTGTGATCATATCCTCATGGATGAATGAGAAAAGAAAAGTAGCTGTAGAATTTTCAGAAATTTAGGTGGTCAGAGTGGCATAGATAGTTATGGCTTATTTGCTTTATTCTGCTTGGGGTTTAGTCAGATTTGTTGTTATTGTATATTAGCTGATAAGCAAGAACTAGAACATGGGATTTTTTCCTAGTAAATTAGTAATTGTCAGAAAAAGTCAATCATTTCATTAATTCTTCAGGAAATGATCCACACTAAAGTTGTTAGTGTTCCCATCACTTCTGCAATCTATTTGCCTTTTTGTTACCTGACACCATCAATCTTGCAGACTGTGTTGAAGTAGGAGGCATGTTCATGGATAGTTATTGTTGCCACAGTTTGGGAATTAAAGCATTATTGAAGTAGCAAACTGTAATATTAGATTTATTCTGTAATATTGTGTCATGGTTGTAATTGGTAAATTACAACAGAGCTTCTATGGGAGTTGTACATTACCGCCCTATGATTACTCATTTTGTTCACTCATGATTAATATTATTACACTAAACATAAAAGGAAATTATTAATGATTTATTTGCAAATTGCTTAATACAGCTGGTAATGGTGCGGGATAGAAGAAGGTAAGTTCATCAATGTGCTTGGAAACTAGTTTACATATATCAGGGAACCTAAACCGGTGTTGATTCATTTTATAGTGAAATAAAAGAAAAATAATTGTCCTTCAAGGAATAGCAAATATATATGAATAATATGTCATGCTATTTCAAACACATTTGTCAAAATACTTATGTATAAGAAAAAATGTCGGAATGTTTCCTTATACTCAGCTCTTGGACTTTGCAGCCTCTTAAGACACTTCATGCACTATATTTCTGACTTTCAGCTGAAGCAAACAGCAAAATAGAAAGTCATACTGAGGTTTAGAAAGACATTTGTATATATATTAAATTATATAACCAATATGTGTATACATTAAATAATAAGATGGATATATTTTGTATCATTTGTTCCTAGCTAAATTGCTATAGTTTTAGAGGCCTTAAAACAAGATCGTAGAAATCATGACAGCAAAACTGCATTTTGTTTCTCACGAAAAAACAATGTCCTTATCTTGCACTTTTCTACTGAAGGCTCTTTTACTGGTGTAGTAAAGACTAGAGGGGAACTCAGTGTTCATCCTGATTAACATGTTAGCCCTCATTAAACTTACTGTAAAAATTAGAATTTGGGACTCGGGGCAATTCTTCTTCCTGGCCCTGTAGAGATGACTTTGGTCCCTCTCAGACCTCGAGGAATCTGCCGTCCAAGATCCATGGATGCAGAGGCTCCCTGTGCCCAGGTCCAGCCAGCAGTGAAGCGTAGAATACATCCCTGGTACACATACGTACATGTGTGCGCACACACTTAGGTATACAGACTGTTGCGGTCGGAGCACAGAGGTCCGACCCGCCTCCCAAAGGGAAGAAGGGTTGAGGGTAAAGTGCAATATTTTTCTACCAGGCTCGTAAGTAAATATGG
>VZZY01008376.1:0-166705 GCA_013400335.1 Eurystomus gularis
CTGCGCCCCTCCCTCCCCGCCGTGCCGCCGCTGAGGCCGAGCGCTGCGGTGAGTACCGAGCGGTGCGCGGTCGGGGCTCTCTCGCACCGGGGAGCGGCGTCCCCGCTCCCTTCCGCCTACTCGTTCTGCCTTCTTCTGCTCCGCGGTGGCCGACCGTCCCCTTGGGGTAGGCAGCGGCTGTCCCGGAGCCGGCCGGCGGGCCTTCGGGCTCGTCGGCGCTGGGAGAAAGGCCCTGAGGGGCCCGCTGGTGCGGGCTGAGCCGATCGGGCGTCCCTGTGCTGGGGAGGGGGTGGCGGGGGGCTCCGGAGGTGGCGGCTGGAGCGGCAGGGTCAGCGAGCCTCAGCGGGCTGCACAGACAAGCGGAAGGCGGAGAGCAGTTGGAAGGCTGCCCTGTGACATGAAACTTGCGTGACGAATTCTGTTTCTTATATAAGCTGTAATTCTGAGCTAAATTAAATACAGGATTTTAGAAGGATGCATTTACTTGTTCAGCACTTAGTGCCCTCCAGGCCAGCTGGCAAACTGGTGCAATGTATGTTTTAGAAACAAAGCACCAAGTAATACCAAACGAAAAAAAACTTCTGGGTATCACCAGAGTATTGCAGACAAGGCCTTCGGACTTTCTTGGTAATTTATCCTACTCTTTGCTGTCTCTTGTGCTCGCTTCAGGATCCCAGAGCTGGTGATTTGTTCACTGGGAAACAGCAAAACAACAGACTTTTTTTTTCTTATAGCTTTTAAGTTGTGACTATTTTCACACAAGTATTCACATTGATCTTAAATGGATTTTTTAGAATTGGTCAAAATCCTGCATTGTTATGTTGTGATATTTTAAAGTTAAAGCATTTCTTGTTCCCTTTTCAGAGGAAACTCAAAGGTTTAGAAGACAAGATTCTGCTTACTGCTGAAGTAAAAAAAAAATCCAAACTTATAAGCAAGATCTTGAAGCGCAGTGTAACATCGTTGTAGTTTTGTTTTTAGAACAAGCTGAAAGCTCCTCTCATTTTGGAAGCATCAAGATGATTGTGGGTGGGATTTTTTATTTAATGTGAGGAAAGCTAAGTAAATCACTTGCAGGCCAATGAATTACACAATATATACACCTGCTGCTTTCAAGTTAATGATGGTGTTCTAACAGTAAATTCATGTGAATTAAGGAAAAACACAAGTGCTTGCAAAGATCGGAGATTTAGTTGATGTAAAAATGTGTCCTGATTTGATGAACCTAATATATTAAGGTATCTCAAATAAAAGTTGGTTTCTAGTCTTTCAGTAGCCATTCTAATCCAGAGTAGCATTCATTTTTCTCGTGTGATCTGACACTTCCTTTTTCCTGTGCAGACTCTTCTTATTCTAATACTGAATATTCATTTTAAATGACAAAAACATTACAACTGGAATAACACTGGCTTTTTTTTTTTCATGTATTTGGATATTTTCTGCTTACAAAAAGTATTTTAATCATGAGCTGTGGAAAAGATTTTGTGGAAACTCTTAAGAAAATTGGATATCCAAAAGCAGATGAGCTTAATGGAGAAGACTTTGATTGGCTGTTTGAGTCTTTGGAAGGCAAACCGTTTCTGGAGTGGTTTTGTGGAAATGTAAATGAGCAGAATGTGATGTCTGAAAAAGAACTGCAAGATTTTGATAGTCTTCTTGAGTCTGGTAAGCCCATTTTGGAAGGAAATGCACTGGATGAAGTTCTTAAAACCTTGAAGCCTGTGGATTCAAAGAGCAGTAGCCAGAAGGAGGATGAAGAAGAGGAGGAACTGAAGAAATTAGAACATGAGCTTCAAACTCTTCAGAAGTTAAAAAAACTTCAAATTCATCGGCACAATAAACTTCAAATGATGGTTTCTGCAAACAGCCATATGCTACAAACATTAAAAACCAAAGAGGAAGAAGCACATAGAGATTTGAAAGAAGGACTGGAAGTGTTTACTGCAGCAAATAACAAGCTTAATAATGAGCTGCTGTCTCTTATGGATGCAGCCAAGAAATTTGCCTCTTTCTTCACTGCTTCAGATTCAGAACAAGCATCAGGTCACCATCCAGTGTTTTTTTCCCAGCTTTCCTTGGACAAGTATTTGTCTCAGGAAGAACAAACCACTGCAGCGCTTACTGCATACCTGAAAAAACATTTTTGTCCAGGTGTGTCTGAATGGCTTGAAAATTCACACGAAGGCAGCTTTCAGCTTGCAGACATAAGCAAACAAGTCACTTGTGATGAGACTAATGAAGTTTGTGAAGAGAGTCAAGAGATAGCAAGGCTCCAGACAGCTTATATTTGTGCTCATTATCAGCTAATTCAGCTGCAAGCTAAAGAAGAGAGCATGAAATCAGCTATAAAGTGCGCAGAGAGCATGCTGCAGTCCTTCAACAACAAGGTAAGACACAAAAGGTGATAGAAGGTAGTGGACAGGCAGGCATGTTCACCTGCATCTAGTAATAGGAATTGCTGAGTTGTTTCAACTATTTTTACGTAGTGAAGTTGCACTTACAAAGTTTCAGTCTTGCTCACAAAACTCTTGTGAAATACCTCCAGTTTCTCTAGCTAGAAATTCTTCAGTATGGAAGGGTAGTTTTAATGGTACTTCCCAGAACTCATGAGTTTAGTACTACCTTTCTAGTTTAGTTTAGCTTTGAAATTTCTAATGTCTCTCTCTTTGTACTACAAACTAAAGCTTCACTTTGGGTGGAATTTTGTGGTATTGAGGCACTAATATGATAAATGTATTCCTGTTTATATTCTGTAGCAAATGTAAAGTTTTAGATCACTCTTGAAACTCAAATATTTGTACCAAATAAATCTTATAGTTGGAACCCCAGAAATCTGTCTACAAGTGAGTGGCAAGAAGATATGGCTGCTGGGATTTAGGGATGTGAAGAAATCGTAACAGAACGAAAAATGTTAGCTCATGCCAGTCATGGACTAACTTGTGGCATCATGTCAGTTTATATATTTTCACTTATGGATGACTAGCATAGAGAACTTGATGGGAGTCATTTGAAAAAGATTCTGGTATCAGTGTTGGTAATTGTTTGCATGTGAGATTTCAGTTAAACATGCCTGAAATCTGGTTGCTAAGTAAAATACTGGCTTATGCAAAAAACTGTTTCATGGCCCTGCAATAGAATAAAATTACTATTTATTGAAATACAGATTTACAAAGTAGATATCAAATAAACGTATTTGCCTGATGATGTAAAATTCTGTAAAATTACTTGTGGAATTTTCATTTAATTCTGTAGGTGGAAAAGATGAAGTGATTTTAATGTAACACAAGTACCCGAATCTTGTGTGAACTGCAGAAATGCGTTGGGGAAATGGCTTGGAGGGCACCATAGAGAAATTGATTAATATTGATATGATTAATTGCAGGATATGGGAAAACAAGAAAACCTCGATGCCAAAATATCTAGTTTAAATGATGAAATTTCAACAATTAAACAAGATATAACTCGGATAAACAATGAAGAGCTGCTTCCGCTTCTGAAAGAGAATGCACGGCTTTTTTGTGCGCCAGTGGTGAAAAGGTATTTGGATCATCAGATTGCTCAGCAGGAGTGTTATGCTGCAAGACAAGATGAAATATGCAGGCATTTGGTAAGACAGAAAGCATCATTTGAACTTATTGAGCTAGCCTATGAAATGGAGTTGGAGAAACATAAGGAGATCTGCTCTCAGCTGGAGAACTTGGTAGAATCTCTGAAACAGAGCAGTAATGAGTTGGAGCAGAGACTACAGGTGATAACTGAGCAAAGCCAAGATGCAAAACCAGGAAGCTCTATTAGTTCAAAGGATGGGTTCTCTTGCAGGTAAGCATTACAGTCACTACTGAACTTTGACTTACTTTGAAATAATACTGGGGAGACAAAGGCTTGGGCAAAGCCTTTTCTATTGCTAAGTTCTTAGTTCCTTGCTATGGTTAATTAGTATTTTGAATTCTCCACAGCTGAAGCCTTCAAGATATGATACTTGTCTCTTGCTTATCCTTTGAAATTCTTTTCAAGCTTGCTTGAGGAAAAACTGTTATCAGTCTTGTTAATATTGCTGAAGCATTCCCAAGCAATATCCAGAATACAGGGAATGTTTAAAGCCAAACCTGTCTCATGTGGTGCCCTGATATAGTAGCTCTTGAAAGTTATTCTAAATGTATCAATGTTGAGAGCCGTTAATAATAACAGTGGTTTCCCAGATGCATATGTGGATGGCCTCATCAGCTTATGTCTGCACAGCCCCCCGTGTGGTAAAGAAGAGGAACAACTCCTTCAATATCTGAAGTGTGTGTAGCTCATCTTTACTGCTTGATTTGCCACCAGGCTTCAGTGTCCTGTCACCCATGTAGGAGCCTGGTTTTTCACCATCTGAGTATTTCAGTCTCCTTGTAGCTCAGGTGATACAGCAGGAATGTGCTGTGTTGCTGTCACTTCAAGCCTTTTGGTGAAGTGCACTGTATCATTATAGGTATGTTAATGTCAGACTTTTTCTCCTCCTTCAAGATGGCGATTGAAGTGTTTTTTAATAATTGATAGCTGGGTATGGCCTTGCACAGCGAATAGCTGCAGGAATTAAGCAGCATTAATTTTACTCCCATTGTGTGTTTGTGTTGGCAACTTTTGTTCAGGTTTATTGTTAAGTCTCCAAATCTCACTGAATGTTGTCTGGCTGCTTTTTCACTCTTAAAAAGGGAAGAGAAGTTGGAAGAGTTATGAACCCTGAAGGGTTTGTAATCAGAATACACTTGAAAGAGACTCAGTTACTTTTGAGATACAGCTCACCAATCTGATTCTATATTGGAGCTCAACTCCTGAAGATTTTAATATGCAGAGGTGGTGGTAGCAAACCGAGCCAGGTTACCTGTGATCGTGTTGGACCGTATCCTTATACTGCATCAGTATAAATAGTTTGCTACAGCAAGTATTGCTGGTTTTTGCATGACTTGTAACTAAATGGAGAGCTTCTTAGGAGTCTCTTTATAGATAGAAAATGGGAAATACTCCAGTAAGCTTGAAAATGTTATAAAGATTGCTTTTATTTCTCAGTGGCCATTGAAATCTGCTGGTTTTCAGCACTTTAAAAATTTTATCTTACTTTGCAGTCCTTTAATTTTTTGAATAGCACATTGTCAACTTCATTTGCATTCATTGTGTACTTACTATCTGTTACTTTGGTATTTCATTGCTGTTAATTTAATACTGAAATACGGAGTCCTACTAATCACATGCTAGCTGTGTATAGGTAAAATAATGAAATCAGTGACGGATATAGTGCTGTAGTTGGAGTACCCTGAGCCTCTACTAGTCCTCAGACTTCTCATCATGAACATCTTTTGACTAATAATGACAGGAGCGCTTAGGTATCCTAAAAATGCTTATATGTCTAACTTCATTTGTTCCAGGCTATATCAGCTTCTGGAAGGAGACAATAAAAAGCCACAGTTGTTTAAAACGTACAGCAACCTGGAGCAGATGGCTCAGAAGTTAAAGCAGGACTGTGCCACAGCACAAGATCAGATAGCAGCATCCTCTCAAGAGCAAGCTTTCCTTTTGTCCAAGCTAGAAAGTGGTGTAAATACCCTTCGTGAAGCTCTGTATGATGGAGGAAATCGGATACAACTCAGTAGTCAGGTAAGCCCTTGCCTAGTTATTAAAATTAATGCATTCATGCGTGTCATGTTATTTTACTGAGAAAAACGTAGTATGAAGGCTGTAGACACACTGACTCCTACATGTCAACAACAACTTTGAGCATAATGACAATGGGCTCAGTATTTAAATTGTTTTTTAACTTTTAAAATGTTGGTAGGAAATATTTTTTTGTTTCTGAGCAAATCGTTGCGTCTAACTTAATTTCCTTGAAAGGCATATACAGTGCTGTATTACTAGTAAGCTTGTGGTGTGGAAAATATGTTGTTTGGATATGGTGTCACTGCAAAACTTACTTAAATTTGTCTTATTTCAGACAAGCTTCCCCCCCCCATTACCTCTAACACCTGAATAGTATGGTTTGACCTCTTAAAAAGCCTGGTAATGGGTGGCTCATGGGGACAAAATAAGAATATAATGATTTCGAAGGACAGTTGTAGCAGGACAATCCTCTACAGAGCTCCCAGGTGCTGGTTTTAGAGCCTTTTAAATGGGAATAGGAGTTGTTAAGTGTAACTTGTTATACTTTTTAAATAGTTGTAGATACCTCGGAGGTGAATTGGGGGAAGTCTTCTATTACATAATACTTTCTTGGTTAACTACATTAAAAAATATATTTAACACTTTCATCTGTCAAGTACATTTGCAACATATAAATTTTTATTAAAAAACCCCAAAACTTTGTAATTGGAACAATACATGTTTAGGGATTACACTTATTAAGTCAGTCAAATACCTTGCTATTGATTCAAGTTACCTCTTAAAACGTAGTGACATCTCTTTCTAGTGCTTCTGTTTCTCAAGAAAAGTAGTTCCTTTACTAAGAAAATAATGTGCAAGTAGATGACGAGGCTGCTTACACTGAACTGTCATAAGAATGGCAGTTGGGAAAATTGTGGCTGGTAATTAATGATTTAAATTTAAAATTGAATTGCCTTTTTTGTTGTGGATTTTTTGTTCCCATTTAAAATTTGACAGGCTATGAAGCATCGTAATTGATTCAAAACATTATTCAACCATCTATCTAGTTGAGAGCCAGATTCTTGTAGTCTCATCTGATTTAGTAAACAAGTAAATGAAGTTACGTTTACATAACCTGATACAAATACCTTATGAGGGAGCTCAAGTGTTACATAAAATGAATGGAATCCCTTATCACCGATATTTCTATTTTTTTGTGATGTCTTTTGAGTTACAAATGAAAGTGGATTCCACAGGCAATAACTTGTACCTTTCTAGTTCAGCTAGAGTATTAACAATATAAAAGTAATCACTTTTTGTCTTGTGGTTTCTTTTTTTTTTTTTAGGATCTTACTGAGCAGTTTCATCAAGTGGAAGCTGATTTAAGCAAACTAAATCAACTCATTATGGATCTGCTTGCTGATCTGAAGACGAAGAGAAGCTTTTTAGAGTCCAATAAACTGCATCAGATGGAAAGAAACTTGTATGTGTATTTTTTCAAAGACCAAGACCATTTGAAAGAGATGGTGGAGAAGCTGGAGCAGCAATCTGAGGCTAAAGCCAGTGGTCTGGAAGATTTCACCACCGGTGGAGTTCTTAATGTTTAAACTTCAATATACTCTTAAGAAAGGAAAATATGTTAAACTGTCTACAAGTTTCTGGAATGATAAGTATTAGCTTGTCAAGGCTAACCTTTATCTATCATTGCAATGTGTGTTTAACTGCCACAGTTACCAAGTTTGGACTGTATACATCTCTGGCTTTTGGCATCTGCTTGCTGAGGTCAAATCTCAGTCTTGTCAAGGTTTTTTTGATGCGAAGTAATACCTTGGTTATTTGAATGAATTAAATTTAGGCTGTTCTTCTGCTGGCCTGCATGCTGATTTCCACTGCACACAGCATAGCACAAAAAAGAAGGGTTCATACCCTTGAGATAAGTTTTCTCGTGCACTAAGAACCTTTGATGTGCGAAGTACACAGTAAATGTGGAGAAGGCCTTCCAAATTTGGGAATGTGAAGTGCTTGTTCTAAAGAGGAGAGTTATCCAAGGCCGATATTCTGTGATTGTTTCCCTTACAGTTCTCCTAAGAAGACTGGTTTTGTTAGAAATGTGGGAATATGCACCAGAATCTGCTTCAAGTGCCAAGGCCATCTATTTTAAGACCATTCTGATAGCTTTAATTTGCCTTATGGCCTGTCTTCTCCTCTGAAACCAGTCCATGCTCGTACTAGGCTCTTTGAGAAAAATAATTTTACATTTATGTTTTGGACTTATGAGTTTGCTCTAACTAATAATGATGGACATTTCAATTCAGGATCCTGATACTTTCATAATTCTGCTTTCATGTGCATTGTTATACTGTTTATAAAATTTGTATATAGCTTCCTAATATATCAGTGGACCTAAACAGGCCTTTATAGTGTGATAACTTCTGGTCTTTTATATTTTGGTGGGATCAGCTGCTCTTGCTTTCAAGCATGCATATTGATGAAGGTTAGTAAATTAGCTTTAACTTCAGTAACTGTTGTCTTAAAACTATTTTGATGACAGACTTTTAACTCTTCTGTGAGTATAACTTATATTAAAATGTTCAATTTTTAAAAAACTTGGATGTCTTTATATGTGGATTTCATGCTGCTTAATTCTCTATATTGTTTATTATTAAATGCCAAACACTATACATTCACTTCAGTGCTGTCAATATTTATGATGATCCTGTGTGTTGATTTTAGGTGTATTCTCTTGCATAGTGCTTTGTTTATATTTAGTCTGCTAGTTTCTCATTTTATATGCCCCTGAGGCTTTAAGACTGCTGCTTCCCACCCGGAGAAGTTCGGGAGTCTTTTTACCCTCTGTACAAAAGAAGCATTGCTCTTAATTGGAAGTTAGGAGGAGTTGTGCATGGAACGTCAGGAAAAAAAGCTGTTCTGCCTTTCTCCCCCCTTCATGTGCTTATTATAAAACTTGAGCTGGATAGATACTGCCAATAATAATGCAGCCTGATGGATGTTCCTGTTCGAATCTGGATACAAATGTTTATACTTTTAAGTATTCACACTGCAGCCTGCTTATGGTCTTCAGCTAAGAAAAATCTTTCCATGTAACCAGAGGAAATCCTGTTTACTTAATGGTTAACCTTGGCTTGAAAGTCCACTCGTGCTGATAGGATAAGGGGTAGTGGCCTCAAACTGGAAGAGGGTAGAGTTAGATTAGATGTAAGAAAAAGTTTTTCTCTCTGTGGGTTGTGAGACACTGGAACAGGTTGCCCAGAGAAGCTGTGGATGGTCCCTCACTGGAGGTGTTCAAGACCAGTTAGATGGGGCTTTGAGCAACCTGGTCTAGTGGAAGGTGTCCCTGCCCATGGCAGGGGGCTTGGAACTAGATGATCTTTAAGGTCCCTTCCAACCCAAACTGTTCTATGGTTTAGTGGGAAAAGATGAGAATAAGAGGACTCCGGCTATTAACTTGTATAGGAATAATGAACTTAACAGCAGATTTTGGTAAAGCAATTGACTTGTACGGTTTGACTCCTTTAAGTATTTTGAAAATGTTGGATATTTAGTGGTTGTGGTGTTTTATGCTTAAATTCAACAAAGTCACCAGCATGGACACCGTTGTTTCTGATTCTCCCATGTGCTGTATCTCAGCCCTATCCAAGTATTTTGTATGTGTTACAGAATATGGCTACAGGCCAACTGGAAAAGCAGCTGCTTTTCAAAAAAGGTTAAAATTTATAACAGTAATGGCTGCAGTCAGAGCTTGTAGAGACTTTCCATGTTGCTGACCCGTTTCTTAAACTGACAAAGTTCACTGAAATTTTAAATGTTATGAGGATTTAATAGTACTTGAGTACATCAATTATAGGAAGATTAAGTAACTGAGGTCTTTTATCATAAGTATTTTCTGAAACATGTCACTAATGTTTTTATAACATGATAGTAATACTTGTTTCTTTTGTTTTGTGTTGGCCATATGTTGGCAGCTACCTGAAAGGTTTTTTTCTTGATAAAATCTGAGCACCAGTTATAGTGAATGTGTGCATATGCTAGATATGGACTAGTTTAAGGATGTTGAGGAGGAAGTATTTTGGACATAAATGGTAACTCTTGTCTTATTTGTCAGCTTTTTTAAAATTAGAGGTTAGCTGTACTTAATAGAACCGCTTAATGTTTTAGTGATGTATTTAAGTGATGATTTTAGTGATGATGAAACTCGAAGTTTCACTTAGTGGATTTTGTAAATTATTAGTTCACTGAAATTTTTTACAATTCTTAGAAACTGATAGGCATGTCAGGGAGGAAATGTCATTTTCTGTTGAGAAGAATGAATGGCTGAAACTTCACTATATTTTGTCTTTAATTTCAACAGAATGTAAGTGTAGATTCTTCTGTGGCACTAATGTGTAATTTTTGTGTGTTCTGCATTTAGGTTTAAGCTTTAAAAATGGAACAGTGTGCATCATACATAGGATGTGAGGTTTCAAAAGTGCCTTTATCTGATATCGCTCAGAGGATTATGGCAGCTTTGCAGTCTGTTCCTGTAGGGGAAGTTCAGACTAGCAGAAAGAATAACCAGAGTGAGTAAATCTTAGCCTATTTAAGCGTTCTTATTTTCGGCTGAACAACTGAAACTCAAACAAAATCAAACCTCTAGGCCCTATTTAAAAGGAAAAAAACAAGTGAGACTTTAGCTTTCCAGGTTTAGAAAAGGGATTAATCTGTAACTGACATTTGCTGGGACTTTCCTGGTTAAATAACACTGTGTGAGTGCAAGGTACCAGGATATTACCAGTGCATCAGTTTCTTCTTTTTTAATTCTGGTTCCTGCTATGTGGTATAGAAGTAGATGAGAATTTCAAACTGTTAATTAACTAATACTGTAAATTAAATGTATATGTTAACTTGACTCTGAACTAGATATTTAAAGATCTCTAGAAGTTCTAGGAACTTGCCAGAAGGCCTGTGAACTCTCCAGGCTCATGTCTGTCCTTCAAACAGATGTTGATTAGCAGCTCATGCCTTGTGAAATTCTACTGGGGAAGAGTTAACAAGAAGTCCCAGCATAGAGCATGTTGGGTAATGTTAAAAGTGCCTCAGCCGACCTCTGACTGCTGAGCAAATCTTACTGAGAATGTTGTGGAGGTTTTGCAAGGTGGATTTTTAAAATTTTATTTTATTCTCTATTCTCTGCATTTCAGTCTCCTAGTCTTTTAGCTCTGGTAAGAAGTAGATAGGGAGTTAGAGGTTCGCTTAGTTTCAGTTGTCTGTTTTCTCATGTGAACTAGATCCTGGAACATTGGTTGATGGGATTTCAATCTAGCATTTGCTCATGTGTACAAGGTGTTTGTTGCAGCCTCAGTTTTATGTAAATAACACTTCAGGCTTTCCTTTCAGAGGGAAGTATTGGATCAGTGGAGCCTGATGGTATAGCAGTGGAAAGGGTCGTAGTTCATCGCTGTGTAAATCAGTGATAGGCACTTGAAGAAATATGGGATGGGTTCATTTTTAAATGGTACATTTGGACCAAACCCCAGATTATTTTAGAGAAAACCAGATCTCTCATCTGCCTCAGTTTAATTGCCATTCTACTTCTCTCGCTACCTTGGTATTTTCCCTTCCTTCATTTTCCTGTGTAATGTTTTTTGTCTTAGACTGGGGAGCTCTGTTCTGTGCGGTATCAGTTATGTTTTTCCACTCTTGATCCATTTGCTCTGTCAAGCTATAAAATTACAGATTCTCTCCTTTTTTAAAGAATACAGCATGAAGTTGTTTGGTATCTTTAGCCAATTGAGCTTGCTATCTTTGAGGTGTTGCTAAATCCTTATTCACTGGGGAGTGAAAGAGCAGTAAGTGTTTAGTGGCAGCAGGTCACACAACTAGCTTTTCTTGCTCTTGTTTTCCATGTAGTAATTACTTATAATTGTTGCTAGTGTACAGGCTTAAGGACAGATTTATTTCAATTGCTTTTAGGAAACTGCGTTTATATATAGCCTTAGCTGATCAGTATGGCTCTGGAGAGAAGAAAATGTGCCTCCCTTGAAGTAACCAAACATGTCATTTTAGTTGGTCTGTTTCAAACTGCATTTAACTATATTTTACTGATAGACCTTTAAAGATTAAATGCTACTTGCCAAAACCCAGTACTGGGTTCAGATAGGTCAAATATCAGCAATATTGTGCTAGTTGCTGAAATTAAGCAGTTATCTTGGCAGTAGAGCTTATAATGGTTCCATCTAGCCTTAAGGAGTTTGAAAGCAAGGATGGGTTTCTACTGCCATCTGGTGATACTTTTTCATAAACCAGAAATCCGAGTTGAGTTGTGCTTTAGATACCTGTCAGACTGAATACTCTGTACTGAGAGAGAAATAGCATCCTCATCTGCTCTGGAGGGTGAGTTTGTCAAGAGAAGGTATCTAGCTGTGGAACAGCGAAAAGCACCGAATGTAAACTCGGCTTATTATCCTTCTTAAATTACAATTTTATTACTGTAGGAAGTGTCAGAAGAAACCAAACCTAAAATGTTTGAAGCTACAAATACTGCTGTGCCATATTTGCTGTTTTGTCAGCTCAGGTTAGAAGCCTGAGCTGGAGAGAAATAACTGATTATACACATACACCATGAGCCTGCGTGTAATACTGTAAAGTAGTAAATGTAGTTTCTTCTGGAGACTAAGCTAGTTAGTCTTAGAAAATGTTTTTTTTTTTTTTTTTTTTTAGTATTTTAAGTACAGGGTCTTGGATGATGATGCCTGGATGAAATTTTTTGGAAACCATTTCAGTGAGTAGAAATAGGTCACGCTATGCATTGTTTGACATTTGTCATTGGTACATTAGGTTCAGAAAGTGTCTTGCTGCCGGTAATGCAAATTTCATAGCTGAAAACAGCAGCAGAGTGTACTTGGTATGGACCGGGAGTTAGAAGGGGACAAATAATGTGTTTTGCCCTTTTTGGCTGGGCAGTAAAAGAATCTAGAGATAAAGGAATGGTAACTAGTTGCAAACTCTGTAGAGACCCATACTTCCATGGAGTTTTCTTTTCCCCTGTTCCTCTTCCTGTACCTACTGAGTTTATAATTGCTGCTAGCCTGTTACCCCTTGTTCTTCTATTCCAGCCTTCATTCACTTCTCTTCTTGGGGCTACTGGGCAGTGTTGAGGGCAGAGAAGAGGAGGCATGTTGTCATTGTGTCATTTAGCGTGGTGCAGAGTCCTGAGGTGCCTTCACAAAGCCTTCCCTAAACTGCAGCACCTGTCTGCTCTCAGATGTAGGCCAAACATCACTGGTAGCTCAGTGGTGTGCCCAGGCTACCAGCTGTGCTGTGGCACAGGGCTCTGTCCTAGACCCAGTGCTGGCAGCCATCCTGCTTCTTGTGGTGCTAGTTATTGCCTTGCCTTTCTGTCAGTTTGGTAGGTAGGTCCAAATTCTCCTTGCTCTTTGTTCTTGTCTTGGTCTTACAATACCTGTTCTATTGCAAGGATGAACAATGTGGGGAGAAATTATCCTCTGCAGATGAAGTGTGGTCAGTTCCTGTCACGACTGTATGGCGTGACAGGCTAAAGATGTACACGTGAAGAAAATTATTGTGGAATAATATTGCTTAATTAAAAAAAAAACAACTGTGTGAAGTGTGTATTTTGTGTTTTTTGGTGGTTGTTTTTTTTCCTTGCCCATGCCCCCAGCTTTACCTTGGCCAAGATGGGATGTGTTTTCTTGAAAGAAGGAAATACCTGTATTTATGGTGTTACACTAATGCCTATTCTGAATACCATGGAAAATACTTGTCTGCTTTGTAGTAAATTTGAATTAATATTTTCTTAATGTGGACAGAGCATGCTTTTGCATATGCATATTTAGGAGCTGCAGGGCCCTTTTTAAGCATGAATGATATTAATTTGAGGAAAGTGGTTGTCATGGAAAATTTTATTGTGATTATTTTAGGGTTGGTAAAAATGTCAGTGATACAATGTTTGTACCGTAAGTTATATCCACTGCTCTCAGGTCCATTTGTGTTGTAAAATGTTTCCCATTCTTTTTTTAAAGGTATAGAGAAGACAAAGGAAAATGAAATAGGTGATAAGGATGGACATCTGAAAAATGAAAAGGCAAGCATATTATAAGATTGAGAGCACTAAAACCAGTCACTTAATAGCAGGTTTGAAGCTGTTATAGACTAGATCTTTCATTACAAGCTTTATCACAATATATTGCATACTCATAGTTCAGATAACCTTTCCATGTCTTATTCTGCACTTGGAATCTGTTTACCTATGAGTGTCTTGGCCCCACTTCTGTTATCCTTTTTATAAGAAGTTAGTCTCTTGTGACAGATTGATCAGAAATAAATGAGGTTGCCATGTTTAGATAGCTACTAGGGTTTTAAAATGTTCTTAAACATCTATCACTGGACTCTCACTAGCACATAATCAAAGTGAGCTGATTAATATGAAAATTTGTGTCTGAATTTGATGTGCGTGCGAGCGAGCACCAGTGCAAGAATGGGAATGGATCAATATGGCAGCCCCAACTCAGGCTGTGATTGTAGATCTACTGAGTCGATGGATGGGTTGCAGATACTGGAAGTGTACTCCTGTCTCAGCTTTCCTTACTCTAGTGCATGTTGCACGCTTCCATTCACCAAGTCCATTCAGGTCTCTCAAGATGCAGAAAACTTGTTCCCTTTGTGGGATGGGATAGTTCCTACAAATCAACTTGATTTGTAGTTTCCTGCAAATCGAATTGGGTCATAGATAGACGTGCAGCTGTGGGTGCACATGAATGGTACTGGAACCCCTTTTTGTGATGATGAGGTGCTAAATTTGACTCACTGCTTCTAGGGAAACTTTCCTACATCCACATAAATTTATGAAACTACATCCTAGGAGTTGTTTTCTCTACTTCCAGCCATGTTGTTATTTCTGGGAGAAGATCTGTTCTTCCTGGAAGCTACTGCTTCTCTCTGTGCTTAGTTGTAGTTCCAGCTGTATTACTCTGATTTGATAATTAAATTGCTTTGTTCTTATTTTTGAACCTTTAAAATATAATTGCTTATTCCTGATTCTATAATTACTTGAGTGTCATAATTCAAATTCTTAAATTCTTAAAAAAAATGAAACTATTTGCAGTTAGACTGGAGGATACACTTAAGTGAATTGCTTGTCTTGCTAGGGCTCTTAAAACATTTGGTCCTTCTGCAATATTATGTTTCCACTTACGGTAACTTTTTATAGCGTCGGCTTCTTGATAAGCATTGCTTAAGCCCAATTAATTTGTCTTTGTTCAAAACAGCCACTATTCATTTTGGTAGTAGCAAAAGATTAATTAGCTCCCTTTCTCTATTTACTTAGAACCCGTTAATTCTACTTTTGCTGTAAAGTGGATACTAGTTCTGAGGTTTGGGAATATGGGAACCGGGTTGAGGAATGTTGCAACACCAAACAAAAAAATGCTGGCTTTGTTACACTGACTTGCTCAATCAATACAGATTGAATAGAGATGGACAATATACTTTGATCAGTGAAAATTGTCATCTTGGGGAGCGGATGGGAGCCCTGCAGAGCAGTAACTTGTGGTTCTTTTGAGATGAGAAGGCCTTAGTTTTTGGAATGGAAATGACAGCAGAGGTACTGGAGGAGACTGGCTGTGCGACAAGCAGAAAATATGGTTATGGGAGGCTTCAGTTACTTTTCAGTGGAGTGTGTGAATGTTATGGTTATGCATGACGCTGACACTAAAATTTAGGAGACAGCTGCTTTGTGGAACAGCAGAGAACTCACAGGAAAAACTGGTTTTTATTTGATTGTGTGAGATCAGGTTCCATATCTTTCTGCTGAAGGATGCTCTGACAAGGACAGTATTTCCAAGGCATTAAAAGATGAGTCACTACAGGAATGCTTCATTTCAGAAAAGGAAATTGCAAAAATGAAGGAGCTTTTGAAAGAAAATATATGGAATTTCCCCTCCAAAAAACCAAGACATCTGTAGGTAGTATAGGGGTTTATTCAAAACAGAGTATTGGAGACTAAAAATGAATACTAAAATGTGTCCGGGATAAAGAAATATGGCTAAGTGACAGCATGAAGGACACTACTGAAGAATGTAATAGTGCAAAAAGCTGAACTTACCAGAATTTGTAAATTTTTTTATAGTTGCTTCATTTGAGTAAGTTAAATGTAAATATACAATAGTATAGTGCACATAAACTTTGAGAAACACCTTGCAACTGCATCGTTAATAATACATAGTTTTTTCAAATGCCTCAGGAGTTGAAAGCTTGCAATGATCAAGGTGTCAGAGGAGTACAGAGGGAAGATACAACTCTGTAGATCTGTGAATAGTTCAACACACATGTACCCTGGGGAATCTCGAAAAGGTTGCTGGTTGCCATTCCCGAGGCCTTGTTTATGAAACTGAGACAGAGAATTTATCTCTGCTGAGGAGGCTGTAGAAGAAAGTAGTAAAATAAACAGAAAATACTAGGGCCAGTAGCATAGCAAAGACATTTCTGAGGGACATCGAGAATGAGGGAGTAGAATCGTTAACATTACCATGCAACCTCTTGCTGAATGCTGTTTAATAGCTTGCTGCTGTACAGGGTTCCAGGGGCTATCTGGGGTAGGAAAGCTGTTCTAGGCCCAGTGGATTAAACAGAATATAATACTTATTCATACACATTGCCATGCTTCTTCAGTACCGCTTTCATCTATATTTTTGTTACCTCTTACAGTCCTGTAAATTGTTTGAAGAAATTGGTGGAGATCCAGTAGGCTCAGTATACTTGAATTTCCAAAGCAGTCATTACAGTCCCTTGCCAAACGTTCTTTGACAAACTAAGCTGCCAGGAACAAGGCTCTGAATATTGAAGGTAGAGATGAAAGTGAATGGTCTCTTTTCTCTTCAGACAAAGGTCACTATGGAAGACAGGCCACTGGACTAGATACATCTTAAAAGTTTTTAATTTGTAGGGTTGGACTAATATTAGATTAATAATATATAAGCAATATAAATCAACAAAATAATCCTTACTGATAAATACCTGAATTTTCTTTTATGTAACGTGGTTCCCCTAAACTGACTTTGTACCAACTTTTTTTATAGAGTATCACTCCCTTGAAAGCTTATCTAAATGAAATCATGTATATTATTTTTTTTTTCTCCTAATAAATTGAATAATTGGTTCACTAAAAAATTTGCAGTTTTTCCAGGAGATTCATGATTCCACTATGGCCTTATTAAAATCATCTGCCAGCCCTGAGAAAAGCACTGCTGGTCAGATAGTCAGGACAGTACATACCGATGAAGTGCTTTGCTCTCGAGATACCAAAATAGTGAGCAATTACCAGGATGTAAACTTGCCACCATGGGGATATAGAGAAAGAAATCTTGCAGTAGCAGCAAAAAACCTGAAGGGTGGTGAAAAGAATATAGCTATTCGCCTTAAAAGAAAGCAAGATGGGCTTACATGTTGTTCAGAGAAAGCAAGAAGATTACCTGTAAAGACCTACACTTCTTCACATGAAGGAACATACAACTGTACTTCTGGACAAACCGAACCTTCTGAAAATTGTCCTTGTGATGTCAGGAATTTGGGATGTGAAGAAAAAAGAGAGTTGCTTGCAACGATAGAACAGGCAGTGGCTTTTGTGACTACTATGGTATTTCAAGATGGTTCATCACAGCTCAACTCAGAGCAGGTTAGTGAGTGATGTGCTTTGTTTAGAGTCAGTTTTGTAGAACCATTGGAATGGTGCATATGGCTGATAAACCAAACCATGTTCATTGGGAGCCTAGAATCTGGACCAGTTTTGCGTGTCACTGCTTATCAAAATAAAACTGTAGAATGAGGTAAACCGTAATGCTTTGGACTACATTTTCTTTTTTACCAAGTAAAACTGAAAGATGAAACCTCTTGGGCTAAACAGGCTTTCTATACTTAAAGTGAGACTGTTTGAATTAGAATATTTTTTCCTGCTTTTTAATGTCTCTTACTATGGATTTTTATTTCAAGGCTGAAACACTTGCATGCTCCTCTATGGTGCCAATGGTAAATGCAATAATTCTAGTACAGATAATAGATTTCATACTGTAAAACATTTGGGAAATTTTCTGTATAGGATTGCATAAAATCTGTCAGAGGAAACACTATTTTAATTATACTTAACAGGCCTTAACCTCATCAGTAAAAGGAATTGTTGTGTTAGTGAAAAATCAGACTGATCACCCTTGTCTTCTCGGATACTCTTCAACTGACTGCACTTGGAGTGCTGCTAATGAAAGTGATAAATTAATTTATTTGAAAATGGAATGGTCATCTCTTTGGGAACAAGAACAACAGGCTCACAGGAAATTTGCTTGGTGAGAGCAAGAAAATACTGTTTTGCTTTACATCTGCTTCTGGCCACAGTGATGTGGGTTACATGGCACAGGCTAAATCTCCATCCACGTCAAGCTCATTGAATTACATATTAGCTGTATTAGTTCTGTCTAAAGCCTAGACTAATATAAACCAAATAAGAATAGACTATTTCTTTGGGCTCAGCATATCACTGGCTGCAGGCCTGCAGAACTAGGTTGGGGTTCTGGTAGGAGCTGTTTATGTTCACCTAGAAATGCTTTATAAACAGCTTACAGCTATATGGCACCAAAATAAATTCTTGCAGGTTTATCTTTCTTTTATCTTCTAATTCTGAACTGCATTTCTTCTCTGGTACATTTTGATGAACATATTACAGTAAACATCCTTTTCGAGCTCTGCTAATATTTCAAAATTTTTGAGCACAGTAGGCTTTTTTAATGGCTTTTTAGATCTCAAATGATGTTTCCCTAATGTTCAGTAATAATGTTACATCAAAATTACAATATTTTTAAAAGTAAATGCTTTATGTATCTGTTGAGTGGACCAAATTTATTTAAAAGTTGGATTATGTTTTAAACTTCCACTTAGTATAACCAAAACCCATTTTTTTTATTCCTTACTATTAGCTTTGAAATAGTATCCTGTAAAGGGAGAAACCGGAACTGAATCTGATTCTTAGATAAAATAGTCACGAGTTAAAACTTCGTTAGAGTATTGTATGACTTTCAGTAATAACTGCTTTATTGTAAACTGCTGAATTTGGGCAATTAAATTACAGAGCTTTCATTTTCAAGATGTTGAACTTGGTTGTTAGTTCCATCTCTGCCACTGCTCCACTGCGACTTGAAACAAATCACTTCCCTCACCTGTACTTCTCTAGCTGTGTTCTGTGACTAGTGTAACACCTTGTTTTTAGTTTGAATATAGGTTATTCTCAATTGAGAGTAGCATAAAGCATGTACATATGAACAGTAAACATTCAATAATAAGTGTATTAGGATTCAGATGAAACCAGGGGGCAGTTGTTTGTTGTCAGAATACAATAATACCTTATGGTCTACACAATTTCTGATATGTCGAAAAACTTAGTACTGTGGTTTCATACCACCAGAAATAAACTTGAAAGCTCTATAAAACATTATTCTTTTTCTATATTGCCCAAAATGGAGCTTACTAAAAATGACACAGTTAGTAAAATCTATATACTAACATATATAATAGGTGAAATCTAAAGAAAATAGCCTGGATGTGGGAGCTATAGACAGTTTCAAAAGGAATGAGAAAATGTGACAAAGATGAAGCATTCTAGATCTAAATAGCATATTAACATGAGGCAATTATAGTAGTTTAGATTGTCTAGTAACTTTTAAATCATGATTTTACAATACTACATTAACTAATAAGCCTCTGTGATCTTATATTAAAAGTATTGTAGGGATGCCAGTTGCTGTTTTGGATTAAGATTGCATTTAATTTTGAGTGTCAAATAACGATTTGTTTCTTTTTGAATGCATGACAAGGCATGTCTGCTGGGATGTTTGTTATAGAAAGAAGCTTCAGGTATCACTAAATTGAGATTTTAATATTCAAATACCATATTCTGTTTTTGCAGGAATAAATCTTAACTGTTTAGTATTAGGTGCTAATTAAATGTATAAATTAGATTCACTAAATCTAGCAGCAATACAGTGTGTGTTAATGAACTGCTTTTGTGCAGGCAAGTGTTGTTTCAAATGCTACATTGCAAAGTTCCAATTATCTGCTTCAATGCAAAAGATTTCCTGAGGACTCTACTTCAGTTTTATAGTAATGAAATTAACTGGAAACAAGGTAACTATATAATCTAGTCTGTGATCTAATCCTATAATATCTCTGCTTTTGATATTTCTGTTAAAATCACTAGGTGTAGAAGTAACTAGATTGGTTAAGTAATATATTGGAAAACAGAGATTTTGGCACGATGGAAAATAACACCCTTCTTCGAGGAAGGTTGTGACCAGAGGCTTGGCATGTTAAGATGATGTATTTCCTCACAGAGTAGGAACCAAGTCTTTGGATAACTTAAGGATGGCTTTCAGTGGAAACAAAGGCTCTCAGCCCAGTCCTGACTATAGCTGAAAAGGTCAAACTGCTTTGTGTTTCATGTTCCCTAGAAAAACTCTGCTCAAGAGGAACAGCTAAAATAAATTCCAGAGGTGCTCGTAGATTCCTGATTCTGACAGAATTAGAAATTGCTTCAATGGGTCCTTGTTTTTTTAATAGGAACAAGTAAAACTCTTTGGTATGGATGTAAAAGCAACTACAAACAGAAGATCTAAGATGTAGAAACAAACATTTTATTTCTTGGTTGTATTTACTGGATTACTGCTGAGTGAATTACAAAAATAAGTGTGGCCTTTTGGGAAGGACTTCCTCTGTGGAGAGTCTTCAGCTTGTGTTCTGCATCTGAAAGTTTCATCAATAAATCACAACTGATGATAATTTAGCACCGCATTCTGTGATCTGATGTGAAGATCTACACAAAAGACACTTAGCCCTGGGAACGAGGGAGAGAAACGTCGTGATGGTCCTGGCACTAGTGCCAGTTTTATAACCTGTACACACAGGTAGTACTAGATCCAGGTTAGATTCTACCTCATGCATAGGATTTGAGTCTGACATTTCTTGTATCCAAAGTAATTCTTTTTTAAACTTTGCAAGTTGATGCTTCCTTACCTGTTATTTCTGCTGTGGTAAAAACAACCCCGAACACAAACCTCTGCCTTTTCAGAGGTAAACAAATCCTATCACTATAAATGAAACAAACATTGAAATTTCTGTCCTGTTGACTGCAGTCTCTTGAATGATTGCACTCATCCTCAGACCAGTGTACTAACCGGTGGAATATTACAGATAGTTTAGCCCTGACTAGTGAAATGTGGCATGCTTTCCCATTGGGATTCACTGATGTTTTGGAGTAGGAGGACAAGACTTGAGTGCCATTTCACAATCTTGAGGAAAGTATCCTTTTATTAGCACTGTCTTTGCTTCCTCCCAGCTTGACCCTGGTTTTGCTTCACTCCTCTCAGCTTTGTTCTGTCTCAGTTCTGTACGTGCTGCCTCCTCACCTTGAAAGTTTCATCCTCTTTCCAGGACTGAATTGGTGGCTGTAACTCAGTACTGCTGCCCTCCCCCTTGGTGAAAGTTTTGCTTGGGAAGGAATGGGTGGATGGATGGTCGGGGGCTTTGATTCTGTAGCCTTTTTTTTTTTTTTTTTGCTAGTAAATGTCTTGTGCTCATTGTAAATAGAGATATGAGAAAAGAATCTTTGCAGTACCTCAGACTGTTTGGTAACATAATTCTCTTCTTCCATGTATCCTTGGTAAGATGTAGTTTATGTTCTTAGAAAAATCAGTGATTGTTTCATGGAGTCTTCACAAGAGCTTGTGACTGTCTGGCAGCTCACTAGGCAGCCTCTGAGCATTTTACAACTACCATCAGCTGCTGAGTGTTACTGCCCATCAACGAGGTTGAGCTGCTTACTCTGCCTCTCCACAAGGCATCATTTGAGTTCTTGGCAGATCTGTCTGTTGCAGTTGTCAAAGTTTCATTTAATTCCTGTAGGGATTACTTCCTGTTGAAAGAGCAGTGGAAATCCTGTGGACACATCCCAAGTTTGGTTTTGGAGTGGATGCAGAGTTTCACATACTTTCTTAAGCTGCATGATTCTAAGGCTATGACTGTCTTTCCAATCACAGAAAGACTCTCTTAGTAGTACTACCAGGAAGGTGTCCTTGAGACAATTTCCAAGGCTGTTCCTTAGCTTCTGTTAGCTTTGGAGGTGAAGAGCTGTTTGCATTCAGAGGAAAGGATAGTGAGCTACACAAAATCTGGGTGTGAGACCATGCAGATGAAGTATCCTTCAGTTATCTGGAGGCTCCAGCAGAGCTCAAGCTGATTCAGGGCCAAGATGCCTCCCTCCTTAACATCTGCTGAGCAGCCACATGAGGGAGGTTCTTTCAGCAACAGTTGTATCAGTGGAGGTAAACGAGCCCGATTCTCTTTAGAATAGTCTTGCAGCTCTAACGTGTTACAGACATTAAAGTTTACTTTCAGGTAATGGAGTCTGTAAGGTGGGGTAGGATGGAGGTCTCTAGAAATGTATCTGTGGGTTGTCATTTGAACTTGCTTAGGGACAACTGAAGAGAATACTCAGATCTATTTTTGAATATATCACAAAGCATCCTAGTTATTCGTTCCTCTCTCCTCTTCTTTGTAGCACTACAATACATGTTGCTATTGTAGTTAAAGAAACGGTGGTTGGCTTGCTCCATCCTGTGTATCTATGTGAACATGAGAGAAAGGGCAGTCTAAGCACATATCCTATAGGATGAAAGGTTCTGATTTTTGGGAACAATGCATTGTGCACCCATATGTGAATTTATATGTATATTAAAAATCTCAGAAATCCGATTGCTAGGAAGTAAATCTTCTCTCCCCTAACCCCCAATAGCAATTTTGTGGAGACTAATCAAGTTAACAGCAAAACTGTACCAGAGGGAGAAGCTTACAAGCAAAACTTCAGTTTGAAATTTTTTTCGGTGATAGGAAAGAGGCTTTTACAGTCAATCTTAAGAACCAAGGGTTTACTACATTTTACAAGTTGAAAAAAAGCCCTGACCAACTAAAACCAAACCCACAAAAAACCCCTCTTCAAAAATACTCAGTATTGAAATCAGTCTTATGTAGTCATGATGTTGACCATTTGTTACAGCTGTGAATTGAATGTTTAATATTTTTGTAGTACAAATGCTTGTCTGTTTGATGTGTGTCTAGAGGAAAGATGGGCAAAACTTTAGAGGTATTTCTCAGTATGGGAGGTAATTTAAATATTTTGATTGTCAGACATAACTTGTTTTTTGTAGTTGCTGATAGTGTCGTGTTAGACCCAAGGATTGCAGCGTGGCTGATAAACCCCAGCGACACAGTTCCCTCTTTTGAATGCTTAATACAGAAATATTTTGAAAAGCCTGTTTCTATGAGAACAGTAGATACAGATACAGGCACTCTGAGAAATGCATCAGTAAGTAGTATGTTTTAATTTTTTTTTGTGGCCAGGTTAAAAGGGGAAGGAAATAATTGAAGAATTGTTTTTGCTTACAAAATATTGCCAACAAAATGACAGACAATGCTTTTCTGATAGAAGAAAATTATTTTTATTAATACTACTTGTAAGTCAAGATTTAAAGAAAGGGCAGAAGGGGAGGGTTTGCTGCATTCTACCAAGATGGGATCATATTGTCCAGGAACTGCTGTAAAGTTCTGCTTCAACACCATGAAGTTCAGTAACAATATTAATTAGGGTATAATCTGATCTTTTCTTCTTTCCACCTTTCTGCAAAGTGATTTCTAACTTTCTTTTCCCAAATCTCTAATACTTTGTTCTCTAATTCCGATGAATTGTAGTCTGTGTTTAATTAATTGTTATTAACAATTTTGCTGGATTTCACAGCTAGTAAAGATACCACCTCATAGGCTGAGGAACAATCAGGAGTCAAATGTGAACCTTCAAGCATGTGTATGAAAAACCTGTGAATTTTAATTCTCAGTCAGAGAAAATGCATGATGAACTTTTTGAGAAGTTATTCCCAGCAGTGTAGAAATGTCTTACTGCCTGTTGAAACTCGCTTAACTGGGTATTATAAAATTTTGGTATTTGTATTTTGGGTGATCATGGTGTTCTACTCTGGGTGCATTAGTCTTCAGAGGTTGTTTGAAAGATTTGCTAAAAATAGATGTTCAGCAACCTAAATGATGTTTTTTTGAAACCTTTTACTTTTCAGAGACCTTGCTTGTTCAGACACAAGTATTGAAACCTGAGGGCTTCTAGGATGCAAATCCACAGATGTCAAGTGGGCTTAGAGCATGGACAGCAGCTGGTTCTATCAGCACATACACTTCAGTGTAGACATTTCTGAGAAAACCGGAGCCTATTTACTTTAAAACACTGGCTGTAAACTGCAGTTGTTCAGAAGCTGCTTTGTGAATTAAAACATTAGTGTAGGGAATGGACAAGCAAACAGGCAGAAGCTATAAATGTGTTGGTTATTTCTATATGTGATGTCCCCCCTCGTGAGTCAGCATCCTTAATCTTGTCTCTTTCCTTGGCTTGACTCAGACTTCTAGTCTTCGTATATCACATCTATTCTTAGTTATTCCTCAACTTCGTCATCCTGATTCCCAGATCTGAGTTAAATGTTGAAGTCTTATTTCCTTCCTGCTCTGCTTCAGGTCTGGTTTGTTTCCTTGCCCCAACCATATCCAGTGCCTTTATGCTGACTTGTTCACCCAAGTCTGAGTTGATGCCTCCTTCTTGCATCCTGTGATTGTTCCCCCCAATTCCTTATGCAATTAATTTGTCCTCTGGACTCACCCACTTTCTTTTTGACTCCTCTGTTTGCTCAGTGAGTCCCAGTTCTTCCTGCGAATCCTAGCTCTTTGCCAGATTTCTTTCTCCAGCCTTCTTGCTCTGACTTTACTGGTGGCTTCCTAACAGTTGTCTGTATTCCCAAAGGGATTCATGCCAGGTGATGTATCATGTGTGGTGCCCCCCTACTTCAGTTAAGCTCTCTCTGTATTGTGCCGGCCTTGTCCACCTGGCATAGCACTTCAGATGACTGCTACTTTATTCTGTAGCCTGCTACTTGCTCACACAGCTCTCTAGCACAGAGTATGTGCTACTTGCTGCTTGTCTCTATATTTGATACTGTGCCAGAAGTGTGTAGATGTGCTGCTGTCTCAGTCCGTGCCTACCCTTGTGAAGTGCCTGAGTTGCGGGCCCCGAGTTGGAGTTGACCTGTGGATGAGCCACAACCTAGCAGAATGTTTTGTTTCCCCACTGGCTTCAGGGTCCAGAGGCAGAACCTGGCCCACCTATGTTTTTGTGGCTCCGCCCTCACCCAGGTGGCCGTGGTCGGGGTGGTGGGTGAGGCCAGGATTATATCAACCAGGAGCTGATCAGATGGAGGAGCTTCCTGTTGGGTGTGGCTTCCCTTGGGGCTGGTTGCATCTTGCTCAGCTCTCTCAGTGGTGTCTTTCCATATGAGGGGCCACTGAGGGAGCCATCTCTGTCTCTTATGTCCAGCAGACGATGCTGGCACCACAGTGGGCAATGGAGGAGCTGGGCCCACAGGAACCTATGGCAGGACTGTCTGAAAGAAGACTTCTGAAGGGATGTTGCTGAGTTCAGTGTTGTCCTGTGTGATCAGGCAACTGATGGCAGCATAAAATGATGACTGAATCAACACAGTACCTCAGTCCCTACAGACACAGCCCGGAGATTCTGAGAGTCATCCTGAAGACAAGGAGGAAGTAGTGGCATCTAGGACAGGGAGCAATTCCTGCAAAAGATCCTACTGACATGAAAAAGGGTGTTGAGAGAGACCTTCTCACAAACTCAGAAGGATTCTTACCTGCCTGAGAGAGGAAGATCCTCCTCTGTCCATTCAATACAAATTTATTATTTTTTTAAAAAATTTTAGAAAAATCCTTCATTTGGTGATCTGTTTATACAATATATAGATGCTCCTCTAGGAAGGATTTTGACGATTTCCCAACCACTCTGATTATTCTCACCTGCTATTGCTTCAAAAAAACTACTGTTCTGGCTGGACAGATTAAAAGCCCTGGAGGAGCATAGTATTCTGACATCAGGCCTGTTCTTAAGAAAATATTCTTGGAAACAATTTCAGGGGCAATCTTTCTGTTTTAGTCCATAATTCATAGCTTAACGAGATCCAATTTAGTAGAGTTATAGCACTTCTAGTTATATTGCATATACTCTTTCAGATGATAGAATCTTAGAGGAGAGTGTAAATCTGATAAGTAGAAATGTCCTTTTCTTTCCTTCTTACAGAAGGGAAGCTTCTCAATATATCAAACAAAAACCATAAAACTGTGAAATGGGCAACAGAATCAGATATGGTAACATAATTTCTGAAACACTTTCTCACTCAGTTTGAGCAGAGAAAACAGAATGTATTTCTGGTGGAGCAGATTTCTTTTTTGTTTTTTCCCCAACTGTAAGTATTTAATGAGAGCGGTAACGTAAGAAAACTGTAGAAGAGCTGCAGGCCTGTAGAGGAAGGAGAGACTTCTGCAGCTTGTAGCATGAGAACCCATCATAATGTTCCATCAGCTCTAAGATAGGAATGCAACTAATAAAGTGAGCACAGAATTATTAGGGTTCCTTTAAAGTATGCGTGGGGCGTATGATAAACTTGAAGATTGCCTACAAGATGCGCAAGGAAACCTCTCAGTGCTTTTTCAGCTGAGAAGCTTTCCATGTGATTTCATGGCCATTTGGTTTCCTGTCAATATATTAATTTTAAAAACAACCTGTAATTCATTTGGGAAGCAGATTTTAAATTTTTCAACCCTGCCTATGTGTATTAGTTTAGTAGAAATGATCTTGGAATACTCTGTTCACCGAGAATCTGGCCAAATCCAGGTCAGTTTCCAGCAAAGTGGCTATTGAGGAAGAAACAGTGAGTGTTACCGGATTATCTCCTAAAGTGGTTAGGATTTTATTGGCATCAAAATCGACTTCTGCTGCAATGAGTCCTCCATGTGAGGTATGTTACCCTCATGTTGTCAAACATAAAATTGTAAGCTTGGGCATCCTACAGTTCTACTTGCTATTGATTTCTTTTTTTTTTTTTTTTACTTCCCAAACTATCATGGACAGGAATCTGCAGTCAGTACTGCACTGGCTGGGATAATTACCCTGCATTCTGGGTTTCTGTACTTGCTCAAAATTCCATAGCCTTATGGGGTTTAATGCAGCTTTTCGCTGTCAGACTTTTCTCATCAGTCTTTCAGGGATTTTTTTTCTTCTTTTTTTCCTTCAGTTTTCTATATAAAACCAGAACTATACCAACATCTTGAGATTCTGGTATATCTTGAGATATCTTGGTATCTGGTTATCTGGGTATCTTGAGATACACCAGAGAGTTGGGGTTGTTCAGTCTGGAGAAGAGAAAGCTTTGGGGAGACCTTATTGTGGCCTTTCAGTATCTGAAAGGGGCCTACAGGAAAGCTGGGGAGGGACAGGAAGAGGTTAAATTTAGATTGGAAATGAGGAGGAAATTCTTCATTCTGAGGGTGATGAGACACTGGAACTGGATGTCAAGGGGGATGGTCTATCCCTGGAGGTGTTCAAGGCCAGGTTGGATGGGCCTTGAACAACCTGGTCTAGTGGGAGGTGTCCCCGCCATGTAAGGGGATTGGAACTAGATGATCTTTGAGGTCCCTTCCAACCCAAACCATTCTATGATTTTTTTTCTTAGAAGTCTTAATTACCCTTATTAAAATATTGCCTTATGTCAAATCTCACGTCTGCCTTTTTGGATAGTCAGATGTGGAGCTGAGGGTGTGGAACTCTAGAGGATCTTACTGAATTGAGTGAGCATAAAGCAAAAGTAATGCATGCGCAGGTAGTTTCAATTTACAAAGAGATCTTGGAATCATTGCCAGTTTTATGGTGGTTCAATGTGTAGCAGCAGCCAAAAAGCCAAGAAAATACAGGCACCATAAGGAATGGTCTTGAGAACAAGAAAAGGGACATGATTTTTTTGCCGTAGGAAATGTTGGTACACCCATATCTTTGCTGTGCAGTTTTGCATTCTGTTTCAAGAAAGGCACAGAGGGCTTCTAAAAGGTCAGAGGATGGAACAGCTGCTTTATAAGGAGGATGTGGAAAAATTTATAGTTATGTAAGATGGAGATGGAAAGACTGAAGTGCACTGTACTAGCAGTTTTCTAAATTAATATGAAGGCAGTGGATAAAGTGAATGCAGTGGTACTATCTGGCAAATCCTGCAGTACTATGAGTCATTTGATGAAACTAGGAGGAGATGGGTTAAAACCAGGTAAGTTTAATTTTTTGATGTGGTTAGCAATGAAGCCTGCAATCTAGAGACAAACAAGAAAATGTTAAACATATTTTTGAAGCAATCAAAACCCGGACTGTCCCTTAGAGATGCTAGTCTAACGTCATGAAAAAGTTTTGTAGTCTGCAGATTAAGCAAATTCGATGAAGCCATTTGTTCCACACCTAGTGTACGTAGAAATTACTGATCTATGATTCTCTTTATAAAAACTATTATGTTCTCCTTCAATTTATTCTTCCAAAATAAATAAACCTGATTAAATCTTTTTCTGTAGATCCTGTTTTCAAACTTACTGTTACTTTTGATTCTCTTCTTTAGCCTCTCTGACATTTCTAAATGTCTGTCTTAAAGCATTGTGGCAAAGTTACCCCAATACTTTAGCTATATCTTTAGAAATATTTATCAACACAGCATAAATACCTCTTTTTACACAAATAATGCTTAGTTTAATTTCACTGTTTAACATAAACTACAAACTACCATAACACATCATACTTAATTCCACGTGGCCTATTTTCCTGCCTTCAAGTCAGACCAGTATGTGATTCTTAAAGAAGTGTTATATGGACAGGCAAGCATATAACTGTAAGTCCTCTGGAATGCTGTCCTAGATCCTATGGTTTGTGGCCCAGGGATCTTACGGCACAGTGCTACTGTTTTTGCACTTAATGGCTTGAATGTAAATGTATTCCATAATTTTGATTGTTCAGCCATCATTGAAGATCCAGGCTGCGGGAAGGAAAGTCTGTCTGCAGCATTTTTCAGATTCCCACATTTCCTCAAAGGAATTTAGTAATGAAAAGCAGTACTTTTATTGTTTACATTTTGTGTATTAGCCTGATAAATTGAATAGGTTGACATTAAGTTTGTTTCTAGTGGTTGTGTTCTTGGAGCTAACGTATTCTCAGTGTGTGTTTGCATTTCAAAGTGGTTTTCTAGCCAACTGAATGAGGTGACATGGCTCTGTGTAAAAACTCTCTGGAGAAGAGGGCAGGGAAGTGAAATAGTTCATGCTCAGAGGAGCGGCAGTACTGATAGGAGAAAAAATTGCAAGGAATTGTTCCTCATTTTACAAGTAGTAGTAGGATTCTGACTTCAGCATGAAAGGCAGCGTAGTGGTACTATTTCTCCATACTCTGTCTGTGCAAAATGTAAATGAAGGAATGGGTAAAATCTTGAATATTCATGATCTGTACTGCTCTGTTCATGAATTATGTTTGTCAGAGGTCTAAGAACATTACTCAGATGTTAAATATAACAGGAGACATACAGAAAAACATAGTTTAATCCCTTTAATACTCTAGCATTGTTAGCATTAAAACTATTCTATTTTTTAACATTTCTTTATAGCAGTATCAGAACTTAGGTACGAACTTGGAGAAGCTTTATAATGTAATGATGGCCCTTGCTCATGACTTACAGGTAAGATATAAAAAGTAGTAACTCATGTAAGTTCCAAGGAATTATCATGAGTGTTATTAAAGCTAGTGATGTGCTTCTTATTCAAATCAATCTCCACTTAAGTAGGAGGCTGCGATCCCTACTGGTTTACAGCGCTGGTCAACATTTAAAATAAAGTCGCCCATCAAATTTCCATTTTTTCCAGAACTTAAGATTAATCTTCAGAAGAAATTTTTCTTCTGCAAGAGTTAACTAAATATTTAAATGATTCTAAGACTGGGAAATGTTCAGAATGTTCCCAGAATCACAGAGGGGTAGGGGTTGGAAGGATTCTGACTTTTAGTATTTTAAAGCTATACGAGACAGTCTAAAAACTGCAAACAGTTAAAACAGAGTGTAGCTGAGGTTTTTTGATGTATTCCTTGGGTACAAAAGCTGTCAGCATATCTTTTGCTCTAAATTGTATTAGCCAAACACTGGAACAGACTTCCTAGAGAGGTGGTTGATGCCTCAAGCTTGTAGACGTTTAAGAGGCATTTGAACAATGCCATTAATAATATATTTTGGTCAGCCCTGAAGTGGTCAGGCAGTTGGACTAGATGGTCATTGTAGGTCCCTTCCAAGTGAACTATTTTATTCTGGTTTAGCCCTTATTGAAGTTCAGAATGCATCTCAAAAAATCTTTTAGTGTTTGGTGTGTGTTTTTCTCCCTGTAATCATATACCTGGAAAAGCGTCAGAATTTAGGGATATGCTCAGGTTCTGCCGGGAGGTACAACATCGAATCCTAGGGGTTTTCCGTGAAAGCAAGTGTAGGGCTTAGACCATGAGTTGGTGGAGCCATATTAATCTGGATGTCTAAGCGGCCCAGCAGTATGATGGAACAATCTCTGAAGGACAGCAACAGGGAAACATGAAAGACGCAGAGACACGGAGAGCAGAAGGAGTTTTTAGAGAAGTGTTGCTGTCCAGTCGCTTCAGTGGTTGGAGAAAAAACAGACTTCCCATTCTTTGTAACTACATTGGGGACATAACCCAATCGTCTTTTATTTTCTTCCTAATGAAAACAAAGTTATGAATTCTGAATGGTTGCTTAATTGTTCGAGTGAATAAAGAAAAATTGATAACTGCATGTCCTATTATAATGGAGCTTGCTCTAAAAATAAACTGTTTAGAAAAATGAGACATGTATACTTCTTTATGACTATTCCTGTACAAAATTATTAATATTACCAAATGTATTACTATTCCCCACAAAATGAAGTGATAATGGGTTACAGTATTTAGCTACTATAATTCAAACTGAATAGTATTTCATTCCACAAGCAGTATTGTTATATAAAGAGGGGTTATACAGAAAGTGAAATACTGCTTACTGGAAAACAGATCCACAGAATGACACTACTACATGATTTAAGATTAAAATTGGCTGATAATGAAGTGTTTATTTGTATCTTGCTTTACAGGTTCAAGGTTTGTGGAAATTGTTTTGCACATTAGAGCTTCCACTTATCAAAATTCTGGCAGGTATGAAAGTTCAAAACATGAATCTTCACTGTTTTCACACAGCTGCTGACTATGCTCAAGTAGACTTAGAGATACTAAATGTAGTAGAGATGCTACTATCAAGTAGAGATACTAAATGCTATCTTAGCCTCATATCAGCTGTGCAAATCTGAGTTTCCATTTCTTCCAGTCTAAGAAGCATGCAAAATTGAAATTGTGAACTGTAAGTGTTCTCAGTATGTAATTATATTTACAGTGATGGAAACACACAAAATACATGTGAACAAACAAGAACTGAAAAAAACTTCAGAGATTCTAGGGGTAAATTTTGTCTTTTTTCTTTTGGAAATTGTGTAGCATCTTTCTGCTTTGACTGAAGGTAACAAAATAGGAAGAATCTTTTTGTTTTGTCACATTTTACGTGGCAGCTTGGGGTTTCTAGTATTTTAATTACTATAAACATAACTAATGATATTTACATTTTAGTATACTTTCATGTTTGTTTAGGCAAGCAAAAAGACATTTGCTTCATTTACTTCAGAACTGAGATTGCTTTGCTCAGGTCCTTTTGGGTTGTGTTATAGAGTAGAAATTTTAATGACTAGATAATCATAGTGGTCTGACAGATTATTAATTTAGCAAAATAACTTGCATAGCTCTGTTTCTCACAAATCTCTATCATCTTCAGTAACCTAAGTTATTTTCCCACAAATTTTGGTGCTTTTTACTACAGTAAATCCCCTCCCTAAATCATGAAGAAATACAGATTAAAGAGTATATAAGCAATCTTCTAAACCAAATGTTGATAGCCAGCAATGATTACACATTATGAAGTTCCCTATTTTTAAATAGAAGTCATACATGCTTGTTAGCCTAGGAAGTAGCCTTGAAGAAAATAATAATGCAAACAGAATAATTCTGATGTACTAATTTATAGTTGCGACTCAAAGAACTTGAACAGGAAGCTCACCAAGTTGCTGGAGAACAATTCCTTTTAACCAGCAGTAGTCAGCTCAGAGAGGTAATATTTATACCATTATTATTATATATTCTGTAAATTGTTATTGATACTGAAGAATTATAAAGCATATAAATTGTCCTTAAGAATTCTTTCTTCGATATTATTTTCTGATTTTAATGGAGGAGATACCAGTTTTTCATAAATCTGGCAATGCTGGATTATCTGTATTTGAACATATTTACATAAATGATGCATTTTATTTTAGTAAATACAACTTTTTCGGTAGCTCAGAAATAAAGATTTGATCTTTTCAATTCAGTGTTAGTTCTCTTTGCTACAGTGTGCTCATTTTCCTCAATCTGTTTTCTAGACTTACGTTCAGGCACCAAATTTTCCTTTCTGTTTCAGCCCTTGAAACACAAACTTTTATGTTGTTTTATTTTTTTTCTTACTGTAGGTACTATTTGAAAAGTTAAAACTGCATACACTGTGTGAGAAAGTTCACAGGACTGAAATACAACAACTGGTGTCCACCTCAGAAGTTGTGGTGAGATGGGGAGGGATTTTAAAACTATCTGCATGATTTAGCAAAACTTCTAAATTATATTCCAATGAAATTGTCATTTGTCCAAAGTTTTCCTAACAATCTTGATTTATTTTTGTGTTATGCTATTCACACTTCATTTATAGAATCATAGAATCGTTAAGGTTAGGAAAGACTCTAAGATCATCAAGACCAACGGTCAATCCGACTGTACTGTTACCGCTAAACCGTGCCCTGACCTGCCACATCTGCATGGTTTTTTGTACACCTCCAGGGATGGTGACTCCACCACTTCTCTGGGCAGCCTGTTCCAGTGCTTGATCACTCTTTCAGTGAAGAAATGTTTTGTAATATCTCATCTAAACTTCCCCTGGTGCAGCTTGAGGGCATTTCCTCTTGTCCTATTGCTTGTTCCTTGTGAGAAGAGACCAACACCCACCTCTCTGCAACTTCTCTTCGGGTAGTTGTTGAGAGCAATAAGGTCTCAGCCTCCTCTTCTCTAAACAGTCCCAGTTCCCTCAGCTGCTTCTCAAGACATGTTCTCCAGACCCCTCACAATTTACTTATGCCAGAAATGAAAGTTGCACACCGTGATGGGGGAAAAACAAACTCGCTGCTGAAGCTACACTTCAGCTATAAACCAGAGTTAAAAACTTTAGTAACAGCATCTGTGACTCTTCCTCAAACAAGGGAAACAGGACATTTATTCTTTAGCCAGTTCTTTGTCCATTCAGCTTGGTGAGAAAACTTCTTCTTCCAAAACTTACTCTGTTAAGATTGTTAAATAATACAACTTCACAGAAAAGTGTACAGATAATTCACATTCTTTATTTTACAGCTACATAAGTTGCAAGATCTTCATCCTTTGCCTAAGATCATTTTAGAATACCGTCAGGTGAGCTGATATTTCTCACATAGTGGAGTTGCACTGAAGTAAAATTAGCAAGAAAGAGAATATTATTTACAGCTAACTAAATTTTTTAAAGTTGGCTCTAATGTAGGTTCATTCAAATATTCATGTAATTTTTAAAAATTGGAAGTTGTAGGTATTCTTAAGGGTTTGAAGTGTAATGTTTATACTTCTGCTTTGCGCTCTTAGATTATAACAACTCAGTTGCAAAAATATTTGGAAAACTTCACTGTTAATTTTGTCTGGTGCTATAGAGCACATTCTTAGGGAAAAACATTTGGTTTTTGTGTTCTGAAGAATTAATCAGTGGAAAGCAAAT
Organism: Eurystomus gularis; assembly: GCA_013400335.1. Classification (NCBI taxonomy): domain Eukaryota; kingdom Metazoa; phylum Chordata; class Aves; order Coraciiformes; family Coraciidae; genus Eurystomus; species Eurystomus gularis. The sequence continues at coordinate 33,531 of VZZY01008376.1, forward strand.
GTTAAAGAATTTCTCAAAGAATGTTAAAGAATTTCTCCTTCCAAAAAGATATTTAATTCCACTAACATGCTGACATCGTGAAAGGACTCACAGAGGCCCAGAAAATCTGGCCCTTGGAATCTGAAGACTTTGGGCAGCACCTGGAATATATGTGGCTGCAAAAAGGATTTGTGAAAGTTGAAAATTATGCAAACAATATGCAACTACTCGCATTAAAGCTTTAGCTGGAAAATGACTACCAGCTACCTTTCTTTTTCAGAAACTCCAATTGGTTATGCTGAGATGCCCAAAGCCTTGAGGTATTCTTACATGTTGGTGATAGCTGACCAACTTTCCGGATGGGTTGAAGCCTTCCCAGCCCGGAATAATTATTCAAAGGGAACTGTAAAAGCTTTGTTAAAAGAGATAATTCCTAGGTATGGAGTCCCTGAGGTTATCGACTCAGGAGTAGCCATTTTACTGCAGCTATTTTAATGCAAATTTATAACACCCTAGGAATTGTGAGCCAGTTTCACACTCCATGTCATCCTAAGTCGTCCGGACAAGTAGAAGGAATGAATAGAACCTTAGAGGAGAAAATTGTTAAGACTTGTAAGCAAACTGGACTGAAATGGCCTGATGTTTTAAATTTGGTGTTATGGGATATTAGGAATACTCCCAGACAGCCAGTGGGAGTATCTCCAGCTGAGATATTGTTTGGAAGGATTCTTGCTGTACTGGGAACTTAAATGCCAGCTAAGACAAGCCTTTTGGAAGGAGACCAACGCATAACACAGTATCTTTTGTATTTGCAAAATTCCTTTTCCCAGTTGCACAACTGTGTTTATTGGTATCAAGGTGTCAGCCCTGAAGTTCAAGTTCATGATATTAAACCAGGAGATAAGGTGTATATTGAAAATTTTAAAAGGAAAAATAGATTTGAACCTAAATGGGAAGGACCTTATCATGTATAAACCTCATTTTATGCCATTAAGGTTGCTGGGAAAGGGAGCTGGATCCGCCACTCGCACACCTTCAAAGATTCTGAAAAATAATGGACTTTATTAGAGCACTGTATTATCTTTTTGTTTCTTGTGCTATTGCTGTGAGACCTTTTTTATGGACCAAGTTTGCTTTTGTGATATCAAGATGCCCATTCCAATCAAAGTATTACTATATACAGTGATAGCTCTCCTGAACTTTCAGGCCAAATTGCTTGCTTACAGACAGACTCTGGACAAGCCTTTTTTGTGTTTGATTGTCCAAAGACCCAATTGTGAGACTCTATATTTGTTTTTCACTCCTCTATTGAATTCTGTGTGAATGTTAGAAGTCAAGGTGACGATCCGTGGAGTTCTTGGACCAACAGCTATGGTTATTCAAAATGGGTCTGGAACCCTTGGGTTTCAAATCTTGTCCCTTCATATCACATACAAATATACGAACCAACACAGGGAATTAGCACTTGGTGCTATGACCATCAAATGTGGGGAATACATGGTAAGGGAGATTGGTGCTGTCATCGATTCAATTTATCGCACAATAATCATACTTTCAAATATTGACTCCTGATCTATCGTTGGAGTCCTTGGTTTTCTAGGTGGGACGGGGATCGAAAAGGATATTGCTTGAATAATCCTTATGTTTATCACAGTATGTTATCTTTTTCTGATTTTAAAGCTTTTCTTAGGAAACGCAGAGGTGTCAGCCAGGAAAATTGGAATGAGATTTGGAATGACAATTTACATGTTTCATTGATGCGCTCCTTCGCTAACAACCTGAATTTAAGTGAATGTTGGATTTGTACGGCCCTGCCCAAGGTTGTAAATCAAGGTTTGCAACTTACAGGGGTACCTATTCCTAGAAAGGCCAATTGGAAAAAATATTGGTATAGCACCTCTTTTTTGGAAAAGTATGTGAAGAAACCTGGGACATAGAATGGGCTAATTTTGGAAATTATTCCCAGGTACACAGTGTACAACAGTGCTATCCTCCTAGTCGTCATAATCGATTGTTATGTAAACATCATGAGTTTGTAAGAAATTGGATGCAATGTGGAAATGTGACCACGATAAGTTCTGGACTTAGATTGAGCTGGAAAGCACCAGAAAGCCCTGCAGTTTTCTTTTTGTGTGGGGAAAAAGGCATACAAAGCCTTACCCAGAGGATGGGGAGGAATTTGTACACTAGGTGTACTTTCCTCAAATTTGGAAATACATCCTAAAACATTGCCTAATTTTACCTGGCATAGGACTTTTTTAACTAGAACGCGGAGGTCAGAAAATCCTCTAATTGAAAGACCGACTGGATTTCATTCTTTTGTACGGTGGTTTATTCCGTCATTAGGGGTGAGTTGGAGAAGGCTATTTTAAACATTTCTGGAGAAATTGAAAAACTGCCTAACTCCACTGCACGTGGGTTTTTCACCTTGCAGAAAGAAGTTAGTGAACTCTCAAAAATTACGATTCAAAATTGTATGGCCTTAGACATGATTTTGGCATCACAGGGAGCAGTTTGCTCGGTTTTAAATACAAGTTGTTGTATGTGTACAGATAGATCCAGAGAAGTGGCTACAGATGTGCATCAGATTTGGGAAGTGAGGGCAATGATGCAACAAGTGCAAAAAGATGATGTTTCCTGTGGTTTAACTGATACCTTTTCATGGCTGACCTCCTGGGTTCCGAATCTATCTACTTGGACTAAGAAAGTGATTGTGATTGGACTAATGGTGATTCTTGTGATAGTTTGTGTAATTGTTTTATTTCAATGTTGTATTAATTGTATAATTGTATTTTTGTTCTAAGAAAATTGAGCAAGTAGGAATAACGCAGGGATGCATGGCAAAAACAGGAGGGAATCGTAAAGAGATTTTTAGATGTTAGAGTTTTAGGATTTTAAGACTTAGGCCTTTTAGGGAATTTAGGTTAGATCATGTTATACTCTTGATCTAGGACAGGCAATAGGTTTGCCTGAACAGGTGTAAGGGACTACATAATAGAATTTCATATAGTAGAACAATGGAAGCTGCTCCTCAGTTGTCCCCTGTATAGCCTACCACAGTTGGTTTAAAACCCAGTCCAGCTGAATCAACAGAATCATATTTAGGAAAAGGTTAGATAATAAATCAGAGGTAATTGATTAACTTAGAGTAAGCATGTTTTAAAATAGGTTTAGACATAGATTAAACAGACTTCTTAGAATTTTGAAAGGTGAAGGAAGATAGAAGATCCTAATGACCGAAGTGACCTATGAAGATGGAGATGCGTTACCTTCTGAAGAGGAACTGAAACGAGACGAAGGGATGAACTGACATATTGACTGGACTTTTATGGACTGTTGATTTAATGATGAATGAAGAGTCACGAGTTTGTGGAAAACCACCAAGAACTTTTAGGAAAATAACGTAGATTGTGTAATTGTTTTACATAGGTGTATGTATATGTCTGATTCTCTGTGATTCCTTTGTCACTCACTAAGGTGGTGACCCAACTCTGAGTTGTGTAGAATAAAAGGCAAACCTAGTGTAAACCCGTTGTGAATCTTTGAGAAATTCTTTAACAGTGAGGGAGATAATTATGGTGTTTTTTTTAAGTGACAAGCCCCCTGAAAATCCCAAACGACCTAGTTAGTCTGCTCTCTCATAGAGTGTTTGGGTTTTCAGTGGGTGAGTTTTCAAGATTAAAAAAAAAAGTGTGTGTGCGTGTGGCTTTTGTTGTGTAGTTTATTGATCTGGCAATATAAGTTGTAAAGGAATAAATTCCAATAGTTCACTTACTAGCATCTGCAAAGAATTGGCTTTAGGGTATAACTGAGCACTTGCCTAAGGTATGCTAATACGTCGAGTTTACGTCCGTTATTTACTAACATAAAGCAGTCTTTAAAAAAGTCTACAAAACAAGTTAATATGCATTTGGAAATTAAGATCTTTAATTTGAAAAACTCTTATTTTTATGAATAAACATTTATCTAAACTTTCATGTAATTTAGGTTCATAAAATGAAATCAACTTATGTGGATAGACTACGAACGTGCATGAGAAAGGTAGAAATATAAAATGTAGCCCATAAAATATGGTATTTCAAATATATCACAAAAGGATGTGAAATGATTGCACTGCTTACAGTTTAAGAACCTTTATACATGGAAAATTATAAGGTATTTCCTTTGATTTTGTAGTCCTGATTGCAGTGAGTTTTTATTACTGATACTTAATAAAATATAGATGTATGTCTTAACACTTTTCTTTTTTTGGATTTTTACTTTACTCGACTGCAGGGATTTATCTCCTCTACATGGAACCAGACGGGAACTGCGACTGGCCGACTTTCAGCCAAACATCCAGTAAGTGAGCCTGCTAGAAGATTTACATTTTAATTAGCATTTAGAATTAATATTATTTATCTAAGATATGTAATATTTTTAATACATCAAATGATCTTTTTCTTCTAAGTTGCCATATTGTATGTAAATGGTGGATAGAAAAAAATTATTAAATGGGTGTTTTACTGTAGAACAGAATACTTTCTGTTTTGTGGATCAGAATTTAATATTATTACCTGAAGTAATTTGGCTTCATGCCTCATAGTAACAAAGGACTGTTGCTCTGGAAGTCTTGCCAGATGCTTATATGGTTAAGACCCTTGGATTCCTTGTGCTTTCTCTCTTGTCTTCGGCTATAATGATCTCCATGTACATGCTTGTGGCTGGACTTTGTGGACTGCTAGAGGCTGGGGGTTTTTTTGCGAAAGTGACCTTTTTAAGGGCATAATTAAATATATTTTTTATACCAGTTTTCTTGGAGTTTAGGAAGCATGCTGGCCTCTGACTGCAGAGACTGGTGAGGCCTTTTGCATTCCACTTCTGTCACAGCTCATAGCTGCACCGATGAGTGTGCAGGACCTGGTGTGGGAAGAGACAGGGTTGCAGACTGCTTCAGGGCCTCAAATCAAGGCACAGGCTGGGGAATGGCAGTCAAAGAGTAGTGACTACCTACCTGTGGAAATACTCTGTTTGGTTCAATCATGGCTTTTCTTAGCAAAGACCTGACCTCTGGCCCTGTGGGAGAGGAATAAATGCAGAAGTGGGACTTGGCTTATGAAGGCTAGAGGGAGTCCACGAGGCTGCTGTCCTTTTAACTTGTACCCAAAAGTATTGTCAGGTCTTATCCACAGAGGTTTGAGTACAGCTTGTCTGTCTATACAGGTACTGACCTTAAGCTTCATGGGTACAAATGGTATTAGAAGCTTTCTGCAGTTTTGGGAAAAAGGCCTTGGTCTTCTATAGCTCTACCTGGGAGTAGAAATATTAGACATAATGGTCATGTTGTGACCACTTTGCATGCGTGGGCTCATGTGGCTCCTTGCAAGTCCTGACCTACCAGGTGACTTCTGGAGTTTCAGCAAAAACCTGCCCTAGGAGCTTCTCATCCTCACAATACTGGAGACTCTTTTAGCTCTTTTTTTACCTGTCTTCACAGTTCAGGTTTCATTTATATATTCCTACCCTCCTGGTATGTATTTCTGTACAATTTGTCATCAAACAATTTATACTTTTTGCTGAGTAAAGGACAGTGTCTAGGATTCTGAATTAACACTGGAATGGAGGAGTGTTACTGCTGCTCCTGATTCTCATGCACCTGGGGAGGGAAAGTGATGGGAGAGGCTGGAAATGATGGTCATGAAGGTCAGAGTTTGCTAAACATTCTGATGTGATACACAGGCATTTACAAGTCAGAGCTGAACAGCTGTCTCGAACAGCCGCATACAACACAAGGTGACCTTTGGCCCATCATGCTAAAAGTGACACAAAATCTACTTTTCTTAAAAGTTGTTTTTCTCCAAATTAACGCTGCTAAAGTTAGCATCCGGGGTTGCCCAAGGCTGGCTTTGCCATATAAGGTAAAAAATTGCCGTGGCTTTTTTTGTGTGAAATGTTTGTGGAACTTACACCATCTGTTTCTGAATCATTTATTGATACAGAAGGTATACCGCAGTGCCCAGTCACTTCACTAAGTGTTCAGGGATTGGAAAGATTCTTGCCAGAAATCATAAATACTGAAGATATTTTTTCAGTTACTATGATGATATGTCACGTTTTACCTGAATATTTCCTGAGGTAGTTTGTTTTTAACTGTGTTTTTAAAATGCTTTAAGGAGTGATTAAAGTGAAAGATAAGTGTAAATCAGATAAAGTGAGAATTTAAATAGAAAAAATGTCCTATTTGCTGCAGTGATTGTGGGACGTGGGGTCCTGAGCAAAGGTTTCTTTATCTTTCATTAGTTTTGTAATGGATCTATCTGTCCTCTTTCTTTTAAGGCATTAAATGCAATCCAGAAGGATTTCCTCATAGGTTTAAGGGGAAATGACCAGACATTAGGTACAGAGTAGGATTTCTTTTAAGAGAAATTCTTCTGTGATCTTCTTTCAGAAAAACCCACATCTGATGTATGGACGATGTCTATTTGTGGCTTTATGTGGGTTTCTCTCAATAGATAAGCTTATTCACGTGGCTTTTTATGACTTCTGAGTTGCAGGAACTTAGAGGGAGTTTCTTGGTAGAACTTTATGTCAGCAACTCTACATGTGCACATCTATGCACTCCGTTTCTTCTCATGTGGTTTCTTCTTTTGCAATGTGTGTGCTGCATAATTAATGCATTTTTCACAAAGAAGTGTTATATAATAACAGTACATCATTAAACAGGGGCAGATTTGATAGTTTCCTGCTATACCATTGTTACTGTCTATTTGCTACTCTGCGAGAACCTGTGTATCTGAAAACTAAAAATAAATATAAACCCTAAAAATTCTTCAGGCAAATTATTTTGTAATATATCTATAAGCTAGTTATTTTTTCCACTGTATGATGGATTGCTTATGACTATTAGGGGAAGTTAATTAGGTTTATTATTTGAATAAGTTACTTTAATTTTTGTATAAATAGATTAGTCTTGTCTACCTTAAGATACTCCTTTATTATATTGTTCTTAGGTGACTTCCCTATTAAATATATTTATTACATTCATAAAGACATTTATATTCTCTAAACCTACCTTGAAACACCGCTTTTCAGCCTCTCACTTTTTAAAGCAAAAATAAGTCATGATGGAGATGGAAAGGCATAAAGCCAATTAAGATGAAGCTTCTTTCAGAATAAACAGAGAAATCCTAACTCGAGAGATAAAGATTGTATAGAATAGGATGTAACAATTTAGTTTAAGATGTAAACTTCAGTGCCAGAATGAAATACTCTGTGTTAGGGTTTCTTTCCTTCAGGCTTCTGCAGCAGAGAGAGCTGAAGTGCTACTAATGAGTTTACACTTCTATACTTCAGAAGATGTTTGTATCATTAAACTAAAAAGCATTAAGTGATGGGCTTCAGGGGGAATTTCCTTCCTTTTTAGTAACAAAAAGTTATGCTGAAGACAAATACAATTTTTTACTTTCTCAGACCAAGTTAAAAAAAAAAAGCATTCCTATTTCTCCCCAGGAAAAATGCTTTTACTGGCTTGTCCAAGAAGACAAAGAAAATTCAACCTGTCCATCAAAGAAACATGTTGGCCTTTAATTTGGAAAGCAGGAGCATAATTTGAAAGAGAAACCGATTAGATTGTTGAATGTTAATGTGCTCAAAGAACCTGAAATATTTAACATACCTCAGTCTTCAACAGATAGAAGTAATACTTCCTGATAGTGAATGTGTGATAGAAAAATTGCATGCTGGTTTATTAGAACACGTGTGTTACTAATAGCGTTTGGAGTATGAATAATAAATTGCCCATCTGGGTTTCGTTCTAATGGGAGGGACCATCCCTTGAAGTAGAGAGCTCGCTGAACAATTGCCATCAAAAAGAAGTCTGTTCTGTCAATCAACTTAGCCAACCAGTTTTTCTGTTTAGTCACACTGTATCTGTACAACTTCCCTTCTGGGCTGTCTTCTGGATTGAATGGACTAATTCTCTGAGATAAAACTCAAATGTAGTTTTGGATTGGTTCTGGGATCATTTATGGGCAGTGTGGATGAGACGCTGCCTGTTTGTCTCCCATCCTTTGCACCCACCAAGTGAGGTGGACTTTTGGAATCAGGCTATCAAAACTGGTGACAGCTCTTAAATTTCAGGCATTTTGTCTCAGGCCTCATGATGGCTACAGGCTGATCTGTGATACTACCAATGTTCTTTCTGAAAGTCTGTAGTCTCTATTCACAACTGGATTCCAGCACAAACAGGATGTTCTACAAGGCATTTCAGTAGTGGTGAGCTGCTCTACAAATTGGAAGTGTCCTGGTTTTCTCCTGTCCCTTTCCTTCATAGCTTTTAGAAGGCTGTAGCAGAGCTGATGCAATGTAAGGAGCCAGGCACCGAGTCTGGGAGCAGGGATGAGATCATGGCTTCCTTTCTTCTGCAGAAATAAACCTTGGCTGCTTTTGAACTGCGCTATTAGGAATACAATTTTTGTAAACTTGTTTTCATACACTGTCCTACTGAAGATGACATAAAATGGACAGACAGTATAGTCCTTATGTTTGCATTGATTTTACTTGAGTGCTTTTTTTAAAGAAGTATGTTTATCAGAAAGCACTGGGGATAGAGACAAGTCAGACATATTACAGATTAATATAAAACATCTTATCAAAAGTCTTCTATAATGTCATCTAGGCTAACAATCATTTTCAGGTAAGTATGCTCTGATGTGTGCTTCTCTAAAATAATGGTAGTTTGTCTTAACGGATGAGAATATCGATGCGTTTTCTTAGACTTGTGTCAAAACAATTTGATGTCATATTTTCTAGTCAGTACAAACAACTCGGATGAGCTGATACACTATTAGAGAAAGGCAGAGCACACATGCCACGTGTGTTATGGTTGGTCTGTGTTCTCTGCATATCTCTAGTGTTCAGAACGTGTTTTGTGCCATGTTTCTTTTTAGTATGTTTATTCCGGTGCTCTTGAGTCATACACTCGTGATGACTGCACTAATAGAACTCAAACTATCTCATGAGTATTTAGAGTTTTGGTGTTTTCACAGTTTCTTTTGTTGTTGCTTTATTTTTTAGAACTATATTTTACTGAAGGCTTTAGCATTTAAAGAAACTGTATTTGCAGTGTTGGAGATGGAAGTTCTCCATTTCCTTTCTTTCTTCGTCGCTCATCACTGGTTTTGTTTTATAATAGGGAAATTTTACTTAAATGGGTGAATGAGCATGTTGATGAGACTTTACTTCAATTTTATTAATGATGAAAATCATTACAACAGGATGTTCTTAATTATCGATGTGACAACTACAGTACAAAACATCACTGGTAGTTATATCATAACACTCGTGTCTGATGCTCCACAATATCATCATGATGATTTAATATCCAAATGCAGAAATAAGATTTCTGTGTCATAGCCCTTTGTTCTCCTAGCCTCTGGAGTACACATAGTAGCCTTTGCTATGATATGTGCATGTCTTTGGCATTCTCTGTTAATGCTCCTGATTTGTACAAATTCATTAATCTCATGGGGAGTGTGGTGTAGCCAATACATGGTCTACATTTTATAGTATGATGTTTTCCATTTGGCTCCGTAAAGCTTGGAGCATCATCTGGGCCATAATTCCAGTGGTAACAAGAGCAGTTCAATCATTAATATGACTTCTCTTCTATTTGGGATTATCTTTGTATATATAACTGTTCAGTGTGTTATTTAAAGAAAATTAATGTGTAGCCTGTATAAAATCGCCTCTATGCAGTAATCAACATACAAAATGCTTGCATTTTAGTTATGCAGGGTAAGAGAGGGAGTCTGTTGTTATTTCTTCTACAAACCAAGCGTAAGCACAGAAATAAAGAGAGCAAATAAAATTAACAGCTCAAATATGAAAGACTTGTTGCAACTGCATACTTCCACTTGTTTCCTTAAAATTCGAAGATATCACATTTCAATACACTACATATAAATTAAATTGTCAGCATGAGTGCTACAGCTGTTTAGTGGGCTTTGTTAAGGTAACTGGTTATATGTTGATTTATTTTATCCTTTGAATGGCCTTTGCCAGTGATGTTTTGGGAATTCTGCATGTCGAAGCCAAAACTATGCAGGGATCATGTTTTAGAAATCCATCCTGGAATACAGCTAGTGCAACTCCCAGGTTATCTTTCTCTAGTATGAGTGTGACTGGAGCACATAGCTAACAAGAAACAAAACTGGCATCATCTTTGATCAGAACAAGTGGGGGTTTTTTTAGCTATGTAGCTTTCATTACTTTACAAGTGGTTTTTAAAGTGAAGTAGTTTTAGTCATATCTATTACTTAGAGTATTCTGTTGCAGAAGTTAATCTATACACTGTGTTGTGTCTTTTGGAATTTTATTGCCTGATTCCATCTAAGTTTGGAATACTTTAAGAGCAATGTTAGCATGGTATTTTGGTTACAAGAAGGAATTCACTCGTAGCCTATCACAGTCTTTGTTCTTCCACTGTTTATCCTTACACATTTCAACTCCTGGCTGAGCCACTTCCCTTATGCTGGAGGCTGGCATATGCTCGCATCCCTTGAAGTCTCAGTGCTGTCATAGTCATGACACCTCTGTACGGAGGAGTTGGATAGAGCCCGTGTCCTGCCGAGTTCAGTTTTACTGTCCTCATCCGTAAGACAGTTGCTCAGACTGAATCTTTGGCAATGTGCAGAAATGCACCTATGATCCTTATAGTAGTTTAAATATTTGTGTGCCTATTTGTTATGAAGTTGTCTGTTGAGACCTCTTGTGAGCTGATTAAAATTTTAGAAATTCTGCTTGGAGGCTTTTTCTTCTTCATGTGAAGTATTCCGTGAACGAGATTTTTAGAGATAGATACACTTTTAAGAAATACTGAAGGCTCGGAGGCTTATATTCTGAGGGGACAGTTAAAAAAAAAATCTCAGGCACACAAATTATGTCTTGTCTTACAAGCTCTCAAAAGTGAGAAGTGTTAGAATATTCCTCTACTGGCTGGATTCCTTTTTGCAAGGACAAAATATATTCTAATTCTGATCCCAGCATAGGTTTCATTATGCTTTAATATAAGAGAAGTATTTGAGTAGTTTATTTTGCTATACAGAATTCTACTGTACATTGGTCTTCTCCTATTCTGTATCTCAGTCAGCAAAAATTACTTTAAAAAAATCTGAACGTTCTGATGAGATGAAAAAAGGACGAGACAGAAATGGGGAATAATAAAAAGATAATGGATTGTAGGGAAAGATCAACAGTTAGGTACAACAAAAGAGACTTCTTGTCTTGAATGGTCCCGTTTTCAGACAGTCCTGATTTTTCAAAAGCTTTGTCGTTGGCATCCCAAAAAATTTCGGGAAAATTATTTCTGTAGCTCTACATCCCTATCGCACTTAGCTTTTTCTGCTGACAGTTCTTTTTTTTTTTCCCTATGTCAATGAGTGGAAAATTTGCCAATTCTTTATTTCCTCTACATCTTTTCATAAAACCTCAGGACATTTCACCCAGAGTTTTGAAGATGGATGCCCTCACTCAGGTTTGGAACAACAGCAAAAGGTAGAGGTTTGTAGAAGGGTCACTGAAGATAGACAGAGTAGGACAGAGGTTGTCTTCCTGACTCCCGTGTGGCCTTGTTGTCCTTAGTTCTCCTGTACTAACATGGTCATCTGCTGGCTGTGGCTCTTAGGAACTTACAGTTAAGGACCGCTTCTATCAAACCAAGAATTGCCCTTTCCTCACTGTGAGCAAAGAAAGAGATATTGATTATTTAGCTTTCCTTTTAGCTCCTTCAACCAACCTCCTGTTCACAGTCTTTTGTAGCCTTTTAAGGGGAATTCCCTGCTAACATATGCTCTGTAAATTCCTCAGTATGTGGAGCAGTCTTGTTCGAGATGCTAAATTTTACCCTTTCATAAAACAACTGTTACATCTTTTCCTTAGAAAGGAAATTCCTCCAGTCTGGCAGTCTTGTAATTTTTCTGTGTTTAAAGATCTAGTATTTGTGCCTTTGAACAATATTCCCCTAGTACTGTTTACTTTAAAGCTGTAATATACAGCTAATATAAAACTAGTACAATATTTACTATCTGCAGTTGCCACTCAGAGTTGTTATCTCTATGCCTTAGCGCTGTTTTTTCACCAAAACCAAATCAGATCTTGGAGTTCATCCCAGAGTTTAATACTCTCCCGTACTGGTGAGCATTAGTTTAACAGAGATTATGTTCTGAGTATAATTTTCTTTCAGGAAAATGAAATTAAATAAGTAACTAAATTTAGTTTATATATGGGGAAAAAAAGCAATCTGTGTCTTTTTGAAAAATACACAGAGCTGTGTATATACAAACTCCCTTGCCTGCTGTGCAGAGGTCAGTAATCGGTCAGTGTATAACCGAGCATCTGGGCCAAACCCATGACTTGACAAAATTCGTCACAAAACCTGTCAAATCAATAAGTTAGCAAAGCAATATATTTTTTCTTATTTTAAAAAAGTATTCTTAAAGTCTTTTCTCATCTGCTGCTATAACATTACCTGAGGTCATTGCCAGGTTTAAATTTCAAAGAATATCACAGAAAGAGGATTAGTCATAGGAAATCAAATACGCTGTTCTTATGACCAGCTCTCTAAAGTCATTATTTTTGGTTGTCCGTTTCTTCTTCCCTTGTATTCACTTGAAAGCTGCTTAAGCTTGTGGGAAGGTGATGAGTTATTTGTAAGTCTGCCACTTGACTGACATCTAAAACCTTGATAATTCCGTGCTGCTGGGTGAGGCAAGAGGGGAGTCCATTACTTCTGAATGATTGTTCACTGTTGAAAAACAGTAACTAGTACCAAGAATGAAGAAATCCTTTACCAGAAGTCGGTATAATTCTGTGGTTTTTGACAAGGAAAATGGATATTTGTACTTTTTAACTAGCCACTAGGTGGCAATTGCAGACAAGTCAAGATTTGCTTAGGAATGCATGTACACATACATACCAGGCTGGTATTGCTATGGTGACCTTCTTTCATTTTCATCTTTTTCTCTATTTCATAGGATCATTCAGGTTGGAAAAGACCTCTAGGATCATCTAGTCCAACCTTCTTCGAACATCTCCCTAACCCCTAGACCATGTCTCAAAGCACCACATCTACCTATTTTTTTAACACCTCCAGGGATGGTGACTCCACCACCTCCTTGGGCAGCCTGTTCCAGTTGCTAACCACACTTTCAGTAAAGAACTTCTTCCTGATATCCAATCTAAACCTCCCCTGGCACAACTTGAGGCCGTTACCTCTTGCCCTTTCATTAGTTACCTGGGAGAAGAGACCAGCACCAGCCTATTTCTTGAGCTACATGCTGTATTGTGAAAATCAGATCTTCAAACTCTCTTGACATTGTCTCATACAGAAGTCACAGAAAATAATTGTTTATTCCTTTGCAGTAATAAATAAATGCTGTTATGGACAATAATTAAATATGACAATTTTCCAGTGAAGATTTTTAAAATTATTATTTCTGCTGTGTAATTTCTCCTGAGTGAGTTGCCACCTACTTTGGAGCTGCCAGACAAATTGAGTGAATTTGATGTTGTGAATACCCTCAGGACTCCAGGTTTTGTTGTTCTGCATTGCAAAAATACTACTTTGGGCAGTGAGTGGTTTTCCTCACTATTTCTCCAGCAGCTTTGGCGTTTTACAAATGAGCAAGCAGGGTGTTGATGGTAAGGAAGTACCTGTTTGAGCCTGTGCCTACATTTCTTCTCAAACTAATCAACTGAGCTATGAGAGCACAATTTATCAATAGGTGTGGTCCTATGTAGAGCAAGAAAAGATAACTGAAAAAGAAGGAAAAGGAGTGAGGAAATTTTGAAGAAACAGATAAACAGGAGAAAAAATCCACTAAAAGAGTAAAAAAAAAAAAATTAGAGATGTAGAGTATGAAGCTCAAATGAATTGTCATCTACCTGTTTTCATGATTGTAATGAAGTCTGGCCCTACATGCCAAAGTATTACTTCTGCTCTGAAAGTAATGCCAGTCATCAAACCGATGCCATGAATTCAAAGCTTACTTTGTGTTGTAATTGTGCAGAGCCGAGTTCTTGTTCAAAGCGAACAGTTGTGGCCTAATTATTTTCATAAACTTTCTGGAGAAGAAGATACTAAGAGAAACTCCAGAAGCTTTTGAACTTAAAATGCTTCAATTCTTGCTGGAGTGCTACATTTCATGAGATAAATTAGAATTTCGCCATACTGAACTTTTTTCAGTTGAGATGAGAAAATCTGTGTTTTTCTCAAGAATTAGGAAAATAATTGATTTCTTGAAGCAACTGCTATTAGAGTAATTAAACCTGACAAATCACAGTTCCAGTAAATATTCTTGCTTATAAGAAATGTGACTAGTTTTTGCTATTTGCTGTCACTGGAAGCCACGGTAAAACGATATTTAATTCCTCGACTGTCTGTGTTTTGTGTTTGGCACTCTGCCTCACTGTAACAGTAGGTGGATTAGTTGCCACATCAAAGGATATATAAATTATAACTTTACCTGGTCTAACTGGTTCCTTGTATCTCTTCAGCCTAGCTCCTTGGCTGTTTTTGATCTTCCCTTGTGACACATCCCTACTATATACATTTATGAATGGATACTCTTATCTCAGTAGTAAGTTTTGCCTCTGTTCTTATTTTTAACCAAGCCCTTAAATCAGTGCAGGAGTTAATCAGAATTGAATGTCCATAGAATAGTCTGCAGCCACCTCCATGCATTCCTCTTTGTTTCAGTAACTTACTGTTGGGTTTTTTCTGTTCCCCTCGCTGCAGTTTGTAGGTCTTCAGACAGACATATTCCATAGATATTTAGAAATGTGGATCTGAGCAGTTAGTAAATTTATGATCCATTTTGTAGTAAAAAAGAATATACATATGGCTACAGCTGCCTTTGCATACATAGATAGATATGTATCTCTAGGGAGTTACCAGGGTTGACTGAGGTTATTTGCTCAAAAAATAGCAATTGATGCTACTGAAAATATATATGGAGAGGAGGAGAGAGGCGTGGGCTGGCTGAATCAATGGAAATAACCGAGAGGGGAATTTACCATAGGGAATATGATCAGCAACACTACTTGACATAGAGTAAGAAACAATTACAATACACCACCAGCCTCTGTCATTAGGTGAAGTCTGACTATACTAACTTCAAAGATACTTTACGCAATATATATTTGTATACCGTAATCCTTTGAAAGAACCAAAATAACATGCTAGGTTTTAACCTAGGAAGGAATAAAAAATCAATTGCAAATGTAGAAGTAGAATTTAGGATACCAAAAATACCACAAAGTGGCTTTAGTGCAGATCAGATTTAGTGCTTTTTTTCTTTGAAATTTGATAACTATATTACAAAACTTAATCTTTAATGATTTAATGCTTGCAGGGGGAGGGAAGGGGTAGGTTTCACTGACAACCAAATGGTGAAAAATAGAAGAGTACAGTTGTAAGGGTGTGTGGTATTTTTGTTTTCTTTTGTTTTTCTTCCCCCCTCCCCCTTTTCTACCGTTCATGACCAGAGGTTCAACAAGGCCAAGTGCTGGGTCCTGCACTTGTCTCACAACCCCCCCACGCCATGCTACAGGCTTGGGGAAGAGTTGGCTGGAAACTGCCCAGAGTAAAAATATATGGGGGTGTTTGTTGAAAGCCCAGCTGAACATGAGCCAGCAGTGTAACCAGGTGCCCAAGAAGGCCAACAGTATCCTGGCTTGTATCAGAAATAGTGTGGCCAGCAGGAGTACGGAAGGGATTGTCCCCCTGTACTTGTCACTGGTGAGACCACACCTCGAATACTGTGTTCAGTTTTGGGGCCCTCACTACAAGACAGTCATTGAGGTGCTGGAGCATGTCCAAGGAAGGGCAACAAAGCTGGCGAAGGGTCTAGAGCACAAGTATTATGAGGAGTGGCNAGAGCACAAGTATTACGAGGAGTGGCAGAGAGAACTGGGTTGTTTAGCTTGAAGAAAAGGAGGCTCAGGGGAAATCTTACCACTTTCTACAACTCTCTGAAAGGAGGCTGTAGCAAGGTTGGTGTTAGTCTGTACTGCCAAGTAAGAAGTGACAGGACAAGAGGAAACAGCCTCAAATTGCACAAGCGGAGGTTTAGGTTGGATATTAGGAAAAATTTATTCACTGAAGGGGTTGTAAATCCCTGCACCCTTTACCAGGTTGTAAATCTTCCTGTCCTCCCTGGAGACATTTAAAAGCGGTGTAGATGAGGTGCTGAGGGACATGGTTTAGTGGTGGACTTGGCAGTGCGGGGTTAACGGTTGGACTTGATGGTCTTAAAGGTTTTTTTTCAACCTAAATAATTCTATGGTTCTATGAAAGCCATAAAAAAAGGATATTTCCATTTATACAATCAAGTACCTCTTACTAATTGTGTTGCAAGTTATTTATGAGATATGGATGTACATTTTCCCCATGCATTTTCTATAATCAAGATAATACAATTATTTTTCTCAGAGCTTGCATTTTAAGATGTGATGCACCAAGTGACTGCAATTTCTGTAAAATATTTGTCTTTAATCTTTGAATTTTAATGTTATGCTACAAGTGTACTTTATATATAATGTATAATATATATATTTTTTGAAAAATTGCTTGGGAATGAAACCAGAGTCTTTTTATGGCTTTCCGTTACCTCATACCATTGAAGACTTGATTTCTGACTGAAACAGAATTGATGTGAATAGAGAGAAGGCAGTGGGTTGGCACTGGGATACATAGATTAATCAATTAAAATAATATTATAGAAACAGAATCATAGAATCACAAGATAGTTGAGTTTGAACAGGACTGCTAGAGCTTGCCTAGTCCACCCCCACCCACTAGACCAGGTTTCTCAAAACCGTGTCTAGCTGGGGTTTGAATATCTCTAAGGATAGAGGCTTCACAACCTCTCTGTGCAACCTCTTTCCAGTGTTTGACCACTGTCACAGTATAGGTTTTTTCTTATGTTTAAATGGAATTTCCTAGAATTGTTTGTGACTGTTGCCTCTTGCCCTGTCAGTGGGCATAAGTGAGAAGAATCTGGCTCCATCTTCTTTACAACCTCCCATCAGGCATGAGCAGAGGGGAAGGATCATATCTTTCTTGACCTGCTGGTGTTGTGCTGGTTCAGCCATCATCATTTCATGCTGCCATCAGTCGCCTGATCTCACAGGACAACACTGAACTAAGCAATATCCCCTTTTCCATCCCAGCTTTTCCATCACACTGTTTCAGGTATATTTGTTGGAGCATAATTGTTCAGAGAGAGCAATCTTGTTTCTCTGTAACTTCTATCTATCTATCTACTATCAGGAAGATACTCTTCCTGATGAAGCCCAGAATGCTGTTGGCCTTCCTAGATACAAAGGCTCATAGCTGGTTCATGTTCAAGATCCACAGGTCCTTTTCTGCAAAGATGCTTTTCAGACTGTGAACTCTGTGATCCGGATAGCTCATTTCTCCAGACACTGGAGGTCCTTCTGAATTGTAGAGCAACCCTCTGATGTATCAACCACTGCTGCCAGTTTTGGATTGTCTGTCCTCTTGCTGAGGTTGCACTCAGTCCTCTTACCCAGGTCATTAATGGAGGTGTTGAGCAGTATTGGCCACTGTGGTACTCCACTGGTGCCTGGCCTCCGGTTGATCTTTCTGCCACTCATTAGAACCCTTTGAACCTGACAGTTCAGCTGGTTTTCAGTCCACCTCACTGTCTACTTATCTAGTTTCTACTTAATCAGCTTGTCCATGAGGCTTTTATGAGAGATTGTTCTGAAAGCCTTGCTAAAGTCAAAGTAAACAACATCTGCTGCTTTCTCTTCATCCACCGAGCTAGTCACTTCACTGCAGAAGGCTATTATTGGTTAAGCACGATTTCCCCTTTGTAAATCCATACTGACTACCCCAGATCATCTTCTTGACTTGAATAGTTTTGCAAATGTTTTCCAGGATTATTTGCTCCATCACCTTCCCAGGAGTTGAGGAGAGGCTGATTGACCTGCAATTTTCTGCATCCTCCTTCTTGCTCTCCTGGAAGAAAGGAGTGAGACTTGCTTTCTTCCAGCACTTGGGAACCTCCCCTGATCATCATAACCTTTCAAGGACCTTGGCTTCATCTATCCTTCTATCCATGGGAACCTCTGGAAATGAATTTTGGTTATTATGTTGTTTGTGGTTTGTTGTTTGTTTGTTGGGTTTTTTTGAAGCCAATACTAGGGTTTTCTTGTTGATCATCCACTAGATTAGCTTGACTTCCCCCCTCTCCCCCCCCACCCCTTACTCAGAAACAATGAAGAGAAGTATTAATAGTTAACTTTCACAACCAGCTTTTCCATCACACTGTTTCAGGTATATTTGTTGGAGCATAATTGTTCAGAGAGAGCAATCTTGTTTCTCTGTAACTTCTAACAAGATCCGGATGCCCTTTGCTAACAATAAGGGATAACAGTCACATATCAGATTGGATCTGTGAAGGTTCTGCAGAAATAGGCTTGAAATAAATACATAAATGGCCGGGCCGTCTTGTCTAGACCATGCTTTTGCCAAGAAAGGTTGGACCAGATGATCCTTGAGATCCTTTCCAACCTGGTATTCTATGAAAGGCAAAAATACAGGCTGTATTATGTAGTCCAAGGCTGTAATGCTTATTTACCAGAGCCACATCAATCTTCCACTTTTGATACAATAAAACTGTCACCTGATTTTCAACTTGAGCAGAGGAAAAGCTTTCTGGAAGACTGTTCTGAGATTCTCTCCTTATTTCTCCTTCCTTTTAAATATTGAAAGTAAATTTATATAATCAGATTTGAAAATCTAAATCTCAGAAAACATCATCTCCAGGGGAATCTTAGATCGGCTTGTTGTAAGTATGTGTCATATAGAGATAGACTGAGCTACCCACTGGAGGTTCCTGTCTTGCTGTACTGACTATAGAGGGATTCTAGACAGCTGGTTTAGATCAATGACTAGCCTAAAGATGTCTGAAATTAGATAGAGGAATCTATTAAGCTATTGCAATAGCTTGAAGGGGAGCATTGCCACTTTCATGTAACTTGAGTTACTTCTCTCCTGAAGACTTATTCAAATTATGAGTTGTTAACTAATTTACAAGTGAAAGTACATTTTGCACTTGCGATTACTTAGTAGTGTTTTCCAGAATTATTGGTAAGACTTCAAAAATTGCATTAAACGCAGACTGTCTGCATATGCTGTTAGTGAAAACAAGATGGCAATATAGTGATTTATTTTTACTGTGGTAGATAGATTTTGAAATTTTTATTTATTTCACTTTGTTCAGGAGTTTGATGCTAATGAGTTAAGGGTCAATAATCAGTGACAGTAACTATAAACAACTCTTTAACCCTTGCTGGAGTGTATCTTACTAAGTACCTGTCAGTACCAGTATAGAGCCCAAGGAAAAAGGGTTTGTAGTGATAGACAAGGAGTAATGGTTTTAAGCTAGGAAAGGATAGATTTAGGTTGGATATTAGAAAAAAGTTCTTTAACACGAGGGTGAGAGATCACTGCAATGGGCTGCCCAGAGAGGTGGTGGAGGCCACATCCCTGGAGTCATACAAGGTCAGGCTTGGTGGGGCTCTGAGCAACCTGACCTAGGTAGAGATGTCCCTACTTGAGTAGGGAGGTTGGACCAGATGACCTCTAGAGGTCCCCTCCAGCCTAGAACATTCTATGATTCTATGACTCTATGAAAAGTCTGTATAATGATCTCTAACCTTAAAATTATTAAAGTCAGAATTAAAATATTACTAGTTTGTTTTTTTAATGTGTAAAATTAGGCTCCAACATTCATGTCCAGGTATGTAATAAAGGACTTAATTTTCTGAACTTCTGAGGATCTGCTGGCTTCCATGGCTACTTAAACTGAATATTATTATTATTAGGAACAAGCACTGATCCTCCACAACTTGTTATCCATAGAAATCACAGAATCACGGCACGGTAGGAGTTGGAAGGGACCTCTGGAGATCATCTCTTCCAACTCCCCTGCCAAAGCAGGTTCACTTAGGGCAGGCCACACAGGAACATGTTGTCCAGACAGGTCTTGAAAGTATCCATAGAAGGAGACTCCTCAGCCTCTCTGGGCAGCCTGTTCCAGTGCTCCATCACCCTCACGGTAAAGAAGTTCCTCCTCATGTTGAGGTGGAACTTTCTGTTTAGAGTTTGTGCCTGTTGCCCCTTATCCTGTCACTAGGCACCACTGAAAAGAGACTGGCCTGATCTTCTTATAGAATCATTATGGTTGGAAAGGACCACCAGGATCATCAAGTCCAACCTTCATCCTAACATCTCTCTAGCCACTAGACCATAACCTCAAGTGCTACATCTACTTGTTTATTAAACATCTCCAGGGCTGGTGACTCCCTGCAGTCTGTTCCAGTGCCCAACCACACTTCAGATATTTATAAACATTGATGAGATCTCTCTTCAGTCTTCTCTTCTCTAGGCTAAACAGCCCCAGGGCTCTCAGCCTTTCCTCGTGAGTGAGATGTTCCAGTCCCTTAATCATCCTTGTAGCCTCCACTGGACTCTTTCCAGTATTTTCCTGTCACTCTTTTTAACTGGGGAGCCCAGAACTGGGCACAATACTCCAATAGTTATCAACAGAAATATTAGGTTTTTGCACAGATTAAATAAACAGTTATTTCAAAATATGATTACTAGCATTACAGTAAGCATTGCCGTAGCTGTGTTTTTAAATGTTTCTAGAAACTGAAGAATAAAGTATTAAAGATGGCAAGGGTCAAACTTCACACTGATGGATTGAGAGCAGTGTTCCTAGTTTACTCACGGTGTGAAAATACGTATGTTGTACAGCAGCTTTCTCTCTGTGCATGGTGCTGTGGCAGGTGTTCAACTTTCATACATTTGTAATTGTAGATCTTTAAGGGTGATACTAAGACTAGAAATGATACTGTTCTGTTTTGGAGGTTTTGTTCTTGTACTTTTGCTTTAAGTTTCAATAGCTTTTGCAGTCTGATTACATCCCTCTGAAGTTTAAAATAACAACTTGGAGTTTAAAATTACATAGAAAATGATCATTTTGATTTGGAAATTATAGAGCACCATTCCCATCTCCTGAACTCTCTGTGTTACATGTGCATTACAGTATTACAGTATGTTCTTCTAACTCCTGAAGCACTTGCAAATTAATTGCATGGAATTACAAAAATTTAGCTTGATACACGTTCTCTTGTCATGTGTTACCTTTCTAGATGAAGAGGCTTAACGACAGAAAATAGCAGAAGGAAGCAGTCATGTGTCGTCTTTCATGCTTCCATGTCATGCTGGAGGTGTATGAACCCAGATCTTTAAAGAAAAATCTTCTGTTACTCCTAGTCTCGCATGTTTCTTGATAGTTTCACTTCTAACCTTGACAGATGTGCTGTGGTTAATAAAGAGCTCCTTCTTTATTTTATCATGCATTTAAAAAAAGTGGGAATAGACGCTAGAAAAATTTCTAGAGGCTGAAGAAGAATCTGTTCCCTTAGCTTAAGGCAGGGTTCACATGTACTCTTTTCTTGAAAAGAGTGCTCCATATCTTAAAAAATATAGGTTAAAATGAGAAGAAAATTATTTTTATTGGGTTACTAGTTATGTTCTGTGGTGCATCCAGAGATTAGGATTTGGAAAGTCTGCCAGTGAGAAATCTTTCTTACAAGCTTCCAGTTTTCAAGGATGAGCAAATATTTCAAAAGTATCTGTAGTTACAGAAGTGTGAAGATTCCTTTAAGTGGTTAATCTTATTTATTGCATGGGAAAAACTTGTTGGCATTAGTATCATTGACGTTCTTATGCTTAAACTGTTCATAAACGTGTTTTCATAAACTTTAACTTACTAAGCATTTTTATTCTTCTTTGCAGAACATTCAAGGTATCTCTAAACATCCAGTTAGAATTACGAAGAAACAGTACATAAAAGGTAAACTGTTTTTATTAACGTGAAAAGGCAATTTTATCTAATTATTTTACTGAGTTATATTTTAAAGCAGACCAATAGCTCCAGCATTAAAGATTAGAATAGATTTCTGGTGCTTGGTTATACATTATAATTTAAACCAGTTACTTTTTGCTGGTTGTTCCTGAAAAATACAAATGCTGTTTCAGCACTGGTCTGAATAGTCACAAAGTTTTAGATTTGTGTTTCTTTGTTTGTTTCCCTCGACTATCTCACTGTTCCTTTTTTCAGATGAAACTGTGTGTTCTCCCCATTAAATATCCTAGGGGTGATTTTGTGTGCATCCAGCTCATACAGGTTTTCTGGAGGAGTTGTTAAAGCTGGGCCATTTTTAATCAGACTCACAACTGAACACCGATAGTTAATCAGGTGTGTTGTTTTTGCTAGCAGGAGCAAATTTAAGGCAGATGATTCACAGAGAATCAAAATAAAGCCCAAAAAAGCAGGACCCAAGTGATAAACAGAAAAACTCGCAATAATAGACCCATATAAGAGAGATTTGCCAACACAGACTCTCCTTCTTGAACGCCTACAGCCATAGCTGGGAAATGCTGCTCGTTTGTTATGCTGGGTTCTCAGATAAGGGCAGGCTTGCCTTTTCACAGCTATTCACTGCCTGCCTTTGAAATAATACAGATCATAAAGCATGAGTCTGTTGAAGACAATGTGACAGCAGTTTTATTTTATCTACCTGATTCATTTTTATAAGTATTTTTAAAAGTTGTTATAAGAGTGTGTGAGCAGTGGCTGTGTGAGCCTGAGCTGCTGTGTGTAACTGTGGCACACAGGCCTATCTGGAAACTGTCCAGTCAGTCTTGTTAATGATTTTATAAGATGTGCTTCTTAAAAAATGAATTCCCAAGTTTTTTGTTCCTGTACCAAGCCACACTTATTTTTTTCCACTGTTATGCTGATCAGATTAATTCTATTGTATTTCAAACCACTGTCCCTTTCTACACCAAGACAAGTGGTATTCCCACGATGCTCTGAGTTTCTGATACCTTGTCAATGTACATTATTGCTTTGTGATATTATAGGGGATTTCTGTCATCAGAATTTGGATGCTTATATCTGCTGTATGTTCTCAATACTGTATTCCCCTACCACCAGTAATTCAGAATTTGGTTATTAAGACATTGCTGCAGCATGTTCAAAGGAAAGAAAATACATTTTTTAGTTCATCTCTACAGACCCTTCCTTATCTGAATACCACCTTAAGTGATCTGTGAATAATGTTAGTTATTGTAGATATTCGTTATCTAGTATTTTGAGAAGGATTTCATTTTGAAAAAGGAGAAATAAGCAGTACTGCAAGAATGGCAGAGATAAAGATATTGTACATGGCTGATTGAGTAAAATAATTGTGATACAGGCAGTTAGTGCCCTGCCTGGTTTTTTATATTGCTGGTGGTGTGGTTTCTGTCCTGTGTTTGGGGTGTCGTTTACCACCTCATATGGTTTGCATCACAATATTTTTTGGCTGGTGTTTGGGACTTAAATATCTGTCTCCTCTCTAGGAAAAGAAGAGGAAATAGTAACTATTTCCCCAAGAACATTATTTCTTTCAAAAAAAGGATATACATTTTTAGCAGCAGGTAAGATAGCATGTATTATTAATCTCATACATATTAATGTTCACAGTACTGTCATCTTTTTCCCCTCTCCTTTGGATGACATTATATTTTACAAGGCTGTCAAATCCCTTAGTGTCAATTAATATTGTTAATATGATGTGTACTCCTTGCTGTGCTTTGGAACTGGATGATATTTAAGCCTTATCAGTAGAAACAAAGAGCTAATAAGATTAATTGACACCTGGAGGTAGTGAAGGAATCAGGCACCTTCTGATCTGTAACTAGAATATAACTTCTTCAAGATGAGCTTTTTTATGGGTATCTGGGTTTTTTGAGCATGAGGAAATAACTGAAGAGTCCAGGCTTGCATTTTACTTTGGAATATTTTTGTTAAAATGCACGTTTTTGGTTGTTGTTTGTTTGTTTTGTTTTGTTTTTAGAGCAATGGATTTATTTTAACACTGTTTTCTAGATTTTTCCCATATTGAGTTAAGAATCCTTGCTGACTTATCATCTGAACCAGAACTTTTGAAACTATTCCAAGAACCTGAAACCACTGATATCTTTTCCACACTGGCTTCTCAGTGGTAAGAGTAAATGTTGCTTTTTTTTTTTTTTTACAGTAATTAGACAAAATAGTAAGAATAACTTAAATCATTGTATTACTGCATAGTGATTACAAAATATAGTATTTTGCTACAGTAGCTATTGTTAATACTGTTGTAACACCATGAATGATAACGCCTTTCTGTCTTTGTGAGCATTTTTGTCTCCATTGTGGTAATTACCCTATGTCAAAATGTTGCAATCCAGCTGACCAGTAGGAGCCTTGTGACTAAAGCCAGTGCAAAAACTTACTGTGAGCAGTGCACGCTGATAACTTTCTGGTTGTATTCTTGTTCATCAATTCTTTTTAAAAATCCAAAGCAGCAGTTGAATAGGTTACCCATATGAAAAATTGCAGAACAACTTTTCTCAGTCAAAGTAAAAGCATTTTGGAGACCTCCTTCAGTATTCAGTAGAAGTATTGGAATCACTGTATGTACAAGAAACAGAGACTAGAGCTCATGGGATTCCTTTGAACTCATAGGGTTTAGTGCTTCCGTCTTCTGATGGATGATGTGAAACTTGGAAAAAGTGTTACTTCAGTAATTAAAAAAATATTTCTTACCTTAAATCCCAGATTGGTATTTACTGATCTCTTCAGCATGCAGATTAAAAGATTAACTATCAAAAAAGATGGAATATTAGTTACTTAGCCATTTGACATTATTTCTTATTACTGTTTCTACCGTGATGATGCCAAAAAATCTTGCTTGAGACTGGGACTACACTTGTACTCAAAAGGGCATGAGCATTCAGTAAGTGGCAGGATAGATTTGAAGGAGCTAAAAGTTTGAATAAATAGGTCAGAAACAGGTAGAATAAAATGCTGTTACATATAAGCAGATTGAACAGAATGATGTCATGTAAATGTCATGCAATTTTCATATTTTCTTGGTTCCTTTCTATCTTTTAATCTTTTATCTGTATTTTTTGTTGGAAGATTGTTAGCTGAAAATGAAAGCAGAAGTAGATAAAGGTGAATTCATCAGTCCTGATCTAGCTCAATTCGTATCCTACAGTTTCTAAATTTTTGCAGGCTTAGCCTTCCCAACTGCTCTATTTCCTACTCACTGCAATATTTGCTAATATACTCTGAAGTAGTACAAAGAAACAAAACAGAGCTCAAACTACAATTATCCTGCAACCAACTCAATCAGAGCTTGAGGCATGTGCCTTCTGGGAGAACACAACTCAAGGTCACAAACATCCCAAGGAATGTAGCTATGGAAAGATCACCTTTCTCTTCAGAGTCACATAGAAGCTTCTGTTGATACTATAATGAATTCTTAGCACCAATGTGATATCACTAGAACCTCGTGATGGAGTTAAATCCTTATTTTAGTTTGGAGGTATGTTGCAAATGTATGCATGAAGATGAGTCAAATTTTGTCTCAACTCTGGGCAAGGCTCCAGAAACACCATTCTATTCAGCAGCTTCACAGCTTTTGGCAGCCGTCAACCTCTTATAGTTGCTACACAGTAACTTTAAATTTAATGAAATATTACAGGCAAATATTTTTATCAGACAGAAGTGTCATGGTGTGTCTACAAAATCATTACATAATGATTCTGCTGAACCATCTTTTGAGCTTCAGGAAAGCTAATGCTTGGTACTAAGTTTCTGTTGAATCTATTATATGACTGTTACAGAAACATGAAGGGTGTGTTTAATCTCATCTAACCTTGGACATCTGTTATATACCTGCAGAGACTCATTTGACCTGTTGTTGATGTCCCCTGTAGTAAGATCAATCACACATTGAAAGTGTTGACTTCTCACCATTGAGAACAAAGTAGGTCTGGGGTGGCCAGCTCACGTGACATCTGTGGTTTTTTGCCAACAAATTCAGTTCCTCCTCTTGGGTCAGTTCCTAGTGAACTCACCTTGAGCTTTGGAACTTTATCCTTAATTTGCTTAGCACCAAAGAGAAGACATGAAATTACAAGCTTCACAGATACTTTCCCGTTCACATGATGTGTATACTTACTCAGGTGCTTATTCATCACTCATAGTCCACTATTGATAAATAAAATCTTTAGGGCAAACAATTAGTTAATTGATTTTCTTGTAGCTGATTCCACCCTGGTGGTATTAAAATGAGTTATAAGAAGGAAGAGTAAAATAAACAACAAACCTCTTACCTCCTCTTAGTCTTCTAATTTTCCCTGGGCCCTAATATTTTAAAATCTGTGCAAGTGATATAACAAGTGGCATACTTTTTTTTTATTCTGTTTGAAGGGATTGCATATTATTGCTATTTGTAAATCTTTTTAAACAAATTTTGGACAATTGGAAAGCCTTGACAAAAGGTTTTTTTTCTCTAAGAGATCTACAAAGAATGAATTCATTTCTGAAGCTCCATCTCAGGAGAAAAAAATTAAGTTAATGTCAGTGTCAGTTAATGTCCAGCTTCTGAATGCATGTCAACTGGTATCTTTTAGTAGGTTTTCTGCATCTAAAAATCCATACATTAATGAATATTAAGTCATAAATAGTAAAGAATATATTTCTGAACAAAAATCTGAGCCACATCGCAGAGTCCAGCCACTTTTCATACTAGTTTATTCAGTTATTTCCTTTTTTTTTCCTAAAGCTTCATGGCTTCTCCACTGAAGTGTACCTCTATTCCTTAACTATCCTTCAGGCTAAAGCCTTCTATCTGAAATCCAACCTTATAAAAATCCTGTAAAGGTTTTTCAAAGCATTTGGCAACAAACACCCACTTCGGGCAGTTTCTGCGAAGAGGTTAACTGTAGGAGTTTCCGATTGAATTAAGATCATTATGTATAAAAGCTTTCCTTTCATAATTTGGTTAGACATACTCTACCATGACTCTGTCTCTGGGACCTTAGAGATGCATCACTCTTTGAAACCTGTTGGATCCATGTTTCTATTAAACTTCATTCGTACGGATTCTTTACACTGGTGCTGAGCAGTGACTCTATAGTGCAGCATACAGATGAGTATGTGTCAACCCAAGTTATGTCTCTACATTACAGAAAAAAGCTGAATGGAGGCACGTAACTTCCATGCTAAAATTGAGCAACACCAGCCCCAACCCACCAAACGTAGCTGAGGGGCAATCCTCTCTGAAAGGCTAGGCTGTAATCTTGTACTCCTCTGGGTAGTTCAGAGATAGCTCATTTGAGAAGGAGCACAGCCTCCACCAGTCGGGGCTGCCCTGTACTCTGCTCAGCTGTTCACTGTAGATACTGTTTGCTGTAGATTGTTTTTCAAATATTGTGTGTTCTGTTTGACAAAGCTGTCTTGAAGTTGCTACTCAGATAAAACCCTCAGAAGATGCTGTGAACTAGTCACTTAACACGAGTTTCTGGGTAATGCCATGCTTGGCCTCATATGTTTTATCTTTAAAGTGCTTTTTTCACACGGGAATAAAGTTCATGGAATTTTATTCCATGGGGTTCATGGAATAAAATAGAACTATTTATTGTAAAATGTTGGCCATTTTACAATAGATTTGCTTCTATTGGTTGGCTTTGTCAGTGAAAAGTCCAAGCCTTGTACATCCAGTATATTTTCTGGTCATCCAACATAGTTACCCCAATGAAAAACTAAGATTATAAAAATAGGTTCTAATGTTCACTTGTATGTGTTCAGTACGATTCCTACTCTGATCCTATCCTGTCTGCACTGATGATGATATGCTATTACCAATATTATCTTACAGTGAGTACTGTGTTATGGCCTATGCAGAGTAAGCCTTAAATGACAAGTCAACACCTGCTATTACAAGAACACAAAGAGTGCATTGTGTTAATGATCTGCTTGCTGCTGAACACGTAATAAAGCTTCAAGGCTTGCCTAAACTCTTGAAAATTCATGATGTAATGGATTGCAGCTACTTGCAAGATCACCTTGTGTTATATTGTCTTGATGTCCGATGACAGTTATAGTTCTTTGAAAGCCAAATTGTCACCCCAATGCTGAAGATGATGAGAGCTGTCTTGGCAGCTCTCTGATCAGCCAAGAGACTTAACTACTGTAAGACATCCAAATGGCACCAAATCTCAGAATGAAATGGCTCTCACTTCTTTAATCTAGCTTTTACACAATAAATTAAAAATAAGTAATTGTATTTAAAACGCTGCTGATGGGCATATCTTAAAACCACTTTCAAAGATAGAAGCTAAAAAATAAGTTTATAGTCTTTTAGGTAGTCTGCGATTTCTGTCTTAATTAGAGGTGCAGTGACTACCAATCCCTTTCAAACTGTTCATTTGTCACCCTTCTCAGTAGGCTGTTGTTCCTCTGTCATAGTATATACTTGTATTGACCATACTGGGTCAAAATCCAGGAAAAGTATCGTGATTTAGCTAAGCACTTAAGCACACCATAAATATATTATTTTTTTTCCTACCTGACTGATGTCTGCTTTCCTGCCTGGGTGCTATTTTGAATTGGGATAGTATGGCTTCAGAGTTTCGATGACTCAAGCATTAAGCTTTACCTAAAATATTTGGATAAGTCCTCTCCCCTGCTTCTTCAGACTCTGCCTTAGAGAACTGGAGATCCCTACTAGTGATCCGTTCAGCTGCATCCAGCAGATCAAAGTTCCTCAGGGCAGCTTAGATACACAAATGCAACTCTATTATTTATGGCTCTGAAACTAGCTTAGTCACTTTAATCTTGAAGATTTTATCCCTGTGTTCAAGTATTTAATACAGACATCTCTGATATCTGCAAATTATATTTTCTCCCTATATTTTATCTTCCTGAACCTGGAATAGAATACAAACCCCAACCCTGGGTTGCCAGGCTCCATGTACAGGGCCAAAGCATGCATCTCAGAGTGGAAAAGGGCTCCAGGCTGACCGCAGAGACTTCTAAGAGAAGTTAATGAGAAATTCTAATCACAGAAGTTTGCTTAGAAAGCTGGAACAGAATGACAAGGACAGTCAGTGGCCCAAATTCCACACCTGAAGATACCTGCTGGATAGCAGTGTTCTTTGAAAAGAGTGAGCAGGATTCACTCTTTTCAAGTGGCTGTGTTGCCCCACCTTTTACATAAGAGCTAGGTGCTTGGAGACCTCAGTTCAACTTTTTAAGTCTGAGTATATGCAGCTCTACGTCTCTCTTCTCCCACAAAAGGACAAAGCAAGATTAGACTATATGTTGCAGCTGAGATTCTGTTCAGCAAATATTGTAAAGTTGAAATAATTGGATTTGTTTATCCGAGAGAAGACATGATTTAGGAAAAACATAGAAGTCTGCAATTATAGGTTGTGGCAGAGGGTTGGGTAGAGAGTGAATTAACCATAATGAAGGGCTTACACTGCTGGAAGAGATGTTTCAGTTAAAGAAATCTTTTGAAACCTAAAGGTAGATAAATATGGAGATGGTTTATCTATGAAGGCTGTGGAATTTCCATCACTGGAAAGAATGAGACAATTAGACAAGTATTTCCAGGGATAGGTAAGGTGACTTCTCAGTCTGTCTCGCAACGATGTGTTTATGACAATATTATTTTATTGCAGATTGCTTAGAGCATTCACTAGGAAAAGGGATTTCTTTATTTCAGTCCCATTTGGGGGGATTGTTTTTTACTTAGTGATTGTTTAATTCTGTTAGTAGCAGTTACAGGGACAAAAGTCAAACATTTATGACTCTCACTTGAGTACTCTAAGTAGAATTGTGAGTACTTTCATGTTTACTTTCCTTCTGAAGTCATGAACTTCAACTCTGCGTCATAGATTGTTGAGCCAGTGTAGATCCAGTGTAATTAAATCCATGTTGGTCTGTGCCTTAGAAAAATCCCTTTATAGATAAGACTGTTGGACAGTTGCGACTAAGTATTTTAGCTTTTGTACTCTGTAACTCTTTTTGGTTTGGAAATCATAGCAGATGAACCAGAGAACACACAAAAATTTGCCTGTATGCAATGTTTTTCCTTATATTCTGCAGCTAAAGAATAAGAGAGTAGAGAAATTTTAATGATCTCTATTAAAAGTGCTTATGTAGTACTACATAGTGGAGGAATATCTCTGATAGTGATAATACTATGTAGTAGAGGAATATCTCTAATACTGTTCAATACGCAGATGTATTCTCTATTAAAAGATAATTACCTGAATAATCTGATAAATGCCACCATTCCAGTATGAAGATAGACATTCTCTTTAAACTATTAATTTCTATCTCTAAACTATAATTTAGTCTGTACACATTAACTGCTGATAGTGAATTAAAGGAAATTAGTGGATACTCTTTAGGGGTGATATTTCCTCTGATTATACCAATGAAGGGATGATTTGTGACAGTCGTGTACAATGCTTACACTCAAGGCTGCACTTGAAAGAAGCCTGGAGAATTTCATAGCAGTCTAGTGGCTCCTATTTCACTTTGAGATCTGAGTTTTGTAAAATCCAAACCACAAAATATTCTCTTTTGCCTCATCTGTCATCTGCTTCCTCATAGTCTTGCTACTAGTGCTTTCTTTTGTGTGATAATGGAGAACAGCATGAATACCTGTCCTTCTTCCAGGTATGGAATTTACCTTCTAGTAAGTACGGGACATAATAATTGTTCACCTGAGACTATGGGGCTTTCATTGAGTTAAAAAAAATGACTGCAGAATAAGAGGGCACACCTCATTATTTCTTTGTAGCAATGGCAGTTAATATCTAAAATAAGGAAGTATGTCATTATCATGGAATTCCAAGGGATTTATAAATTCTTTACCACTTATCATTTTGAAAAACATTCCTTTCCATTTTTATAGTGTGGGCTTGGTTGGCTGACACTTTAAGACATGGCAGAGCCTTTAGCTTACGCTATCACAGAATCACAGAATCGTTATGGTTGGAAAGGACCTCCAGGGTCATCAAGTCCAACCTTTGTCCTAGCATCTCTCTAACCACTACACCATATCCTCAAGCACTGCATCTATTTGTTCTTTAAACACCTCCAGGGATGGTGACTCCACCACCTCCCTGGGCAGTCTATTCCAGGGCCTAACTACCCTCTCAGTGAAGAATTTCTTCCTAATATCCAATCTAAACCTCCTCTGATGCAACTTGAGGCCATTGCCCCTCATCCCATCATTACTAATTTGAGAGAAGAGACCAACACCAGCCTTGCTACAACCTCCTTTTAGGTAGTTGTAGAGGGCAATAAGGTCTTGCCAGAATCCTTGCCAGAGTCAGAGGAACTTGAACATTTGATTTTCAAGAATCTTGAGAACAGCAGGCTGTTTATAAAAGGGACTGAGCATAAAAGTCCCATCTTTCCTCAGCTGATATGTATGTGGGATCATGGTAATACCTGTTGTGAACCATTTCAGTAAGAGACATTTTGGGAATTACTCAAGAAAAATCATTAAGAGAAGAAACCCACAGAACTCCTTGGGATTACCATATTGAAAGGACCAAAGTTCTTTTTTTTTTTTTTTAGAAAAGAAAAGTTCAACCAAATTTGAATAAAAAGGCCACAGTGCAGAAAGGTTTGTTTTGTTCTTCGCATACTGTCTTCCTCCAGGAAACAGGGAAATTTTCTTCACCACTTGCCAAGCAGGGAACTCAAGGAACCGATTATAGCTAATGATGGCAAGGTGAGCCAAGCTGTTGCACGCTGGCAGTTGGTCCAGCAGGAACTATGGCAAAATAAGGACTCTTGTTGTTCCAGCCACTTGGCAATTCAGGGTACTTCCTGACAGCAACTCTATCTGTTGATATACTGCTGAGTTCTGAAGAACACAGGAAATAAGCAGAGGTATTTTGGATATTCCTGAAATAAATCAAAATAAGTCCTCCTGGGCTGAATTATACAAAAAGATTGTGTACAGAATGTGTTTGAAAAAGATAAGGTCAAGTATGCACACATGCTTGGTGGTGGGCCGGCTAAATACATGTACACTTGGGCATAACTGTTTTATACAGCCTTGTTTCAAATACATTCTTTGGATCAAATAGATTAAAGATTCATTCTGTTTTTTAAGGTTACTTCATATCAATGTATGGTATAGAAGACATTGAATTCAGGTAAGCTGCCTGCTCCCTCAAATAGCAAGAGCAAAGGCCAGTAAATCAGAAATGAGATAAATAAATTTTTGAGAAGCCAAAACCACATCTGTAGCTAAATGGTTTTTAAACAGTAATTATTTGTGCTTCCATATTAATTTTATGAAAATGTTGTCAACGAGGTCTTGAAAGAGTCATTATTAATCAAGAGATGTTACCTAGGTGTTTGTTAGGTAATTAAGGAATAATGAAATCATTATGCATATCCAGGTGGACTTTTACCAAGGAGACAGGCTTCCCCTGGTTAGAGATCTCTGTTTTGTTCATTGTTGAAATAATGAGATCATGGAATCAGAATCATTTAGGTTGGAAAAGACCTTTAAGATCATCCAGTCCAACCATAACCCTAGTCTACCAAGTCTGCTTCTAAACGGTGTCCCTCAGCACCACATCTACACAGCTTTTAAACACATTTAGGGATGGGGATTCAACCACTTCCCTGGGCAGCCTGTTCCACTGCCTGACAACCTTTTCAATGAAAAAAATTTTTTTAATGTCCAACCTAAACCTCTCCTGGCACAACTTGAGGTCTTTTCCTTTTGTTCCATCACTTGTTACTTGGTAGAAGAGACCAGGACCCACCTCTCTACAACCTCCTTTCAGGTAGTTGTAGAGAGCGATAAAGTCTCCCCTCAGCCTCCTCTTCTTCAGATGACACAACCCCAGTTAGATATACCAGCTTAGGCCTCGTAGAACTCCATCTTTGTCTAAAAGTTTTTTAGGTAGTCCAGGCTATTTCATATACCTCTCATCAAAGGCTACATTAGAACATGTAGACTCTCGGATTCATTTCTCCATGAATTTGGGTTAATTCCTTTCACTTCATACATTGCAAAATAATGAAATCTTTTGGTTTTTGGGTTGCAGTGAAGAAGAGATGTTCCATGCCGTCCAGCACATACAGGATCATGAAACTGTTTTGCAGTATTAAGACAAATTACAAGCACACCTGCTCTTTACCATGGAGCACTTAGGGCTGCTTCTAGAATCCTACCTTTGAAGAGAGTGGAGGAAAGTTTTAGTGTGTATTATGTGGCAATCCCCTTAAATGAGTGTAAGTTAACATCCGGGCAGAAGTCCCCGTTTAGAAATACGTGACTGTGTTGTGATCTTTCATCTCCGAAGTCTGGGTATGTAGCTCAGCCAGGATTGATTTGCTGCAAACCTGGAGGTCCTAAATTTGGTGCTGCTTGCTGGGAGTCTCGCTAATGGTTAACATAATATTTCTTTCATTATTATTGGTTTACCTGGTTTTGTAATACTAATATCATTTTAAATTAGTTTCAAGGCTTCTGCTTCTTTTTCTTTTGTGAAATAGCTTCTGAAGAAAGTTTTTGCAGTATTTTGAACTGAATTATTAGTACTTATCCATCATCTAATTGTTTATATATCATTTCTATTCTGATAAATATCTAAAATATCTCTCTTTTTGTATCTTGTATTGTTTTTTATTCAGAGTGGTACTGAAAAAAAGTGAGGAATCAAGAATTTCTTTCGTATATGTGGTTCAGAGGGAGAGACACAATTTCAGTTTGAATGGGATGCTCTTCCAAATTGAGTGACATTCAGGGACAGGTATTCTGTAGCAGAAGGTCTAATTCTGGAGATCCTACTCATTATGAATCTAGTATTTAACAATAACTTACTTGGTAAAATAGTCGTGAGTGAGGCTGTACCACTTGCAGCTCCTGTATTGCTGTGGATGTCATAGGGTTGTTCTTGAGAAGTTTTTTAAACCTATGAAGTACTATAGTATAAGATTGAATTCCTGTGAGAATAAATGTGATCTCTTGTGGTAGGAGATGTTAACAAGGTGACAGCAGTTTTTAAGAAACAGAGAGGCATTGAGAAGAGAAGCTCTAATTAAAAGTAAGGCAGACTTTCTCTCACTGCTGGTTAGTGCTTTATGCTTGCTAAGTGCCTGGTCTTACACAGGACTACAAGGCTAGAAAGAACTCCTTGGTCATAAAATTGTTGCAGGTGCCAATGTCATAAACTCACTTTCATAGATTGGTAGAGTCTCAACTTAGAACTAGTTTTAACCTACATAATGCTATTGAAGAGCTGTTGAACGTCCCATTTCTCTTCCAGCTAGAAAACTCCTTTTACTTTCTACCTTATATTTATTCCTATAGTTTATATACCCAAATTATTCTTGTTGATGATGCCCGTTAGCTTTACTAGTTCTCCTCACCCCCTCTCCAGTGCTTGCTTTTATAAATACTTTAGGAAGGCAATCAACTGTGTTCTCAACCCTCATTCTTTAAGGAAACAAGATAAGCT
Organism: Eurystomus gularis; assembly: GCA_013400335.1. Lineage (NCBI taxonomy): Eukaryota > Metazoa > Chordata > Aves > Coraciiformes > Coraciidae > Eurystomus > Eurystomus gularis. The sequence goes on from VZZY01008376.1 coordinate 67,978, forward strand.
TTTTTAGGATTTTTGTCATCAAAATACCTTAATGAACTAGTATTAGAAGCAGCTAGTTACAACTACATGGAATTCCACATTCATTAATCTGTATCTCTTCTTGGCAAGGAAGATGAATCTCTGTGGCGCTCACTGTTAGTTCCAGGGGTGTTCTGGTTACTAACACTTAAAATCTGGGTTGGTAAATTGGCCTCTGTCATGGTTGTGGCTCTGGACCAAACAGTTCCTGGGCAGAGATCCTGAATTAGCATGGACCAGGGATTATTTCCACCAGGCTGCTGGATGGAGCACCATGTTTCGATGGTAAGAGATTTTTAAAGTATGGATGTGCGGTGTTGTTTTCCAGTTAGCCCTGGTGTTGCCGAATATGGGCAGGTTTAATTTCTTAATATTGACATAGTCAGAGTCTCCTTTCACATAGTTTATTTTTCTTTTTTTCTCTATTCAATATTCTGGTAGCCTGCTACTACCACATTCATGTTTCTTGAATATGGTAACCAAATTATGTCAACTACCACAGATAAAATATTGCCAGTATGTTGCACAGCAGTACTAATACTGTCCTGTCATTGGAAATAGGTCACTTGACACATCCTGAAATTGCATTTGTTTTTCCACAGCCAAACCACACTGTTTCCTAGTTGTTCCATGATTAATTATTGCATCTTTTCTCTATTTTTAATTCCCCATCCCCTAGTTTATACCAAAAAATCTATACTTTAATAGTTCTTATTTCAAATAAAATAGCTTGCAGAAAAGCAATCGTCTCTATTATGCTTTAGACTCTGTGAAAGTGTTTATTTCTCAAGCTCTGCAGCATGTAGGGGTAGGTTCACAATTACTACAGTGTGGAGGAGAGAAGTGGTGTCAGGGTGCTATCTAATTTTGTTGCTCTCTGCTGCATTGGAGAAGAGTTTGTTGTGAAATAGCTTGGAAGCTAAATTCTAAGATCTCTGTATATTGCATTTCTGTTTCTCTTTTCTGTCCTGGGATTAGACAGTCTCTTATATCTGCTTGAAAACGCTGTGAAATCAGCTGTAGGTGGATCCTCAGATTGTCTCCAATTTTGGTCTTGGAGTATTTAGCCTGTTACGTCATTAATGGTAAAGTTTATTACTTTTACTTAAATTTCTGTCAGGCTAACCAATTAAATTGTTCTTCTTAAGAAGCATCATTTAAATCAGACTTGTTTGCTTTAGGCAAAAAGCACTAATTCTAGACTGAGATTTTCATCCCTCTCTCAATAAACATAACTTGGGACATTTGCCTGTTTCTTAATGAATGATTGTAGTAGCTGTTACATTTTGGCATAATACAACAATTGTTCTGAGTGCTCCTCAAAAGATCTGACCGGAAACACTTGAAAGTTGTAGCATTTGCAAATATACTGTGCATAACTAACGATTTTTGGTTTGCCTTTGGAATACTTATGTTAGGTAGCTCTGCCTCCACAAATGAGGGTTTAAATATATATGTATGTATATATATTTAAACTTTTCCATTGAGATATAGGAAACAGATCTAGGCATTGGCTTGTGATGTTTAATTATTGCAGTATATTTTTTTCAAAGAGCATTCATGTACTGGTTTAATTAGCTAGCGCTTTCTCCACCTACTCCATTCTACTCTCTTTCCCCGTCCCTCCCCCTCCCAAATAATTACTGTAAATGCTGAAATTCAGTAAAAGGGAGGATGTTCAGTTTGCCTTCTCAGAACGCTCTGAGTTCAACGCCTCACTGGTGTTGGTGTGGAATATTTTAACAGTTTTGCAGCGAAGCAATTTCTATATTTTTTGAACGCTCACTTGCAATAGTTGATATTAATGAAATTTAACACTTGTCTTGCTTTGCACACTGACAGACTGTCTATGTGGTAGCTTGTGGAAATTTCACCTTGCAGTTTGCAGTCCCTTGGAGAAGTGCAGCTGTGACATTTGTTTAAGCTAGCAGATAATAAGGCAGAGGGAATAAAGTCTTCAGGAAGCATAATGGCTTTTGTTTTTAGAAAAGCTAACCAATAGCTTTAAATAAACCAGGTTGTTAACTACAGGTTTAACCAGACAGCTTAATTTTATGTCACATTGGAAGCTTATTATTATTCCACATGAAATGCTTTCTTCACATTCTAGAATAAAGGAAAAATAAAGTTTTAGAATTGTGACCGCTACAACCAACACACAAACTAGTAAAAAGGCAAGCTCGGGGAGGTTGGACAGTCTTCAGTTTTGTGGTGTCCAATAACATTTGGCTTTGCTAATTTTATAGAGAGGCTTTCTTGTGTATGAAAAGCTGTCTCCAAATAGTCAGCGCCTTCTAGAGCAGCTTTGATGAAGTGCTACATAATATGGATACACTCCAGAGCTTAATAATATATTTCCATTTACTTCATTTAACTCAATTAACTTTAACTTCGGTGTCAATCTAAATCTTGATGAATTCAAGAATGCAAAGGCAATTCATTCTTCACTTTTACTTTTGCCCTTAATTCAGTGTGATCAATAGGCATAATAGAAATTTAAGCTGCAAGAGGTATTTCTAGTGAAGATTGAAAGAGATGGGATATAAAGTAGCTCATCCCTCATGGCAGAACCCATTTATTCAAGACCCTCAAATATAACATGACTGATTACTTCCTTCCTGTTGTCCTACCAAAATATTTGAAAGTCTACTTCTTATTTTTTTCTGAAGTACTTAGATGCAGTTTGGTGTAGTGTGATATCTCCTCCCTTCTTCTTCCTCTGCTTGTCTTTCCTGAGCAAACGCTTCATTGTTGTAGCAATATTACAGCTCCATGTTCTATGTATTATCTGAGATGGCAGTTACGTTATCTTATGATTATATATATATAAAGAACTCCACCTCCTTCTGTTTCACTTTTCTGATATTTGTCTCGTCTATTGTCCATCTATTTCTTTATAAATTTATGAGATTTCTAACAGGTCCAAGATAGGTAATTATTTGATACCCTGCTTACGGCTACCTGTATCATCTCCCAAAATAGCCTCTGTTCCTTCTTAACTATTTGAAGCCTTTTACAGAAAAGCTTGAAAAGTGAAGAGTGAGCATTAATTTGCACTTGATCCCTGACGTTATTGCTTTATACAAATTGCCTCTGACAAATTTTATGTCATCCCAATTTATACAGACCCCTTAATCTGTTTGTATTTGTTTGTTCTTCCGGTGATGGTGCCCATCACTGTGGACGTTCAGAGTGGCACCCGAACTGCGAGTTAGTTACCCTGACTTCCTTTTATTCTGTGCTCATACACCTGGAGACTCTAAAATAAGAATGCCCTCTAGTTAGTTAATTTCTTCAGCTATCACATGACTCAGAAATAAATATCAGTTGTCTGTGTAATTCACTATGTAGGAGAGACTATGGATGTAAGAAGAAAGCTTTTTGTTTTGCTCCTGCACGAGTGAAGGAGAGAAAAGGTGAAGGTTGTAGGGTAGGATGAGCTCTTTCAAGCATCTTCACCAATGTCAGTGAGTTTCTGTTCTATCTATTTGAAAGATGTCCAGAATTGTGCATTTTTAAAGAAAAGTCTCTAAATGACCTTTTTTGTCAAGAGCGCTGAAAATAAGTGCTATCTAATTTCTCTTCTGGCACATCAACATGCAGGTAAATATCTTGATAGAGATAATGGATTACCCTCAAATGAATCTTTCAACAAATTGTTATTGATGATAGCTATAATTTAGGACATGACCTTGCTACAATTTCTCTATCTTGTTCCCTGCTAGTTTAAAATGTAACAACAGAAGACTTGTAGCCCACAGAGCAAACTGCAAAGACATGTCTGTCTTCTAGAAAATACATGAAAGCTCGATGTTATACTCAGTCTTCTGTTAAACTGAGAAGACTGAGAGGACTAATGAAATAAATCTTCATACAGTGGACTATAGAAGCTACTCAGACTAAATGAATTATTTTATTATTAACCATTGGAAGAACTTTTAAAATCCTAAAGTGTTTCTGGAATCTTGCGAAAAAAAATTTATAGGGATTGTAAAGGTTTTCCTGGTGCTAAACAGATTAAAAAAACCATGTTAAAATGCAGTTTGGTAGTGTGACATACAAAGAGGGAAGAGAGACACGGTGACAAAAATGTTGCGGAACTGGCTGGTAGTATAAGGAGGATGACATCAAGCTGACAGTCCTGTAGTGTTTCCTTTTATAAAACCCTCTGAACTAAATAAACCACAAAATTTAGCTCCCTTAGTAGGAGGTTGTGACCCTCTCCCCTCAGTGCTTGAGTACACGACTTGAGTACACGATTTACATGCCAGGGATTCTCCAACATGTGTAGTGGCCACTGGAAGGCGGCTCTGCTGCTCCTGATGCCAAGGTGGGAATAAATATACATGAAATGGGGACCCTCAGTATTACCCTTTAGATGAGGAGGAAATGTGAGGAATCTGGTAGACTGAAGATATCCCAGTGGCCTAGTTTGTTAATTCATTTATTGATGCCTATCCTTGGGTGAGGAGTTTCTTTATGCTATTCTGTAACCTTATGTCTCACTTATGTGAACCAGGTTATGGTAAAAACACAAATACAAACTTTTTGATGTAACATCTGAATCAGACATGAGAGGTGTTTAGAAGTGACATAGATAAAGAAATAAAAGAAAAATAAACTTGATATATACTTAGGTTATATCAGAAAGGTCTGTCTTTCTACTAGCTATTTCACCTGCAGTTTCCCTTCTGACAAGATGTTAGACTGACAAGATTTCAGTCTTTGTAGATGCTTATTTCCTTTTTTTTAAAAGAAAAGTATCTTAACTCTTATTCTAGTCTAGCCAGATTTCATTTTTTACCCTGACATCTCAATGCTCTTATGAGGAAGACAGTCTGGCTACTTTTTGTTTAGAATAAAGTGTGTGAACACCTCATAGTTATAGAAGGAATATATATATGTGTGGTTATAAATATGTGGTTTTCACTGGACATTGTGTCAAACCATACATTAAAACTGTATGATAAAAATATCTAGATGGGCTAATTGCATGTACCTTATGCCTGGCTCTTGATTGACACATGAGGCAGAAGTAGTGATCTATTTTGATATGACAGTGGCTTCAGGGAAACTGCCAGCCTCTTCCTTTTCTGTATTTTGTAGCAGAGCTTAGCCAGGCAAAAGTTGTTCCAAGATCACTTCCATGTGCTACCTTATAAATGTCTGAGAACTTATGCCTGAGCCTTGTCAGCATTTTCCATTAGTCATGGAATAGCAGCTTTCAAAAAGATTGCTTATTCTTGTGCATTGCATTAACAATGAGTGGACTGGGTTATGTGTAGCCAGTCTTTTCTGTATGTTTAGGATGCCCACATACATTATGGTATGTATCCTGCTTGCCTTAGGCATAATAAGACCAATGTAACTGAAAAAGTAAGCTTTCAGAATTTACCTTCTACATAATCTATCCAGTGGTGATACCACTGTAAAACTGAGCTTTTCTAAAGCTTGCAGTTGTCACTAATTACATGAATTGTCTGTGCCAGTGTCATATGCCAACACCAGGCACAAACTTAAAAAATATACAACCCTCATCTGCTATTAAATAGCAACAGGTGATTAAAAATTAGAGATTTATATAGCTCACTGATGAAATTTTTAAAAGCTGTAAAAGCAGTCAGATGAAGGAACGCGTATTCACTCGTTCATTGGCCGTTAATGACCACGTATAAAAGGAATTTGATGGCGCTCCATCTCGTTTCCCACATCAGCAGCTCACAGCTAGGACCTGAATTACGTGGCAGATGCAGGAGAGCGGCCAAGAGCTTTTTTGGCTGTTATGACTGAGCATGGCTTGGCTGGAATGTAAGGCAGATCAAGGCAACACAAGTCTGCCAGATATTGTGTTTGAGGAGTTTGTTCTGCCTTTTCCTGTACTTAATCAGATGACTTCCGTCACCATACAACATTTCCCAGAAATGCTGAAATGTCTTATCGCATTCTTTTAAGACTGATTTCCTTCCATTTCTACCTGTTCTCAAAGTTTTATTTTGGCATTGCACAAACTTTCTGCCTTGTGACCTCTTTGGTTTTTTTGCATTCATATACTTTGTGCTGTGTGTGCTTATTTCTGTATACTAAAATTTGCGCTCATTCTTCCTTTCTAATATTCTGTACAGGTTAAAAATCTGTCCAGTTCTCTACTCTATATTAAATATGTTATTCTAGTTAGTTACTTTTTTTAAAATTACAGATATGGTTGCCATATTTTTCTTGAGTATAAAGAAACTTGGTATTCATATGTTTTAAAGATTTGACTTAATTCAGCAGAAGCTCGTTGAGATGCCCATTAGACCTCATTAATATATGAAAACGTAGTGGATTTTTGGATAATTTTCTATAAATTATAGAAAATATTCAAGATATCTCTGAAAAAGTAATAAATGACATTGCCTTTTTTGATTTTCATATCTGCACTGTATGTTTCTTACTAATAATTTGATATTATCCTTCTTAATTCTTTTGCTAGAAAATTTTTCTCCATTTTTTCACCCTGAGAATTAGGCAGCTATTCCCTTTTAGGCATACAGCCCAATTCATAGCAGAACCATCTTTTTAAAGAGTTTGTATTTCTCTACTCTCACTTTGTCAGATTTTCTACAATTTTTGGCTGTAAGTTGTTTTTCTGTCCTCACAGACGTTTCCAAATTGTTTAGCTCTACTAACTCCTTCCAAGAATAATGAGATCTGTTAACCTGAACATGTCTTCCAGCACTGAAGTCCATTCTTTATTCTACCTAATATATGTGTATCAAGTGAACTATAAAGCAAAGTACTTGCAAAGCAGTACTAAACAAAGAAAGGTAAAAGACAAACAAATCAGAGATGTGGAAATAGAATGAGATAAGTTTGCAGACAAGGACAGCAATGTAGGAGGTGAAATATTGCGTATTTGGAGATGACAAGTCGGGAAGAATTTGAAGATGATGATAATAGTGATTACAAACCTGAGCTAACAGTGTATTTGAGAGAGAGAGAAAAGAGAAGGATATCATAAAGTGGAAGAATGTTTCATGCTAGAGCTAATGACTGCATATATATTTCCTGCAGGACTTCAGAAGCAGTGCCATTTCCACAACAAAACCGGCAGCAAATCCTTTCTTGTCTTGTGCTTCTTTCTGTATCGATTTCTATTACGTTGCATTGATGTTCTTCCTGTTCCTCCAGATGTACAGACAGGACTGGGTGAGCTGAAGTGTGCCTCCATGTCACTGTCTGGGCCCAGCAGCTAAGGCTTTTTAACACCCATTCAGCTTCCTTTTTCAGATTCAAGTTTATTCAGAAACAATGCATTTCCGCTATAGATCTACTTTACATCATACCGCAATTCAGCGCTGGTATTTTCATGCATTAGAGAGCTTGCTTAGTGCTTGTAGCTTATACATTTCTTACACAATTAAGCAGATAACAGTGACTCCTTTTCAATATCATGGTATTCCATGATAAGTCCAAAGCCACAATGAAAGTTTTAACTTTAAATACATTCTCATAGTAGCCATCAAAACAGATTAATTATCAGAAAGATAAATTTGTTTGTAGTGGAATCAGGCTGAAGAAGGAAGCCCAATGGAGATTTCTAACGTGGCTGCTGCATTTCTGAGAGATTGCCCCCCCCATTTTGTCATTCAAAGGAATAAATAGTCTTTATTCCTCAAGCTGCAGGAGTGCCACTGTCTATTACAGAAGGAATCAAGCATCCTGGGTAGAAACCAATCATTGTCAATACAAACTGGAAAAAAAATTTCATTATTAGAAAAAAAAAAAAAAGGTATCATTGTGATTAATGGCTTCTTTTTGCTCAAGCACTTGTGATTTATATGGCAATTTCATACTTTATTATTCCGGGTTCTTGAATGTGGTACATAAATTTGCAAATACGGAGTGCCACCTCTCTGCCAAGTGCTCACATTTCCCACTCTGAGGTGGCGAGAAGTTGAGTGACCGGTTTTTTTTTTAGCATTATATTGAAAGAAATATTTGACATAAAGTTCTGAAATGTTAATTGCTTCACATGTATTTAATGGCTAACCAAAAGATCAGGAGATGTTAAGTGACTGTTGTGATCACACAATCACATGATGCATGTACATCTGCACTGAGACCTTTTAGGCAAGGTTTTGTTGTGCTTGCTTACAATGAAAACACAGGGTCCTCCTCCTGACATTGCCTATCGTGATTACAGCAGTAAGTCTATTTCTGGTTTTCCCAGTCGGCCCTTTCAAGTTAAAGCTTGGATAAGCAAAATCATCCTTAATATCCTGGCAGTGGGTCTCGCTGTGCACATAATCAAGTTCTAGTGTCTTCTTTCACTGTTAAAGCTTCTCTGGAGCCACCAGTCCTTCCCAGCAAGATGCTTGTTTTGTGTCTTCCTCAGTACCAAGATCTGATAAGTATGTGGCCTCCTCTAGAGATCTCCATGACTTCTTACCCACTGTGTTCTTTCTTTTACAGTCTTCCTTTTTCAGAGAAGTGAACAGCTACCACCCTGACCCACTGCTGACCCCTTGGCTCTCAGTTGCCTCTACCCTCAGACTTAAGTAGATCTGCAAGTAAACTATTGCTCTACTCCTGTCTCTTCCCTTCTCTAGGCCTCTAGTTCAAGTTAAGCCATATTAGGAAAGCAGGGTTACATTTTGTATTGTTTCCCTAGTTTCAGCATTTTTGAGTCTTGGTTCTTCATCTCAGAAAGATCCTCAGGTTATCGAGTGTATATGTAGCCAGGTTCTTCAGGAAATTCCTGTGGACTTTCTGCCAGAGGTTGCTTCAGGAAATCCTTAATGATGTCTAGTTTCCTAATTCTGCACTTATTGACTACAATTGCCACTTCATCCTCTTATTCAGGTACATTTGGGAATCTCAACCTATATTATTCATGAACTTTTGGTGTGGCATAACTAAGAAGGCAAATTATAAGAGTCTCCAGCTATCTGAATGGTTGGCTTAAAAGGGAATAGTCTTCATTACAAATGAAGAACAATATTATATTATCCAGTTCTTTGTGTTTCTCAGCCTAAAATGAGCAGTGAAAAGTCCATTTTATCTTTAAGTAATTAGTAACATTCAACAATGTGAGCTTCTACAAACCCAAAGATTATTTTCCCAATGAAGATTTGAAATCTTATTCAATTTATTTTTCCTCTTCAAAAAATCTGTACCACCATAATGTCTTGCTGAAATCTGATTGCACTCAAGGTCTACCTGCTTATCATTCTGTGTGCCTCATTATACCAGCACTGTGCATAGGCTTGGCTAAAATCAGTGTATGGGCCCAGCAAGCAAAAACCTGTGGCTCTGCTCATTTTTCTAGTGTTTGAATATTATAATCATTGTGAAAGACTTTTCTTCAAGAAGATACACAGAAATAGGCAATTTTCTCAAAGCTCACCAGCCAGAGCTTTCAGGAGGAAACATCTTTCATGGCAATGCATAACAAAGCCTAGCAAATTTTTCTTTTAAAATTGCAACCAAATCATCATGAACAGACTCATGAGGAGACTTATTCACAAATTGTGCGTTTGTCAGCAAGTATCTCTGGTAGCAGTTCATCTCTACGTTGCAAATACAATTTGTGTAGGTATTTGTTTTCAGAGTGTGAGTAGGTGATCGAGGTTTCCCCTAACGCACTTCCGTTTAAACCAAACGATCAATATTCTTCAGCCTTTTCAGTTGTCAATAAAGTCAGCATTCTTTCTGTAGCTTGGATGAGGAAACACATAGGTGACATGTACTTGACAGTTGCAGAGTCCTAGTTTTTTGTTCACAAGTTGCTAAATCACTTAGCCCTCTTGTAGGACTGTTCACATCGACTGGTGAGTGAATGGAAACCAGGAAGGATGATACTTTGCTGGGAGGAAACTACCTACACTATCTAGTAAAGAAACCACCTGTGCTGCTCTTTTATGAAGCATCTCTATTGTGGAGCTCTGTAAGACATACGGAGAGATTCTGTGCATGTGTTTGTCAGTCATTATTCTTGATAAAAGGTTGGATATTCCTATTGGTGAAGCCTTCATATAACCTTTGTTTAAATAAGCTTTAGGTCAGACTTATGCTTTGAGTCTCTCTATATGTCACTTCTTGAAGAAATGCTGCTGCTGGAGAGCTTTAATTTTTCTCATGGGTCAAGATTGAATCCTCTTCAACCTAGAGAATTAGTAATATAGTAATAAGAATTTTCCTAACCAAGAATTTGATGAAAAATAGAAGAGAATATGAAGATTAAATTAGTCTCATTTACTGTGGATGGTCACCACCAAAATTTGTAAAGAAGTTGTACATTACTGGCCAAAACCAAAAGCCCTTAGGTGCTTCTCTTCGTATTGTGCAAGTTCATAGTTATTAAATGGTTGTTGAAATAAATTTTCTGTGGGGATAAGTTAAATGGCTTCAACTAAAAGTGTGTTATTTTTGTTTGTTTGTTTAGGAAGGGGATTCCAAGTGAACAAGTGAAATACACTGATAGAGAGCAGGCAAAGCGTATAGTTTACTCAGTGGTTTATGGAGCAGGTAGGCATTTTTAGAAAAAAAACCAGCTACAGTAGATTCATACTTTATATATAATTTGTGTAAGTAGACTGAATTTCTAAAGATGAATAAAAGTTTGTCAGAGTATTACATTTTTATTTTCATCAAAGGTTATTAAATTATCTAGACCATATCAAAATTATAAAATTAGTGCAGCCACATTGACAAATATAAAGGTTACACAATACTACTGATGTAAGTGAAGCATTTGTCTTTATCTAAAATGAGTTTAATTTTGAGTGGATTTTGCATTCTGTCAGTCTATAGACAGAATAACTGCAGTGAAATTAAAAGAACTCCAATATAATCTCAAAATACATTTACAGATTCACAGAATGGCTGAGGTTAGAAAGTATCTCTGGAGGTCATCAGATCCAGCTCCCCTGCTCAAGCAGGGACATCTAGAGCTTTTTGCCCAGGACTGTGTCTGGACAGGTTGTGAATGTCTTCCAGGATGGAGAGTCCACAGCGTTCCTGGGAAACTTGTGCCACATGCTCACAGTATAAAAGCATTTCCTTACTTTAGATCTTAATGTTTGCTACCCTTTCTTCAGAACTGCAGAAAATCTGTAAAAATCCATACTTACCCATTCTGCCTGGTTCCTGCCCAGGTGCTGGATAAGACAAGACGTTCTGTATGCTTTCCAGAACTGCCTATCATTTCTTAAATGATGCTGAACTCTCCTTACACTTCACACGCTTAGAATTACCTTTTCTGGGAGGACAAGTACATATGTATCATCAGCCTACAAGCTCTTGCTAATTTGTTTTAGTGAACAGCTAACTAAACTTTATGTAGGTCTTCTGGAGAAATCCAAAAGCTTTACAGAAGAGGAGTAATTGGTAAAGTCATTTAGGAAATGAGAGCCCTAGGTTACAGGCTGTATTTAACTTGGAAGCACTTAAAACTGCATCTTGGGTTCCTGGATGAGAATGTTTTCTAAACCATCTTTTGCAGTGAGTCATCAATAGTCCTCGAACCAAAGGCAGCATTGGCCAAGGGCATTCAATTTGTTGTTTAGGGCATTCAACTGCAAAGGGGAGAAAAACACTTCAACTGCAGCTCTCTAGAATGTCTATTTTATGTATAGGGCTTTATGTAGATTATATACACACACATAAGAATATATATATTACATATATAATATTTATATATAAATATATATAATGTAGATTATATACACACATAAGAATATATATACACACATGTACATTTTTATATTAAGCTGTATTACATTTTAAACTTCTGTGTTTAAAATCTACGTTAAAAAATCTCAGCACTAGCTCCCTGCATTGTAAATTCAGACCTTCCCATGCTGAGACTGGAATCAGAACTCTCATTTCCAGCCTGATTGTTTTCATCACTAGATTGTTTTACGAATCGAAGCATTAGCACCCCTGCCTCTTGGTCCTTGCAGATGCTACGTGTTTCCTCTGTTCCTTTCACTCTGGGTGGAACAGGCGGATACTGACTTCATCAGACTGAATCACCACTGGTTGAATGCCCTGTAGTTCTGCATAGAGTCAGTGGAGGAAGGGAAATGCCTCCATTACTGGGGCTAGAGCCTCCCTCAGTAGAGCCTACGTCTGTCTACTCATGCTATAGAGAAATTAGATGATTAGTTTAAGCAGGGTATTGGCACTCCCTGACTTGCTTTGTACCAGGCATGAAACATTTCAGTGCTTGATTTAAGTATCTCCAGTTACTTGTTTGTGCTTTGTCTCCCTCTCACTCAAATGAGAGCAGTTGAAGCACCTGAAAGAGAATAAGATGCTTTAGTTCATTAGCAGTGTGATCGGATCCTAATTAAGAAATCACATAGAGTGATATCATTAAGCCATTTAGATGGAAACTGGGCTGCCAAAAATTGTTAGATACCTGAAACTGATGGACTGGATTCCACCCACAGTTTATCTCCCTTCAAAAGATGCTAATTATTCATTAAGGAGACATTTTGATACAACTGGAGAGTGTGAATAATACTTCCTCTTTCACTTCTTTTGGGATTGAAAATACAGTAGCATTCCCTGGGGTGCTTGCCTGTATTATGCATCTAGAAGTTAATGAAAATCTGTCACGTAGTAAATAGTAAATCTTTTGGTTTGCTTTGTTTTCTTAGCATTAGGTTATATATGGTTCATATTTTCAAAGTCTTTTCTATAATCCTGGAGGATAGAAAATAGTAAAATGATGAACCTGCTTTAGCAGGGGGGTTGGACTAGATGATCTCTAGAGGTTCCTTCCAAGCTCTACTTTTCTGCGATAATAAAGAAAAAGAGCCTCATTATGTCTAGCAGTTGGTGCTTTAATAAATACACCAGATATTGTGAAGGATGACAGTATTACTGTCTCTTGCTTGGTTTGGAGCAATTCAGTTCAGCTGCTTCTACCTCAGTCATGTTGTAAGACTAAAGCTTAGCCAACTTATATATCTCTAAAAAAAGGAATTAATGCCATTCATTATCAGTATGTTCAAGCCCCGAACTGATGCAGAGGGATGTCGAGGTTTTTAAATGAAAAACAGAGAAACTAATGATATTTTCAGTTTTGAAAGATACTATTACAGAACGGGGAACACTGCAACTTGTAGGCTGCTGCTAACAGGTCCCCTGGCTCAGGTAGTTCAAGGAGAGTGCTTAGAGAAGCTTCAGTCGACTCCTGAGCGTTGCTTCTGCTCCTGTATCACGGAACATGATTTGACACAATTAGGTGGCTGTATGTTCCACTCTTTTTGCTTCCCAGGAACTGCATTTCCTGGGAACCTTTCAGACTTTCTTATGGGTATTGTGGCTTAATTTTTCTACTATTTTATGCAATACTTTGTTCTGTATATCAATAGTTCTTTAAATGGATAACATGGACGAACTTAGATGTTGCAGTTCTCTAAGGAAGTCACAGCAATCTCCTAGGTGGTAAAAATATGTGCTGTAGCAGGTAGAGTTGTCATTTGCTGACCCAGGAAGAAACATCAAATTAATTAGATGTCAAAAGTACAGACCTATAGTAGCTGAGCAAGAATCATCCTGGACGTCTTGTGAGTTGCTTCTTCTGGCACCTTGTCCAGACTGGTGTTTCTGCAGCTCAGTGCAGATCCTGGCATGACTGAGAACAAAATGCAGCAGAATTGTTCTGAAATGCACATCAGGCTGACAGTGATGGCATTTAGATGGCTGAAATCTCTCTTTCAAAAATGCTGGATAATTTTTCTTGACAGTATTGCTGTGACAATAACTATTCTATGCCTTTGGTGCCTTGAGACATTGCCTCTCAGCTTATATTATTTGCAGACAGTGCTGGTCTTGTGTTGCTGTGCAGCTAACATAAATATATCTGTCTTTCAAACCTCATATGTCTAATGTTGATGTATGTTTTATTTTTACTGGAGCTGTTGGGTTTATAAATGTATTTAAACTGTAGCTCTTAGCTTACATTTTCACACTCTGGGTAAGTGTCTTCACCTTTTTTCCACCCTATCTTATAAATGCTCTTAGATCAAATGTGAAAGATATTGTGCACCTGTATCCTATCCAAAAGCTGTCATTTCTTTCTCCCTCTGTTGAAATACTTTTTCCGATTTTTTCTTTTACCAACCCTTTTATCTAACAACTTGTACCCAGATTTTTACAGACTTTGAGGACACTAAGACTGAAATCTGTGGGACTCAGACTCCTAATAGCCTTTCTAAAATCAGGCTACTTGGTCTGATTGCTTCAGCCATTCAGTTTTTCTGTGACTTCTCCACCAAACCTAGCTAAACTCAACCAGCGACATCTCCATCCTTTTTTAGATCTTCATTCATATTTGTGTTTGTTTAAAATGGATTTAAAATGCTTTATCTGCTCCTTAAAGTTTGCAGATTTCAACACTGAGCTAGTAAAACAATACGTAAAGCAAGAGTCGTTCTGTGAGCAAAAGGGACTTCAACCACTTTATAGGTATAAAGTATAACTAGAAATTTCTTAATTATATGCTGCTTATATACTTCTTATTAAGTATATTCTGAATCCAGTAATTTCAGTAAAACATTCAAGCTCAAAGTTAAACATATGCTTTGTTGAAATATGATTGTAGTATATCAGATCCGTCCTCTTTCACAGAAACAACAAAAGTTATCTGATGCCACTAATTGTGAATGTAACAGCTCTATTGTATGTAGTGGATTTCTGTGCTGCTTTATTGCATAATAAAGGTAATTTCTTTACCACCAGGCAAAGAACGTCTTGCTGACTGTCTGGGAACTACTCCTCTTCAAGCCAGTCAATTTATAGAGAGTTTTTTGCAAAAATACAAGAAAGTACATGAATTTACCAAGAGAACCATTGAACAATGCCGAAGTAAAGGTAATCCAAAGTCTGCAGGCCTGGTTTTGTTTACTGATCAGCGCTGTGTGACAGTTGTGAAGACAACGATTCAGCTTGACCCAAATTCAGATGGCTATAGGACAAGAAAAGAGATGGAATATTATTTCTTGGTGAATCAGGATACTTTCTTTTTTAACCCTAAGAGGAGCTGCTGAAACCTGCCTGCCTTTTCTCAAAAAGATGCTAACAGAGTAAGACATCTGTTCTCAGAGTGAACCCTACTTCATGTCAAGTTACACTGCATCATTTTGACATATAATGTACTCCAACAGAAAAAAGCCCAAGGAATCTTTTACTTAATAAATGTGCTACATGGCTGCTGGACCGTGAAAGTTCAGCCATTTAGTCAAAGAGCCAATTTACAGAGCCAATTGTTTTTAACGTATTTTTTCTTTGCATCAGTCAGAATTTATGTTCTTGAAGTTCAGGTGGTATCTGTGGTGACAGATGTGTGCAGAGCACTTCTTGAAGCCAGCAGCTGCAAACTCTTCTTACATCAAATTTGTTGTTAGTCTACATAGTCATTTATATTTAGTGAATCCTAGGAGCACAGTAATTTGAGGAGAGAAAATATAGCTGCGTGAAATACTGTGTTTTAAAAGCTAATTAGCAGAACTGTCAAAATTGATTTCTTTTGTTTCTTAATAGGGTATGCAGTACTAAGACATTTTTTAGAAATAAATAGTAAATTTGCAAGATAATGTTACCCATCATTGTTCGAGTGACTGTCACAATAGAAACAAGTTACTGACTTCCAGTCATGAAAATGGATGGTTTTCCTTTTTTGTACTTTGTAGGGCTTAAAAATCTACTGGAAGCATGAACTGTCATGTCACACAATAGCATTCCTTTGTTCATTAATATTATTTTTTAAAAGCAAAGTTACCGAAAATCTATTTTTAGCTATAATTAAGCCAAATATATCTAGTAAAACATTATACATTTATTATATATTTTTGATCTATTTAAAATAACATAGCATTTTTCCCTTAAAGGTGAATCAATTTCAATAACCCCAGTTCTGTGATAAAGAATCTGGTTTATGAGTTTAGTAGACGGGAGCATCGCAACTAGTATCCTTGATTGTCATCGAAACACACTTGTCTAAGTAGTACTTAATCCTCCTCTTACTCCCATCTATCAACCATTTTTTTAACCGTTAATGGCAGAAGAACAATCTGGTTTGGTTGTACAGGCTCAAAAAAATCTGCAAGCAGGTCAACATTATTTGATATTTTTATTGTTAATCCACCTCAGATTCCAGCTTTTCAACAGAAACATTCCATCCTAGTAAGCTCATTATAAGGTAACTTTTCTTTACTGATCTGCAGTTCAGAGGTGAACAAGCACCCACCTGACTAATTTTATTTAAGTGTTAGGAATGTCTGATACTCTGTGTAGACATCATAAGTATATCAGTAATATTATTTTTTTAGATTATTAGTACGTATGTTACTGTATTGTTGTTGGGTTTTGATGAAATTATCAACATATTAAAAAGACTACATTTAAGCCCTCATTCGAATAGGTATTTGCAGGTAAGTTTTTGACCACAGAAGCATAACGCTACCGCTATCATATGAAATGTGGTATTTGTTTGGGGATGCTAATCCGCTCTGAGTATGGCAAGGGTGATCCTGTTGTGGAGATACAGCACACAAGAATAAGGAAATTACAGTAAATCTGTTTTTTCCCTGAAAATCCAATGTTTAGAGAATTCCATCTTTAGGTGCTGTTCTTAATGGAAAATGTTAGTTAAATTGGGAAGATTGGTTTGCTAAAGAATATCCTAACCACCAGGTAATTCAGCCACTGCTTCCTAAGCCGGTACTTTTGGTATCAGCCCTCCTGGAAATACACTAATTGGCAGAAAGCTGTATTAATTCAGCAGATCCTTCTTCATTCTCTGCACATAAGTCTGGGTACATGCTGTCCATAGTAAGGTCAGAACTTTGTGTTTGAAGAAGTCTCCTCACCACGTGTGCTTGGTGGCTAAAGAGGAGATGAAACTGTGACAGTCTGAAATTCCATGGTATCTAATAACAATTCACCGATAGTCAAGGTGATCAGAAGTAAACAAAATATTTATGTAAATATATATTTTTTAAAATGGATGCTTTTCAATTTTTCTTAAAATAAGAAGTTTATTTTTGACATAAGCTGAGATAAGATTTTGCGTGTGTTATTTTGCCAGGAGGATCCTCACATCTCTTTTTGTCTCTGAACTCCTCTCACTTGCCCTCCAAAATAGGTGTTTTGGCAAAATACGTCATTAGCCCTAACGTAAAGCTTTAAATGTGTTTTCCTATGTTTCTTTTAAGCTAAAACACCCCACCACACTAGAGTTAAGGAAGTTTGGCTGTGAAAGGGACGTGAAAATACCACACAAGGAAGCTGGCTTCTTTTCCCCAAACCATTTGATAATTTGGGGAAATATTCATTAATGATTTAATTACGCTACAAATTGATTTTTCGTTGCTATTCCCAAGTAAACCATTCATTGCATGGAAAGCTCTAATTATGGCTGCTAATAGATAGCTAATTCTGCCAGGTATTTATAGTTTCATCTCCCACGGAGAGTTTGCTGGTCTATCAGTAGACATTCCTACTGAAACTACAGCATTAATGAGCAGACGTTTTCCTTGTGTAACATGTACCATTCTCTGAATGAAGTAATTCTTAGACCAAAAATACAATAAGCATTTCAGGTCTAAATAAGAGAGGCTCTGACTATTTTCAGAGGGCAAAATATTAAATGGACTCAGGCAGCACCTAATTAGGGAAATCTACATTATCTTCAAAAAGGACTTTTGAAATTTAATTTTAATCACTCTCCGTATACTAATTTCTATTTCAATCCTCGAAGGCTATGTGGTTTCCATAATGGGACGTAAAAGACCACTGGCTAACATCAACGCACAGGATTACAAACTACGCACTCAAGCAGAGAGACAGGCTGTCAATTTTGTTGTTCAAGGTAAAAAACTGCCTGCCTGCCTTCCTACTTACCTACCTATCACTTTACCTGTCCTTAGCTTTAGTGGACAAGGGCCCTGATAACCTCAAAAGAACGAATATTCTAGTGGTTT
The DNA here is from genome assembly GCA_013400335.1 of Eurystomus gularis. NCBI lineage: Eukaryota > Metazoa > Chordata > Aves > Coraciiformes > Coraciidae > Eurystomus > Eurystomus gularis. The sequence continues at coordinate 85,974 of VZZY01008376.1, forward strand.
GCTAGGGTAGACTACCGAGGCGTGAGCTCTCCTGTGAAAGAGAAGTTTAAATGATGTATCCTACCTACCTTGGAAATTGCTGGTAAACAGTATCATCATCATCATACCAGCATCAATGTTCTACTGTATACAGTACAGTGCTCTGTGACAGTTAAATAAGGTACAGATATAAACTGTGTAGAGGCGAGCTCTAGAATTAAGTGCTTCAGATGAATTGTCGTCTTAAAACATCTTCCTTTCTGATTTTGCTAGTGTGTTACTCCAAAACGGTTTCAGTGATTATGCCACTTACAGATTCTAGCTTTTATTTTGCTGGATAGCTTTAGTTGATGAAGTACACGGCGTCACAAGAATTGTGCATTGTTATTATCTACTTTGAAACCCAACTCGTTCTTTGTAAGGAGCCTTCAAGCTTAATTCTGTGGAGGGCAAGAAAAAAGGTGTTTTCTCACAGAAAAGCATTGCAAATTTGCTGTATGAGTAGGAAACTTAAAAATCAGCATAAAGTGATTAAATACGAGTTAATTTGATGCATTAACATACTCTGATTAAGTCACTTTGGGATTTTATAGTCATGTACAGAATTTAGCCACCTAAGGAAAAAAAACCCAAAAACTGGACTAGTAGTCCAAAACTGAGATCCCACCTACCAAGCTACCCCCCGGAAGAATTATTATTTTAATTGGATGAAGCTAACAGGGTTTTCATTAAGTTATATTGGAAATGTACAATTTACAGGCAAGTAAAAAGTGCTCTCCAGACTTAGTGACGGTGCTTTTTATAAACTGATTTGAATTTTCCTTTTGAAAGGACTATGTGTTGTGCTTTTTTTTTTTTCTCTCCAAATATTATTCATTTTAATAACAACTTAAGTATTTGTCATTTCGGACACTCCTTATAATTAGTAACTGAATTTAAGTACTGTCTCTGCAAGGCTATGTGCATTCTAATATATACCCTGTTGCTTGAATAATGGTTGTGCTCAAGGGGTGGCTGGATGACCTCCTCCAGCGACTCGTGTTCAGTTTACCTGGGGTTCCATCCAGCTGGCCAGAAGCCCTCTCCAGTTGAAGGCACAATGCTTGAGCTAACACAGCGAGTCCTGCTGAGTGCACAGTGTAGCATTAGTAAAGGTACACAGCCCTCTGAGCAGCACTTGCCTATGTCCATCTGTCCAAAGAGCTTGGGGCTTAAGCAAAGCTATCACAGGACTGTCTACGAAACACTCACTTGTATATACCGACAATAATAAGATTATAGCATTTCATTGTCGGTTCAAATAATAGTGGAGCACAAATCTGATGAAAAATAGTGTGACAGTTAATCATAGCATGTAATATCAGAAGGTGTGATGAAGCAAGGATTAAAATCTCTAAAATATTTGGTATTCCTAAATATTTTTTAAAATTTCATTCTTGGCTACAATCATTTTTCATTTCAGGATTTCATCTCTCAGATTATATTCTGAGACAATCACCTGTAAGAATTTCATATTTTTATTTTCTGGTTTTAATTAACATGTAATTATTTCATTTGTTATTTATTAATCTTATGTGTTTCACATATTACATGAATTGAATTGGCTAGTTTTGCAAATTCTTATAATTTAGAATCTTCAGATGTTTTTTTTTCCTCTGCCATAGTTCCAAGAACATCATTTTCCTTTTGCATGCTTTAAATTAAAAGCAGATTGCTTTCTTTTGTAGGATCTGCAGCTGATCTCTGTAAAATGGCTATGGTGGAGATTTTTACCTCTGTTGTCATTTCTCCGACTTTAACAGCCAGGTTAGTAATGAATGACTGCAAAACTGTTTGCTTTTAAAACAATATTAGTTGAAATGGATGTGTATCTGGAATTTTAAGCAGCTGTAGAAATATCATGTGTGCCTCTGAATCTTTTAACAAGCACGGACTTGTGGGATGGTTTCATACATTCAAAGTTCTACCTTTGTGCTTAAATGGTTGGATCTGTAAATCTGTCCCAAGGCGATGAAGTGCCCTGGGGCCATTTAAACTCTGTCAGATCTAGTTCAGTGGTAGCTCCACATCTTTGAAATCAAGCCCGCTGATCATATCCTTCCTGTATTTTGAGTGTATTGTACAATGGGGAGTGAACATTCAATGGGCTGGGAAAAAAACAGGAATCAGGAAACCAGTGCTCAAGCAAAATAAATCAACATTTTTTATTCTTGTACAGATGGCTTTCCTTTGCTAAAGAAAAGCTAGGTCATCATGATTCTCTTCTGTTGTGGCTGCTCGTAGTTGGGCAGGAGATCACAGAATGTCCTCAAGATTTTTATGCTACTAGCAGAAAGAATGAAGTCTACTTTGCCTATAATAAAGGGTGGAATGGATGGTGCAGAGAGTCAGTGAGCATTATCACTTCTTGCAATAGAAAGATACTTTGAAGACAAACATGCAGAAAAACACACCCAACAAATGGATTCTCATCTTTTCTAATGCTGTAGTGAGTAATCCAGTAGAAGGTGAATTTTTGCAGTAGAAGTTTGGATAAAAGCAGAGGTAGCAGGTAGTGCAGAACATCAGTGTTTCTGTTATCCAGAAAGGGCAATTGTAAAATCCTGGTTGTAGCAATTGCTTATTAAGGACCTCACGGGGACTTTAGGTCAGTACAAAGTAACGGAGTTTGGTCTTCCAAACATACTTTGCAATTATGTGTAACATCTAACCCTGTAATACTCTGTGTATGTTTGTGTGTGTATCGTTTATGCACAACATTGTTGTCTTATTTGATCAATGCTTCGAACTATAATTTCTAACTACAAATATAAATTGCACGTGTTGAATTCAAAGGTAAAGTCACTCCTATACCAAAAATATCATTTGTCTGCGTAGCATTCCTAAGTGTTCTTGCAACTGAAGTATTACTGAAGTATTACAAAAACAACAACAACAAAGGAAAAACAAACAAAAACCGCAAACGAACAGAAAAAGTGGCCAACTAGTGCAAATCTGAAATGGGAAATTGTTCTTTGGTGCACGCACCCCTTCAGACAACGCTACATTTACATTAATATTAAATGTTGGGTGATGTTCTACAACATATTCCACTGTACGTTTCAGGGCAGATTCTCTGCACTGATTATATTCTTTCTGCTGCCTGAGTTGTACGGAGAGACCAGAGCCTGGCAGCTGTGGCCTGGTTGAAAATTCTGTAGCAAGTGTAACTTTGAATTAGATTAGTGATAGAGCAGCTGCCTTCTGGGACAAGAAGCCAACAGTCTTTAATGCAGGAGGCAAGTGGTGGTGGTGAGAGGGCAAAGAACATGCTCCCTTCTGCAGTTCCCACCTAGCACACAGATCTTTAGGTTCAATAACTAGATGTTTGTTGTAATTCTGAGAATGCCAAAGGTTGTTGCAACTAATGCTGTGTCTGAAAAAGCTCCGGAATGTTTTCTTCTCTCAACATAAATTTTGCTTGGGTTGTCCTTTCTCAAAGCTGTTTCTTTTAAAGAAGTAGTGTCACCAAATGGCTAAGGAGGTAACAGACATGGGGAAGTGTATGGAATAGTTATAATCAAAGTTTTACATGTTGAATTTTCTTATGTTGTGAAAGTGTAGCGAATGGCTACCCCACACATCAGAAAAGTATCACTTCCTGTTGTTCTTATTCATATCATAAATGTCACAGCTGGGAAAGACCAAGAGTACAAGGGCTTCTAAAAGAGACAGACTGTTTTAATCTGGAATGTTGAACTCCTGCCAGCCATTAACAACTGGATGGCTTTGCTAAAGGAGAGCCTTTTAACAGTCACTAATGGCTCCTTGCTGTAATATTTAGTAGGTACTTGCAAGCCAGGCTTGTCAGAAAAGCACAATCACTGCCTTTATAAATCCTGTGAACACCCACCTGGTTGAATGGTGACGTTTGAAAGCATCACTGTGGTCTTGCCAGAAGAGGACAGGACTGAAACTTGAAAATTTGTGTTTCCACTTGTCTGCCAGGTGACACTCAGTTAGTTATTTTTTCAGTGGTCTGTTTCTTGATTTTCTTATCAGTCCAGTCAGGATAATGATCGTAACATGCTTTGTAAAGCACTTTGAAAAATATTGTTAAAAGGAAGTGTATACATAATTGGTGGTTGTAGTGTAACAGTAGGAATTCACAGCAGCTCTTCCAAAATGAGAAATATAATCAATCTCCTATTATCATAACATCAGATCATATTCATTCCAAAGATAATACACATCTTCTCTCATACCAACACAGGGGTGAAGATATTTTTTTTTCCCTATTAGAACTTTTAATTTTGGAAACAGAGTTTTCACTTTGAACAGTGTATCAAAGGGAAATATCTTTCATATATGCCTTAGAAGTGATTTTGAACCCCACATTTCACTTACTCAACATTATGTCTTCCTTTCCTTGGAAATAAGAAAAAAGTAAAGTATATTCTAGATAAGGTCTTACAGTTTTTAGTGTTCATTCGCAGGTATGTTTGCCATCTTCTCCACTGAGAGCACTGCATTCATTTTTCATACACTGTAAAGCTGTTCAGCTGTGAGCAAGCCCTGATACAACAGTATGAAGCTTTATTTTTGCAGGACTAGTATTCAGTACATTCTCAGCTATTGTTTGCATTTGGAAGTCAGGGAAAGGTAATCAGGTTACATTTTCATGATGCTTTACCAGAGAGGCCCTCTTGATGAAACAGTATATTCTGCTGTGACTGATCAATGGCTGTTCTGTCAACTAGCAGTCTCATCTTTCTCTTTGTGTTTCTTCATCTTCTAATTCAAATGTCATCCTAGGAACTTATGCTGTTGACAATAAAAATGTCAATCAGTTACTTGGAAATAATTTTATAGAAATGGGGAAAAGTAGCATTAAATGCAATAGATACAGTAAGAAACTGATACTAGTAGGGGTTAGCTACCAGCATCAGTGTTAACATCTCTGCATTTTGCGTGGCACTGATGAGTAATCAAAATTATTTCTTCAGACTTCTTCCATATTACCTAAATCTTTAAGATGCTGTTTTGCCACTGATGGCCAGCCTGCTTGTGGAAAATGTGCTGCTGACATAAATTATTCAAGTGCTAGCTTTTACCTGTCTGATAGAATTCACAGAACCTCCAAACAGTGTTTCCTGCAGGCAGATGATAGCAAAGAAACTTCTGAAGTGAGATCAAGGCATATAGCAGCAGCTGAAAGAAAGATTTATGGAATTGATGAGAGTTGAAAGGTACTTGGTGATCTCAGATGGACAGTTGTAGTTATTTTCCACATTTAAAACATCATTGCAGTGGCAGACGCAGAAGCTGGGTAAGAAAGAATGATGCTGGCAATCAAGATTGCCTACAGCAATTCTTGTAAAAATTATCTCTTTGTAAGCTGAAGTTGCACTGATGTTACCCAAAGTCTACCTGGTGCTACATGGACTTCTCAGAAAGTCATTAAGGACGGTAATATCCAACAACATGCAAATTAAATTTAATGAGTTTATACAACTATTGAGTCATTTGGTGTGAATCCAGCAATTCTGCTTTCTCACCAATTTATTGTTCTTTCAACACTGGACCTGTGCCAGCTTGACTGCTCAGCGTGTCTGGAGCCTAGTTAAAGAGAGAGGTTCAGCAACAAGCCAGAGGTTCAGCAACAGGCCAGATATAAATGAATGATCCGAAAAGGAGGAGCCACCAGGAAATAAAAGGAAAAGGCACTATCTTATTTTCTTGGTTCCTGCAGTGGATATTGGAGGTTTTTTATGCCTTCCTCAAGGAACAAACACTTTAATCAACCTGATGATTTTCTGAGATGGTGAACTGTAAATGCAGCTTTCTTCTACACAGATAGCTAAATTAGTTAGAAACAGACCTAATTGTTCCAGGAAGAAGCATTTTGTTATGTGACCTGGATTTTTTTTCAGATACAAATCATGTGATAAATCATAGACTCATAGAACCCAGGTTGGAAGGGACCTCAAGGATCATCTAGTCCAACCTTAAGTGAGATGGGCCAGCACCCTGTCAAGATGAGTCTTGAAACTGTCTAATGTAGGGGAATCCACCACTTCCCTTGGGAAACTATTCCAATGTTTAATTGTTCTCACTGTAAAAAACTTTCTTCTAGACTCCAATGGAATTTCCCCAGGAGCAGCTTGCAACCATTAGCCCTTGTATTTTCCGTGTGACTCCTTGTAAAAAGGGAGTCTCCATCTTCTTGGTAGCCACCCTTCAAGTGCTGGCACATTGTCATAAGGTCTCCCCTAAGCCTTCTCTTCTCAAGGCTGGACATTCCCATTTTTCTCAGCCTTTCTTCATACGGCAGGTCTTCCAGTCCCCTGAACATCCTCATGGCCCTTCTCTGGACCCTCTCCAGCCTGTCTGCATCTTTTTTGTATAGGGGGGACCAAAACTGAGCACAGTACACAAGATGTGGTCTGACCAGTGCCAAGTAAAGCGGGAGAATGACTTCTTTATCTCTGCTGGTGATGCCCCTCTTAATGCAACCCAGCATCCTGCAAGCTCTCTTTGCTGCTGCAGCGCACTGCTCACTCATGTTGAGCCTGCTGTCCACCAAGACCTCCAGGTCCCTCTCTACAGGGCTGCTCTCCAGCCAGATGGATCCCAGTTTGAACTGCATTCCTGGATTACATGTTCCCAAGTGCAAGACCCTACGCTTATCACCATTGAACTTCATAAGGTTTCTGCTCCCTCCATCCTATCCAGATCTTCCTGGAGGGTGGCTCTTCCTTCTAGAGTGTCAGCCACCCCACTTATTTTTGTGTCTGCAGATTTCACCAGGGTGCTCTTAATTCCAGCATCCAAGTCATTTATGAAGCTATTAAACAGCACTGGGCCCAATACTGATCCCTGGGGGATCCTGCTTGTGACCAGTTGCCAGTTTGAGAATAAACCATTTACCACCACCCTCTGGGTATGGCCCATCAGCCAGTTCCCCACCCACCACACAGACCATTTGTCCAGGTTGTAATGAGTCAGTTTTTCAAGGAAGAGGTTGTGGGGGACCATGTTGAAAGCCTTGGAGAAGTCCGGATAGACTATATCCACTGCTCGCCCTTCATCCACCAAGCGGGTTCCTTTGTCATAGAAGGCAGTTAGGTTTGAATCACAAGTGATTCATTTGTTGGAAGTGGCTTCAGTTTTAGTTAGACACAAGGACCTAGATTCAAGCATTCAAGCTTGAATCTTGCATTAGTATTGTAATGTATTAGTAGGGATTCAAGCATTAGTACTTTATTGGCTGCTTATTGTTTCTCAGATTCATACAAAAGGACATACTAATAAAACCAACCTCTTGATTACATCATAGCTTCAACCAAATATGTTCAGTAAGCTGCTTAGCACTGTTGCTATGTGTGATAATTTTCTTTAATTCTAGGCATAAGTCTTATGTCCCTTTATTTGTTTCTTCAGGAATTAAATAATTGGTTTTACTCGTGTTTCTTCTTGTAGCAGTTACCCAGGATTTTCAAGTAAATGCTTATTGTTCTAGTACTCTGTCCACAATTCCCAATGTATAGTTGCAGGTGTGTTCTTCCCTTCCTTCGTGCTGCCTGTGCTTAGTTAGGCCTCACTTGGGATTGTCAGGGCCAGTGGTGAGGGAGGTATTTAGAAACAGTAATTGAGATGGAGATGAGTTTTGAGGGATCTGGAATGGGCATGTAGTAGGTCCAGGTGGCCTGATACCAAACGATGGAGTAAATTAATCAACAATCTGTAGGAATTCATTAGTGGTTTATATTTTGTATTATCTTCATGCAGACCAGTCTGGAAAACTAGACCATGTTATGCTTTGATGTATTGTTAACAGCAGTAAAAATTATCCTGGTGACACAAAAATGTATCACAAAAAGGTACAGAGGGACATTCTCTGTCTAACTTCAGGTATCCCATGTAGGTAGCTGTTTTAGGAGGTGATACGCCCACAAAGTCAATGCACAGAGTTGGGGTTTTCCAGATACCTGTTCCGAATATCTAAATCAGAGCCTGCTTTAGTCCCTCGACTATAGAAAGAGCATGAATTTAATTAGTTTGAGCATCTCTTGGCACGTTGTAATGGCCTGAAACCTACTGTACATGGCCGTTAAAACAAAAAGCTTCAAAGAAAGACTACTATAACAATCTTGTCTTTCTTTTCCCTGTCCTACACTGGCCTCTTTTATGGGTTATTCCTACAACAGAGTCTGCAGGGTGTCATGTCTCAGCATTGTCATGTGCAGTTTGGACAAAGCGGTGTTTTCTTTAATGGTAAAGAAATACAGTTGCTTGTCAATAAGGTAGTAGCTGTTTTGTTGAAGTCACTTCAATAGTGTTCTTATTTCTAGGCTGTGCATTTGAAGTAGTCACATAAAAACTTGCAATTTTGTACTTCAGAATGGAGAGGTTGAGATCTGGAATATATTCCTTTACAGTAACACAAAATCCTCATTTGTTCTTATATTAGACAAACTGGCCTGGTACTAGGAAAAAAGATACTCTAAGGAGGGAATATGTCCTCATAAAGAGAATATTATGAAAAAATAATATCTTGATAATAGTTTAATTTTTTTGGCATATATAAATCAATAATATGATTATGATACAGTAGTGATAACTGGGTGGGTCCACTGAAGGCCTGAGAAGTTTAATCTCTGTATTGTCTCATAGGAAACAGGAAGAATGACGAATGTAGTGTTGAAGAGAACAGAAAAAATGTTTTTAAAATTCTATAGTGCAGAATAATTATTTAAGAAGGATATTATGTGCTGGGCACACTAAACTGATGTCAAAAGACGTATTCAGACTGAGGATAAAAGAAATTCTGCATTTGAAGGTGCAGGGTGTAGCAGTATCTCCATTCCACGCCACAGTCACACACAGATGCAGGCCATGTTCCTCAGTGGAAGAAATCATGTGTGTGCTCATCAAAATTGATGCCTAATCTGCAGGCAATCAAGAAAATAGTTAATAAAATATTAGCTTGTAAATCAAAGGCATTCTTATCATCTATAGAACAACAAAAATACTAGTCTCTGCCTGGTTTGCAGCTTCTAATCTAGTTTACCGTACCTTTTAGCAAGAGATAATGAGAGGAGCTTGCTATTCCAGTATTCCTCCAGCGTGAAGATGATTTAATTAAGCTGTTAAGCAGAAGTATAGGGTTTTTTTCAAACTTCTTTCACTCAAGGTGTGCAACGAGTGGGTGGGTGCACTGGAATGGTGAAAGCTATGAATTTTGAATGTATAAATTGCTTTGATTTTTTTCTTTCATCTGTATTGATGTCAAATTGAATGCTTCCTTCTGTGGAGCAGCATATTGCATGCTAGTGTTAGTATTTTAACAACCCTGAAAAAATGCAGGTGGCTTTGTACTGTAAAGCTGCAAGAATAGAACCCATTAAGTTTATGAGAGATAGATAAGAGAAAGAGATAAGGGATCATTTAAAAAAATATATAACTTGTTTGATGAACATTAAGGAGGAAACAGTGTATACTATTCTACTTCTCGGCATCAAGCTAGGAAATCATTTAGCGTTAATTAAAACTTATGTAATAGCTTTTGTCTGAAAACAGAAGTGTATCAGAAATACTTATTTCTTAGATCTTGCATCCGTGAGATAAATATTATCCCCATTTTTTAATTGAATGTGCATTGCTGAGCAGGAGAGTAGCAGAGCAAGGCAAAGAACCAGCAATGCTAACTTCTAGTTCTGTATTTTAGCAGACAGAATATTGTCCTGAGCTTCAAATTAATCACTGGACATTTAAAATGGGGTAGATGTAACTCTGCAACTCTGTGTAATTCCCCAGTTAACTGGCAATATCACGGAGCTGACAGGCTGTGCTATTCAGGATGACAAGCATTGAGAAATGGGGTCCTTCAGCCCAGATGGAGAACCAAGCCAAAATAGCTGTGCTGCTTTCAGTAGATGAACTGGAGCATGTAGAGTTGTGTCAGTTGTGTTGTACTGTCCAGGCAGAAATATTGAGTTCAGTTCACGTTGCTTCCCCAGGTTTTCTGACTCACCTGAGGTAGCACTGATCTCTTGTCCAACCTGGCTGATCCAATGCTGAGTGGTTTTGAAAATTCAATTCTTTTTCCTCCCTTCCTAAATCCTGATAAATTTATGATAAAAATTTTAGTGTAAATTGTAAGTTCTTCTAAGAAAGGACTTTTCCTTACCAAATATTCAGGCTATATGGTGCTCTAATCCTGGCTGAAGGCATGAGACACTACTCTGGTACAAATAATAACCAGTCTATCACATTTTTATTGCACTGGTTAATCAATGCAATGATTTTCACTTATTCCACTAATTGACAGTATATGCATAAATATCAGGTATTTATTTATCAGTTCTTCCTGATCTATGTCTTTTTACATGTCATTTCAATGATTAGGAGGAATCTCTTGCTTTAATTAATTTACTTGCATTGGAAATTATAACTTTTCATGTAACTGTATTCTCTTGCTACAGATGATCCTGGGTTTTGTATCCTGTGTCCCAATTTCCTGTTAGAAATATGTTAATCTGTTTCACTCTGCTTCTGACTGTGTTGTGACTAATAATTTAAGATCTATTATTAGAGCTCACCACACTGTTAGTCAATGTCACATTGTAATTTAAGGCAGTGTGAAACTGTCTTAGGATATTTCCCTGAAAGCTGTGAAAAGTTATAAGTAGTAACCATATTGATACTTCAGCCATTTATAAAGAATTATTTACTTGAATAACTGCTAGGTATTAAGAAAAGCCTATGATGGGCATTTAATATAAATGTTACATACAAATTGTAAAGCCATTTGGAAATAGGTGGTACAGTTTCATGACTTAAGACTCCGAGCTACAATAATGAAAGAATTAATAAAATAAACCTAGTAGGAATACAGTCTAATCAGATATGCACTATTTTTCCTTCCACATAATCCCACTCAGGAATTATATGTACTTAGATCTATTCTGCCATGGACTTAATTGAATCAAATACATTTATTATTTCCATTGTGAAAGTACTTTTGCACCCAAACCAACAATTCAGGGTGCTATTCCTGTAAGCACTGAGCAATTAGGTCACAGTCCATATGCAAGAGACCTATCGATACAGAACTAATAGAGACACAGACAAAACCAAAGCAGTGGTATAAACTCACTACAAAACAGCCCAAAGTGAAGAGCTCAGGTAGACGTAGTTGCATGGCTTTCAAGATGTTACTGCGTTCAGCTGTACGCTCTGTCTTGTGAAGACAACTGTCCTGGTAGCAGAGGCAACAGATCAGGTTGTGTATCTGCGCCTCTATTTTCTTTCCTGAACCCACTTGTTTGTCAGCATGAGGACACCTACTTTGCACTTAAGTGAAAAGGTTTTTTCCTGGAGTGGACTCAAGTCACTGCCAGCTAGGAGTGAATACTGGTACACCAGTGAGCCAAGTACTCTTACTATTGACCTCACTTGCATTAGTAGAACTGCCCATTTGCAACCACATTTATTCCAGCTTAACTTGAAAAAAACAAGCTATTTTAACAAAACATAGCCTGTCTGTAGTTCTTGCCATTTTCTGCAAATTACATTGGGCTTAACTAATACTTTGTCACATCATGAATCCCTGAATGACATTTATAAGCTAGCAAGCAGAGTTTGTGTTTACAACCATGGCCTTTATGTTTTCAGGTTATGTGGAGTGGCAATCCTTTTAATTCCATTAGTGATTTTTTCATTCTCTTAGGATGTTTATTTTCACTTTAACATATGCACTGTGCATGTGACAGTTGATATGATTGGAAAGCACTTTTAGAAATTTCTTGCATATGTTATCTAAAGCCTCTGAAATTTTTCAGGTTAATTGCCCAGATTCATGATGAGTTGTTGTTTGAAGTAGAAGATTCTCAAATCCAGGAATTTTCAGGTAAATACAATCTCTCTTGCTCTTTCTCTTATACCCCCTTTTTTCTCCCTATAATCTGTGATTTCTCAGAGCATAAAGAATTAATGTAACAAGAAGAAACACATTGATTCTCATGATTAAGAAAATGTGTACTAAGCAGATTTTTCTGTATGTTTTCCACTACTGGCTCTTACGTAGATAAAACATGATCTATTCTGCATCTGGAGTTCATCAACATGCTTATTTGTATTTACTTTTCTTATCAAGATTCCCTCATCCAATGTGTGAATCCTGTGAAGCTAAATAGTAATGCTTTCTCCAAGCTTTCAAAGGGGTTTAAAGGGAAACAAATCAGCTTAAAAGGAATGACTTGGAAAGGACTTCCTAAATACTTATGACTGGGGCCTGTTACGTAAAGAAGTGTGACATTCTTAATGTAAGAATGTACTGTAATTTCTAAGGTAATTTACTACCTTTTTTATATTATGAGAACTTAATGATGGAACTTTCAAGGTTGAGGGTTTGTAAAAGTTCGTGCCTACATGGTCATCCTCTCATCTGGCTTACTGCCAGACATTATTTCCTAAGCCAGAGTTTGTCTCAGCGTGTGGTACAAATTATGTAGCAGATGAGGGCACACAGGAGGCTGTTGAGTCTCTTTTCCAGTAAGTAGTGGATTTACTCCTGTAAGCACCAAGCATTTATTCACAAACTTTGGTCTTGTTTGAAGCTCCACAGTATCTTTGGCTAAAACAATTAGCATAATGTCACAAACATTTTAAGTGAACCAGTACAAGAAATATTTTCCATTATAACCTAGGCATCTAAGAAAAAAAATTATTTTGCCTTCCTGTGTTGAATTCATTAAACAGTACAATTTGCTTTATTAGTCTCATTTCATCACTGATCTCTCTTGTGAGTATTAGTTCATAATGAGAACATTAAACCTCCATCTAATCAAAACAAAGAACCTGGGAAATACCTAAGGTCAGTATATTAGGGGCATTGTAATGAATTAGGTTAATGTATTAACATTTGACCTCTAAATACAGGAGTTCAAATCTGGTTTAAATTTAAAAAAACACTATACAAATTTATCAGAGATTGCAGTATCTATGCAGAAAAGGCCAATGTCTAAAAGTGTCATAGTTTCAGAGTTAGTATATTGAATGAGATCTGTAAGGCAGCGTAGCAGGATTTTTATTATCTCACTTTACATCATTTTGCATTAAGAATAGAGCTAGTATTATACCCAAAAGATAAAAATTATTAATGGTTGCTTATACATATAGAAAATAAAGATTCTGCTCTCATTGGGTCAAATTCTGATTTCCATTACTAGCATGAATTTGTAGTAAATTCAGCAAAATCAATACTTTTCCACTATAATGGAAAAAACCTCTAGCCATTGTATGAATAATAATCATAAATTATCCCACTATAGAAACATGATGACTAGAGGCTTTTTTCTGAGAACACAAAAAGATTCCAGTTCAAATACTCAAGCTGTGTCTGCTCTACCGACTACAGTCCAACTCGTTCACGTATCTAGCTGCAGTTTGCAGAACAAACATACCTGTAAATTCCTCCTTCTGCTTCAAAGCTGTCACCATGTAATTGAAGTTCCTAAGATGACCTTTAGGAAATGGACCTGGGCAATCTAAAGGTCTGAGATACCTTGGAAATCGTCATTGCCTTTAACACAGGCGGCCAAGCTTGAGTGTTCAAGATGGAAGTTTGTTTCATTCTGCTGACTGAAGATTGATTTTTAAGAAAGTTTGTCTCTACTCTGCCCTAAGAGGCAAAGAAAAAGATAAAATTCTGCATTACAGTAACTTTCAGATATACTCATTTGCCTCAGAGCAGAAGAGTGATAAAATGGCTTTTCTTTACCACTGAAGACCAAGCTAAGACATTAATTTCCTTCTTCATTTCTTCATTCATTCATTTCCTTCCCCTTTATTTATCACTGGTGCGGCCATACCTGGAGAACTGCGTTCAGTTCTGGGCTCCCCAGTACAAGAGAGGCATGGACAGACAAGAGAAATCCAATGAAGGGCTAAAAAGATGTTGGAGGAACTGGAGCATCTCTCCTATGAGGAAAGGCTGAGAGAGCTAGGACTGTTTAGCCTGGAGAAGAGAAGTCTCAGGGGGAACTTATAAATGTATATACATACCTGAAGGGAGGGCGCATAGAGGAGAGAGCCAGGCTCTTTCCAGTAGTGCCCAGTGACAAACCCAGAGGAAATGGGCACAGACTGAAACACTGGAGATTCCCTCTGAACATCAGGAAACACTTTTACTGTGAGCGTGACCAAGCACTGGCACAGGTCGCCCAGAGAGGTTGTGGAGTCTCCGTCCTTGGAGATATTCAACGGCTGTCTGGACGTGATTTTGGGCAAGTGGTTCTAGATGGCCCTGTTAACCAGATGACCTCCAGAGGTCCCTTCCAACTTCACCCATTCTGTAATTCTGTGGTTTGCAAATAGTTCTGCTACTGGTAAAAGAACTAATCCAAGTTGTCCTAAAAGTGACCGAAGCTGGCTCTTCCTTCAGTGTGATTAACGAGGGTTTCGCTTGATCTGAATAGGCAGAGAAAGGGTGCATCTGCACTAGCGTGTAACTTCCAGTCAGAAGTATGATGATGAAGCAGATCTCCCTATTGTCCCCAGTCCATGGTTCACATCACAGAGCAGTCTGGGGGCAGTTGACCTAGATTCCTTTCAGATGAAACTAAATAGGAAGACTCTTTTCTCCTAATCTTTTCCAATTATTTCAGGAGCTGCTAACTGAGGTAACAAATTAGGTATGTGAGTTTTAAACCAAAGAAACACCATCAGTAGGATGTGTGCTCCTCATTCACTTCAGTGCTTTGAAAGTCCAAATATGATTTTAATTCCTTTACCCAAAGTTCTTTCTTTTTAAGTCCTCACTCTTAGGTTTTTTTGCTGCTATTCTTTAGCTGTCAGCTTTGTCTTTACATATCTAATGAGCTTTTGTCCATTCAAAAACTTTAAATTACAGAATCTGCTGACTTGCAGTTTCCAGCCTGCAGCTTAATGATCCAGAGAGAAATCTCAGTTGTACAGTCACAAAGCTCAGTTAAGGGAAAGACGTGGACTTAAAGCTGGAGTAGTGTTTGATGGCTTTAATGGACTACAGTTCAGTTATGTGTTAGTCTCCTGCATTTAGTGTGATCCAAGAAGCACTGGCCTACCATTCAGTGTGTTTGCATTCTGATTCCAGTCATGCTTCCAATCGACTTTTTCAGGAAAGTGAAAACAAATGTATGTGTCTCAGTCTTCTTGTTTGCAGAACGGATATGAAATCTTAAAATACGTTTAAGATTTATAGATGAAGAACATAAAGGTAAATAGTATTATTTCAGTTAAATCAAAACACAGGACATAAGCCTGCTCAGCAGCATTTCACTTATGGAAATGTCTCTTTTGTATTGTTTTACGACATTAAAATACCTGTTTGCTTTTAAGACTCTCCTGAGTGGAGGCTAAGAATTCCTACAAGGCAATCATAGTGCTGGGGTTTTCTCTATTCCTGCCTAGGACTTCACAGGCCACAATATGAATTTCCAGTATTTTTAAATAACACAGAAATACAGTTTATAGTGCACTTAATAGTTTATGCCCAACAGGTTATTCTGAATCTTATGAATTTGGTAAAAAAGGGGCAAGCAATAGGGTGTTCTCTTTCTAGTATCTGCTGTTGCACAAAAGACTGCATGTAACTTAGGTTAGGGGTTGTCTGTATTTGGGAAGAATGCCTTCTTCAAAGGGAATCCATCAGCCACAGTTTTATAGCATGCATACGGTTCGCTCTGAATGGACAAGGCAAAACATCATGTATTTATAACAAGGCTTGGAGTGTCTAAGATTTGACATACTTTGAAATACAATACAGTACATACTACTCTGAATTGTATAATTTTCAACAAAAATATGGCATATTATTTGCCTCAATTCTCTATTTAGAGCAAGAAAAAGCAAAAGAGTTTCAAAAAAATCCTCATCTTCTACTAGAAGGTGCTTGCAAAGACCAAATCAAAACATTCGGCAGAAGTTGGTTTGGTTTTAGCAGAAGGCTGTCAGCTTTACCACCAATAATCTGCCTGGTTTCCAGCCAGCTTGCCTGTCTGGCTTCCTCACATCCTGAGCTCTCCAGCAGCCCAGGAAGCAGAAAGGCAGATGATATTTTGGGATTGCCAAAAACTGGGCTCTTGGATCTGAGAGGGCTCAGCATCTCTGAGTTCTGAAGTCTGTGTAACCAGGTAGACAGACTATCCTGAAGTTAAACTGTGATTCTGCCAAGGGACTCTGGAACCAGAGAATTCAGGAATTGTAGAACCCAGTTTTTCATTTTTTGGAGACTATTTCTGAGACTACCTCTCCATGCTCTGTGTGAAATGCCTCTTTGCCCTCGGATTATTCTGAGTACATTACTGCTAAAAGGGGGAATGCACTTTGGGGTGAAGAAGTGCAGAATAATTTTATTTTTTTACCGTACAGGGATACCCGTAGTTCTAAGTGCAGGATCTGGCTTCTGATACGCATTCCGTACATACCTGCTAGATTTGAAAGGTGAACTTTGCCACTAGTGATTACTCTGGATTGTTCCTTGTCACTCTGCTTGCTTAATTGCATCCATTAGTGAGAAGCATAATTAAATTGGAGACACTTTGTACTTGAAATAGCATATTTTTATAGAAATATATGTATCCCAGTACTTAGTGTTCAAGATCACAGTGCCTTAGGGCAGGTTTTAAAGGTGTTTTCTTTAGAACTCATTTGTAATCATACATTATTGATAGAATTAAAGAAGTTAATTTTTGCACCCATTCTTGTATTTGGTACATGAGAAACACACAGTTTTAAATATTTTTTTCTGATATTTTACCAGATATAAAATATTTCAGCTGAAATATTTAAATGTAAGAACACCAAAAGAACCAGTCTAAGAAAAAAAATCAGAATTAATGAAGCCTGTTTATTTTGATATTAAGATCAATCAAGTTTATTACTATCTAAAGAACAGTATCTTCGATTTTTTTTAAAATCTGTCAATACAAATTTTTGGCTTATGTACAAATACCATAAAATTTCATTTTATTCTTCCACAGTCTCCCTCTTAATGGGTACTGAGGCAGCTGCATAAAAAAGTGCACATGTTCAAAAGGAGACTCAAGTAACAGAAGAACAAAAGAATGACTTGGTTATCACAAGCTAGTGACATTTTCTGTCCTCTGAGCTGCCTTTTTCTAACTTGAAAAACACTGATGCATAAACTAAAGGTGCCTCCAGATAGCTTTCAATTTGCAAAAATTCCTATTCCATAGATCATATGTCTGGCCAGCTTTGACATGTTTCTGGAGTCATAATTTCATAGGTGAGTGAGCTTGAAAAATGTCTTCAGTTCGATGGGGACAAATAAGCTTTTGTTCCACAGCAGGCATGCATGTCTTTTCTTTGCTCCTATTCACAACACTTTCAATAAGCATATTTATTCTGGCTGGTATCAAGAAAATCTAATATATGTTAAAATATACGTTAAAATATCAGTTCCTCTATGATCTCTTCACTTTGCTGTCACCAATGTTTTTATATTTATATAGTATCTTAACATGACATACTTAGCACTTACAAAGCATTCCAGGATGAGTTTAATCAACAAATCTCATAACTGCTGACTGTGGGTTTTGAGAGATAAGTTGCAAAGGTTGGGAGAACAGCATTTTACAGATGCCATTGCAGTATATGGCTGACTGCAATGGAATATTTTAAAATTAATAATTTATGTGCCCTAGATATACTAGATTCTTGACTGAACAGAAATAATCATTATCCCAAAAGCCTCCAATCTAAATCTTAGAAAAGAAACAAAATAGATCTGTAGGGACAGATCTATTTAAACACTGCGGTCTCTTTTGTTAGTGACCACACTCTGTAATGTGTATGAGATAGAGAAGATACAGTTATGTGTGTCTGGATTGTTTATTTTGAGCCTTGAGAAAGAGGAGCATTTTCAAGAAGATTTGAGAGAGTAGTAGGAGAATCAGACATTATATACAGAGGACTAAAGGAGATCTCTTCTGCGATTGCATACCACCATGCCATATGGTCCCTTTTATAAATGATTATACAATCATAGAATGGTTTGAATTGGAAAGGACCGTCAAGATCATCTACTTCTAACCCCCTGCCATGGACAGAGACACCTCCTGCTAGATCAGGTTGGTCAAAGCCCCATCCAACCTGGCCTTGAACACTTCCAGGGATAGGGCATCTACAACCTCTCTGCACATCCTGTTCCAGTGTCTCACCACCCTCAGAGTGAAGAACTTCTTCCTTACATCTAATCTAAATCTACCCTCTTCCGGTTTGAACCCATTGCCTCTAATCCTATCACTACAAGGCCTTGTTAAAGATCCCTCCCCAGCTTTCTTGTAGGCCCCTTTCAGATACCAGAGCCTTCTCTTCTCCAGACTGCACAACCCCAATTCTCTCAGCCTGCCCTCACAGGAGAAGTGTTCCATCCCTCTGATCATCTTTGTGGCCCTCCTCTGGACCCACTTGAGCAGGTCCATGTCTGTCTTATGCTGATGGCCCCAGAGCTGGATGCAGTACTGTCAGTGGGGTCTCATGACAGTGGGGCAGAAAGGGAGAATCACTTGCCTCGACCTGCTGGTCATGCTTCTCTTAATGCAGCCCAGGATACAGTTGGCTTTCTGGGCTGCAAATGCACATTTTTGGGTCATGTCGAGCTTCTTGACACTCCCAAGTCCTCCTCCTCAGGACTGCTCTCAATCCACTCATTGCCCAGCCTGTATTTGTGCTTGGGCTTTCCCCAACTGAAGTGCTGGGGCCTGAGTTGTGGGCCCCAAGTTGGAGTTGACCTGTGAATGAGTCACAACCTAGCAGAATGTTTTGATTTTCCTATTGGCTTCATGTTCCAGAGGCAGAACCTGGCCCACCTGTGTCTTTGTGGCTCTGCCCTCACCCAGGTGGTCATGACTGGGGTGGTGGGAAAGGCCAGGATTGTATCAGCTGGGAGCCGATCAGTTGAAGGATCTTCCTGTTGAGTGTGGCTTCTGTTGGGGCTGGTTGCATCTTGCTGAGCTCTCTTGATGGTGTCCTTCCATGTGAAGGGCCACTGAGGGAGCCATCTCTGTTCATTGTGTCCAGCAGGCAATGCTGGCACCACAGTGGGCAGTGGAGGAGCTGGGCCCACAGGAACCTATCGCAGGACTGTCTGAAAGAAGACTTCTGAGGGGATGTTGCCGAGTTCAGTGTTGGCCTGTGTGATCAGGCAACTGATGGCAGCATGAAATGATGATGGCTGAACCAACACAACACCAACCCAACTCCAGGACCTTGCACTTGGCTTCATTAAACTTCATGAGGCTGGCATGAGCCCACCTCTCAAGCCTGCATCCCTTTCCTCCAGAGTATCGATGACACCACACAGCTTGGTGTCATTGGCAAACTTGCTGAGGGTGCACTCAATCCCACTGTCCATGTCACTGACAAAGATGTTAAACAGGACCACTCTCAACACTGACCCCACAGAGAGGCCACTTGTCGCTGGTCTCCACTTGGACATCAAGCCATTGACCACAACTCTTTGTGTGCAACCATCCAGCTAATTCCTTATCCACCAAGTGGTCCCCTCATCAAATCCATTTGTCTCCATTTTAGAGAGAAGATGTCATGCAGAACAGTGTCAAATGCTTTGCACAAATCCAGATATGATACCAGTTGCTCTTCCCTTATCCGCCAACACTGTTACCCCATTGTAGAAGGCCACCAAATTTGTCAGGCACAATTTGCCCTTGGTCAATCCATGCTGCCTGTTGCCAATCACCTCCTTATTTTCCATGTGCCCTAGCATAGTTTCCAGGAGGATCTCCATGTAAAAAATATCTCCTACTGGGAGACTGTTCCAGAATTTTCTCTCTCCAAAATCTAGAACTTTAAATTTCCAAGCTGAATGTATTCAGCCAGTTTACATATTTATTTTTGTGCAAAGACTGTAATTTAGTTTAAATGCTTCCTTCTTCACTGTTTACTGTCTTAGGAGACTACTGAACAGAAATGGTAGTCCAGCTGCTTTTTCTTGGTATTTCTGTTATCATTAGATCTTTTACTATTTCATCCAAAGTCTGTCGGAAAGTAGATGTAGGCAAATCTTTTGGATACTTGCAAAGGTATGATTTCAAAAGTCTGAAATGCAGGCAAAACAACTTCAGATTGCTTGAAATGAATGGTTTTAATATGCCACCCACAAAACTCTGGGAAGAGATGGACAAGTCAGTGTTACATGAGAGAGGACAGGGAGCCAAACTGACAGAGTGAAGAAAATGGAGCAAGCCCATGGAGAGGCTTTTAATGGATTGTCAAAGTGAATGAGGAACCATTGGGTTTGTTCACTGATGTGGCCACTTTAATCTGTGCTTTTAAAAATCAAGAGCAGTTAAGAATGCAGCAGAATTCTGATTGTGCCAAATGCTTTAATGTGAGAACTCTGTGAACCAACAGAGAAAGGTGTTGCAATCATTGCTGCCATCATGAATCCCCTGTTGGGAATAACAGTTACATGGATGAGCACTAGTAACATTCAGAGGTCTAGAGAACTAGGGGAAAACTGGTCTAACTCAGAGCATATGCAGACAGCACCCTGTATCATACTGCTCACGTCTTTCAGCCTGTGAATCAATGCTGCTGACTCATGCTCCATATTTTGTTGACCATTAGAGCTCATTTTGTCAAAAAGATCTATTCTTTCCATTGCCCTGATGCTCTATTGCTGTTTATTTGTCTAAGAGCTCAAAAAGATGTTAAGTTGCATGGAGTTGAGTGTGCTCTTCATAAGCTCTTCAGTGGAACATACAGAGCTGAGTGATTCTGCATGAGAAGTGCAGAATGTAGATGTGATGTTCTCACAAAAGCTTTGTGCAGTCATAGCCTGCTAGGGAGCTGACCGATGGAAAAAATATTTACCCAGGGACTGACTGGCAATCCACTTAGGCTTCTGAAGGCGTGCCACCTAGTTGGAGTGCCCCGACGTCTGCTGCATTGCTGACCTCCTAGAGCTGGCAGCTTGTTAAAATTCTGAGTGGGCTTCTCAAGATGGAGGCAGTCCAGCAACGCCACGTTGACTTGGACTGGATTTTAAATGGATAATTATTTAGGCCAGCACTTCCCCTTTCACAATCTGTGGTTGCAATGTTTGCTTTTGCTCTCCAAAAATGATGCTATGTCCTACACTGGACCATAAAATCTAACATGAAGCAAATATATAGTTGTAGCTGAGCATAGAAGTGTCAACAAATGTCTCCATTTTCTCAGCCTTGGCACTTCAGCTACTGATCTTTTGAGTTACTGCATAATTTGGACTTCATGGAAAATCTTATGACAGCTCGTTAGGACGCAAGTCTGAGCAAGCCAGCATGGTCTGAGCACTCCGCTTCTGTTCAGGCGGAAGCTAGTTATCCTCATCATTATTATCAAGCCAACCTCAGTGTCACAAATGTGACACGAAACATTACACACTACTGTTCAGCGCTGACATCATTAGCAAAGGTTGTAGAGTTGTCGCTCCTTTCCATCTAACCTCTGCTGCAAAGGAAACGTGTGCATTGAGGGATAACTTCAAAGAAAGCTTCTAAGTAATCATGTGGTTTTCAGTCTAGCAGTTATCACCACGCACTGCATACCCTGGTACTTCTCAGTTCTGAGGCACAGGATGACACAGATTATTTGGTCAGTCATCCTATCAGAGCAATGCAGGCCACTCAATAAGTTTTGTTTGGCAGCTGCCCAGTATTCCTATTTCATTTTCACTGGCCAAAAGTTACTTCTTTTTAAAAAGCCATTTATCCATTTAATCTCTTTGGTTTTTATTACAACAATGTTGTGTTGCAGCAGCAATCTTTGTCAAGCAAAACACTAATTAGCTGACCAAGGATGACAAATCTGATTGCAAATGATTGATGTGGAATAATTATAGATGCATTTTCACAGTAATAGTGAGCATAGTGTTACGTACATGATGAGTTGTTAAGTTGCATAAATCAGACTGAAGTTTAATCGTTTAGATTCTTGATAGCTCCACTATCTCACAGGGAAGATTTTTTTTTTTTTTAGTTTGGCTCTGATATTTTTACTTTGAATAATAATATACTTTAGACAATTCAGACTTCTAATACTTTTTTTCCTGGCTTTTTTTTTTTAAGTTGAATTTTACAGCAGCACAAGAAAATGAAAATATGTGAAATGTCCCCAAAGATATAGTTAAGAGTACTGAACTTGAAAACTGAGAAACAGAACACTCAGACATACCGTACCTTTATACAAAATATATTAGTGCTGTACTTCTGTATTTGTGGGATACATAAATTAAGTATTTCTCCAAATTTAACCCTAAAATTTGATTTAAAATAAGGATTTGAACCTTCCAGAAGAGATAAAATTTAAATTTAAAAACTCTGAAAAACATTGTAAATGGTTAGCAGCTGTTATATAACAGAGTGCAGTGCATGTGATTTTTTTTTCTGTATAATAATTCCAACATGGAAAATGAAGCTGTAGGTTTTCAAATGTACCTTACAGCACTGGTGAAGAGAACAATGGAGTCCCTGCAGCATACCACAGCCTTGGAAGTGCCACTAAAGGTAGGGACAATTCTGACTTTCCATTTCTGTCTGAGGCATACTTGGCTTTGTGTGTTATTGCCATCATATTAAGCATCTAGAGACAACTATTTTGCCTTTCACTTCAATAGTTTCATTTTCATATTTGCTGGTAATTGCTTTTTGAAATTGCTATTGAAATTCTAACAGAAAATAATAACAGAAGGAAACTTAACCTTCATTTCAGAAAGTGTGATTCTCTTTGTCTCAGCAATACCTTAGCTGTATGGTAATTTCAAACTCTATTTCATTTGTTACCATGAAGTTTCTGTTGGGTGTGGTAGAGTGAGAAATGTGTGCCTTTAATGGGCTTTCTACATGTGCCGGGCATTCATTAGTGCTGAAAAATTATTGCAAAATATCTTTCTTCAGTAATTTTCACTAAGAGAATTGGTCTTTTTAACATTTCCATGTGGCTGCCTAGCATATAAAGCAGACAAAATCATTGGTCACTGTTTAAAGTATAGGACACCATCTACCAGAACAGCATCTGTAAAACTGAGTAGGTGATGGCTACGCAGCTATGCTATCTATCTGTGTATCGGACCTAATTGGAATTATTTTATAAAAGATTTATATTCTTCTCTCTACAAGGCTTGTACCCTTCATCCCAGCCTACTGCTCAGGTTTTGTTGCTTAATAAAGGACTATGGTTCCTGGGAATCCCTAAACTTATTAAGTGAGCAACAGTTCAAGGGATTCCAGTTTACTGAGAAATGGGAGTACTTGATGTTCTCAGATCACTCATTTGGGAAATGGTCACAACAGACTTGCACTAATGGAAACAGTTGAAAAAAAAAAAAAAGACTAGATAAGTCCTAGTTTATATTCCTTTCTCCAGATCTTCCATGTCTATTTCAGCATCTCGGCCACTTCATGGGGCTTTCCCTGGAGGTCTTGCAGTTACATATTTCTGGGACCTTATGGAGTGCAACTTTACCACAAAAGCTGAGAGAGGATACTGGGGGGTGTCTGAGATCTAAATTACTCTTTCTCCTTGCCACGCTGGAATTTCCTACTCACTATTCACTTAACCCTTGTAAGAACTTGCAGTCCTGTTCACCAGATTGGGTCGAGACCTTTTGGCCGTACTGGGATTATACATTTCTTGCACTGACACTCCCAAGCTTTATAAACTGCATTTCTGTGGGTTGCTTACATTGTACGCCTGTGCTTGCTTCCCTTCCTTTGTTACAAATTCCTTGAAAAAAGATGCAAGATTGTTTTCCAAGGTATGCTGCATCTAAGTATTTTTAGTGGCAGTATTAAACACCTGGCACTCATGCTGCTGTAAGGTTCATGAAAATAATAAAATCTGGTGTTATTGTTGGTAGATAAAGTGAACAGCAACACTATAGTCCTTTCTTGACAGTTTTAGGAGACTCTTTTTGGTGACTTTGTGAGAGACAACATCGTTCATACTTTGTCTGGGGTAGTCATTGCCATGAAATAAAATATGAACAATTTAATACATTTCTAAGAAACAGAAATGGTTACATAGTTAAGGAGAGTATTGATAGTTACACGGGGAGAATATAATTTTAACGTTATATATTTCAGACTAACCATGAACTGGCAGAAGGTTTTAATGTCCTGTGGATAAGATGGGATGCACCATCTTAGAGCACAGTTTCTTTCATATCTGCCTAAGGTGTCTACTGTCACACACTGACAAATCCATCCCAGTGCATTAGCAAATGGATTCAACATGTCATTCCTATGAGAATAGTAATTCTCTGTTAAACGACAACTGCATTTTAATAGGTGACAAGAAACAAGTTTTTGGACAATAGGTAGTTGTCTGGGTTTTCAAAGATTAGGACTTTCTAATAGGCAGTGGAAGTATTTGGAGATACACGTTTTATTACCTTTGTTTTGGTCTCCTCCTGAGCAAATTGCTGTAGGAGTCATGACATACTTTTACTCCTACTGCACATTAAACTACATGCATCATGAAGATACTTCATCTTCCTCTGAAGTGTCACAAATTGATTGATGGCAGAGGCCAGATAGAAAACATAAAGTACCAACAGCTTGATCTCACGGAGGAAATTGAGAATGATCTTTTTTTTTTAAATCTGTATTTTTCTTCATGTTGTTTAGCCTTCTATACAGTAAGAATATGTCATTTAAGATTAGAGATGTTGAAGATGAAAAGATTTTTGTGAAATACTCCTGCTCTCCTTCAGCACACTTCTTGCTTCAACTAAATATGTATTATGTGCTTTGTTAATATGAATAGGATTTTTTAATACGAAGGAAAAGTGTCACTGAAGCAGAGCACACATATAGTCTTAATGGGGAGAGATTTCTTTTTCTTCCTTGAGGACAAGGGTGCTTTATCTTTGAAGTAGCTTCTTTTCCAAAATACAGTCCTTGCTAATGAGACAGCTTTCATGTCAGAAAATCTACTGTGTAACAGAGCACCAGAAACTGCAAAACAAACTGAAATAAAACCAAAGCAACAACAAAAATACCCCAGAACTGGAAAAGTGGATGGTAAAAAAACCGTGGTATTTTTATGGATTGCTGACAAAGTTGCTGATTGTAAGCACTCTGATTTTGTAGCTTTTTTGAAAAGCGTAATAAGATAATTTTGCTTTATTATATTCCTTACAATTCAGTATTGTGTATTTGTAATTTCAAAACTGAAGGTTATTCTTAATTGTTAAGGTATTTTAATCAAAATTGTAGTGATAATTATGTATTAATAGCTATGAAGAACATTTAGTATTGGATAGGCACGTAATCTGGAGCAGTATCAACATGCAAAGGGAAAAGCAAAAATAGTAATCTTGCTATATGTGATGTGTTTAATTTTATTTATTTTTATTTTTTTTTCTGGCAGGTTCCCTTGAAAGTGATTCTTACCACTGGGAAATCATGGGGGTGTATGACAGAATTGCAGGAGATGTAAAGCAGTCATCGGGGATGTTATTCAGTACCCGTACACCTCATTGGCCTATGCTGATTCCTCGCTGAATCACTAGGCAACAGCGCTGCTGGATCTTTCATAAGCACCTAATACTCTGCATGTGAATTTTTTTACTTCATTTTGTCTGTAGCCCTAGGCAACAGCAGTGAGATAAAACTGGTTTTTACCAGTTCATTGTGTTTCCTTTAGCCAAGGTAACCAGCAGGGAGCTGCTTTTGTTCTGAGCTAAATTACTACATGTAAGAAATGAAGCAAGACAATATTAACCCTTTGGGAACATGACAAATACATTTGAGTTAGATGGATGTTTAGACTTTATCGTTAAATATTTTCTGATGTGCTTGTGTAAAAATACTTCTAATCTAGCGCTATTTAATCTGTATCAGCAAGTGCTTAACTGTTGTGTTCAGTTTACTTTGTGAGTGGAAGGCAGCTACTTGGTTTGCATCACGTGTTAAATGTCATGTTCCACAGACTTAGGAAAAGAGTTCTTTGGAAATGAAGAGTCTCCACCTTAATTTATATTTAGGATTTTGGAGCAAAACAGGTAAACAAAACCAAAATGCCCAGATGCATTAAAAATAACCAGATTGTTGTCAAGTCAGTTAGTTTCAAACTCAGTTTGTACACTGTAACCTTACCATACCTTAGAGGAAGCGTTATAGTTTTGCCTAATCTATTACTTTTATTACTAATGTAATGCTGAATATTGGTTACATAAATTTTAGGATTCAGCCTTATACTTTTTAGGATTCAGTCTTCTAGTTTAATGTTTGGATTTGTTATTGATATTTTGAATTTCTGTAGAGTTTATTCTTTAATTTGTTTCATAACGTCACTGGTTGCCAAATTCAGTCTCTGTGCTCGTGGAATATGAAACTGTCCTCAAAGTCTACTAATTATCTATTTAGAAGTTGAAGTCAAGCACAAAACTTTTAAAAGGTGTTTAGTATCATTCAGCATTAGACCTTAAATTGCCAAAGTCATATAATTTAAATTTTAAAAGTTTAATTTGTTGAGCAGTTTTAATTTGTATCTTTGAACAATTTTGCATTGCACTTAAAGGTATTAAACTGTTCAACATTGTTTTCTTATGTCGTATATTAATCATACATAACCTGTCAGCTGAAGTGAGTCAGTCATTTCTAAAAACTGATTCTTATAATTACAAGATTAGCAGCGGTCATGTAAGCAAAGTCAGCTCTTTGACTGAGGGAGAGTCCAGCCTGGACAGCCATGACACTAAGTCAGGTCGTGTGAGCAGAGGGTCTGATTCCACCTTTCCAACAGAGAAGAGGTTGCACAGATTTTCTTACGCTTTTTTCCATAGAATCATTCTGATTGGAAGAGACCTTTAAGATCATCAAGTCTAACTGTTAACCCCGCACTGCCAGGTCACCACTAAACCTTGTCCCTAAGCACCACAGCTACATGTCTTTTAAATACTTCCAGGGATGGTGACTCCACCACTTCCCTGGGCAGCCAATCCCAGGGCTTGACAACCCTTTTGGTGAAGAAATTTTTCCTTATATTCAACCTAAACCTCCCCTAAACAGCACAACTTGAGGCTGTTTCCTTTCATCCTATTTCTTGTTACCTGGGAAAAGCGACCAACGCCCACCTCGCTGCAGCCTCCCTTTGGTTAGCTGTAGAGAGTGACAAGGTCTCCCCTCAGCCTCCTTTTCTCCAGTCTAAACGATGCCGGTTCCTTCAGCCCCTCCTCATAAGACTTGGCTCCAGACCCCTCATCAGCTTCATTGCCCTTCTTTGGACATGCTTCAGCACCTCAATGTCCTTCTTGGAGTGAGGGGCCCAAAACTGAACTCGGTATTCGAGGTGTGGCCTCACCAGTGCTGAGTACAGGAGGCAATCACTACACTAGTCCTGCTGGCCACACTATTTCTGATACAGGCCAGGATGCTGTTGGCCAACCTGGGCACACTGCTGGCTCATATTCAGCCCACTGTTGACTAACACCCCAAGCTCCTTTTCCGCCAGGGAAAAAGGCTTTCCACTCACTTTTCCCCAAGCCTGGAGCATTCTGTGGGGTTGTTGTGACCCAAGTGCAGGCCATTTTCAAGACTTCTGTGTTTGCAATGGCATTGAATAAGTGTGAAATGCTCTTCTCTCTCATCTGTTTCACTCCTCTTGAAGAGTACTCTTTTCAGGAGGTCTGTACTAAGACTACATTGCTAACTTTACTATTTGAAAGAAGGCAACATTTTATGTACGTTTCCCAGGTGTCTTTCACCTTGTGTAGATATGTTTCTTACAAGCACACTATTAAATCAGATAGACTGTGGGTTTTTTCAAGTCCTGAACAATACCAGGCATACCCTTCAGCCTAGCAAAAACCAAATACACGCTTAAAAACAT
The DNA here is from genome assembly GCA_013400335.1 of Eurystomus gularis. Taxonomy (NCBI): domain Eukaryota; kingdom Metazoa; phylum Chordata; class Aves; order Coraciiformes; family Coraciidae; genus Eurystomus; species Eurystomus gularis. Next base: position 113,838 of record VZZY01008376.1, read on the forward strand.
AAAGAAGCTTGATCCTATCCTGTGAATTGAGGTCTGTTCAAATATGAAGCTACTGACATGCAGAGGTCACCACACAGAACAAATTTTCATACATAGCCCTTCAGAAAAGACTGGCAGTCTCAGTTCCCCAGGTACGTGCGCTTTGTAGGTTGTCGTACAGTGGGTGAAGTTAGTATTTTATTATCCTTGTGTCACAGAGAGAGACTGTGAACTCCTCTGGGCACAGAAGAAGTTTTGCCCCTTCTGCTTTTACAACCTTTCTCCTTGGTTTTTAATTTCCAAAAAGCCAGCTAACAAAAGTAAGAGAACTAAGCAATAAGGCCACTGCTTTATCTCATGTGTGTGAGGGCTCATTCTGCATACACTCCTGTGAGGGAGAAAGGCAGACTGGCATCATTTTGGAGGATTGTTGATGACCAAGATATCAAGACTTGATGCAGTTTGTGTCCTCACAACTTGCAGGATGCGTACCATGAACACTTTCCAGTGGTCCAGATTCTCCTGTATAGAATCCATGTTTTCTTCTAATTGCAGCCTGTAAGTAATTTATCATATCTGAATTTAAGACATAGCTAGGTTGAGACCAGAGCTCTTTGATGTACATGCAACCAGCATCTGCTGTACTATGGATTACAAATACTGAGATGTATTCTCCAGTCTTTAGTTCTGTTCTGCTTGGATAGCCAGGTAAGTATCTAGTCTTCACTGTCTGCCCTGTGCTGCTGTGTTAAGGTATAGATTTTGTGGCTTGTTAGATTTATGAGACTTCCAAAGTGCTTTGGCTTCAATGTTCCTCAATTTCTAACTCTTAAGATCCCATATATTGAGGAGAGTGCTGAGGTTTTGGGAAAATTTCTTTGACATTGCAATCCATTCCCACTGCCTTCCATCCTGTACGGCAGTGCAGGTTTTGGAAACAGTTGTATTTTTCAAACTGTTGAATTGCAGAAGTAACTATCTCTTTAGCACGGCTGTAATTTCCTTGAACAAGCTGCTTGAGATAGGGTAGTGTTTGCAATTCATTTCCCAACAAGGTCCTCTGGAGAAGAGATCCGTTTTACCACACTTTTGTGCTGATCTATGTGTAACTATAAAATCAGGGCAGAGTAGTTTTTCCAAACCCTGGGCAGGCGGCCCCGCAGCATGTCTGAATCTAAAGAGCCATTATAGGCAAGCAAGGCCAGTCCTGACCACAGATTTCCTCCCAAATAAATACAGGTGAAAATACTCTGTATTTGATGACTGCCAGGAATTACTTCTGGGTGGCACAATAATTTCACACCAGAGAACTCAAGACAGTTATTATAATAAATATATAAGGTTTTCAGGTTATTTTGGTTCTGCCTGAAAGGGGCTGTAACACATGGGTAGGCTGGAGCAGGAGCAATCATAAGAGTCCTTTTCAACCCTTAAAACCAGCTTGAACTGGTCTCTAAAATGATTCCCTTTTTCTCACAACTTATGAAGAGTTACTGGGAGAGCAAGAAACACAACTACTGTCTGAAGTGCAGAACCCTGCAAAAGTGCTCAGCAATGAGCATGGGAGATCACAGAAATAGATGGGGAGAGGGCAATAGCTGGCTCTGCTTGCCTCCAGTTCTCTTTTGTGGGCAGAAATTTCATTAATTGATTCTCTAAAGATAGTAGTAACCCCTTCTGAACTGATTTCTGTCTTTGGGGTTAACCTCAGTTGTGTCTTTGGTGGCCTGAATCTTCTCTTAGATCATCTTTTTGTTTGCCACATGAAGTAGCAGGGAAGGAATGCTATTTGAAAGCACTTCACCTCCGTGTCTGTGAGAAATGGAACTGGACAGCTATTTGCTGGCATTTGCATGGGCATGGCATGACCAACATGTTGTCTGCTCAGGACTTGAATCTTTTAATGTCCACATACTACTGTGGAATGGTGGGACTCTGATCTTGAATCATAGAAGGGTTTGGATTGGAAGAGACTTTAAAGATCATCTAGTTCCAATCCCCTGCCATGGGAAGGGACACCTTCCACTAGACCAGGTTGCTCAAAGCCACATCCAGTCTGGCATCAAACATTTGCTGGTTTTTGAAAGCTGAGAGCAGATTAAGAGAATGAATCTGCTAGAGCATTCAGAACATCATTTACTTTTGGTAATGATTAAGAAAAAACCATTAAAGTAAACACATTTCATTTCAGGGAGTCGACACCCCTGTTCATCTCATTTTCTTGTTTGATTTGAAAAGGAGGCCAAAGAATGGGTTGAAGGTTGTATTATGCCTTCCTCATATCATTCCTTAATGGCGTAAAACGTCTTTTCTTGCTTCACTGTTAGAAGACCAGACTGGATAAATCTCTCAGCAACCTGGTCTTGACCTCATAGCTCACCCTGCTTTGAGCAGGAGGTTGGACTAGAGACCCTGCGAGGTCACACCCAACCTGAATTTTCCTATGATCCTATGGCATTCTTCAGCTGGCCAACAGCAGTCATAGAATCATTTAGGTTAGAAAAGACCTTTAAGATCATCCAGTCCAACCATAACCCTACTCTACCAAGTCTGCTGCTAAACCACATTGGTCAGCACCACATCTACACGGCTTTTAAACACGTCCAGGGATGGGGATTCAACCACTTCCCTGGGCAGCCTGTTCCAGTGGCTGACAACCCTTTCAGTGAAAAAAATTTTCCCAATGTCCAACCTAAACCACCCCTGGCACAACTTGAGGTTGTTTGCTCATGTCCTATCACTTGTTTCTTGTGAGAAGAGACAGACACCCACCTCTCTACAACTTCCTTTATGGTAGTTGTAGAAAGACAAACCAGAAATTCCCTTAAAATATTCTGCTGTACCACATTAAAGTATACAGTGCCGTACCAGAAGAAGCCCCAGAAATGTTTTGGGATTTCATTCCTACTTCCCACCTGTGTTGCCTCGTTCTGTGCCAGCATTTACTACATTCCCTGGCTCATGGGCTCGCTTTTGGCTGGCGCACTTCCTTTTGGTATTAGCAGGTTGTCAGAAACACTCAGGGAGTGGAAAAGAGTCAGTTCTTATTTCTGCCATTCTGCAGTAGTTCTAGCAGGCAGGGTGTCTCTGGGATATAAAGTAAGTTTTAATCCTGTCCTGTCTTTGCCTTCCTGGGACACTTCCCCAGCCTGATGGGCTCATCTCCACTGAAGTCAGCAGCCTACAATCAGCTGGTTCTCTCGAGACATCTCTGAGGTGCACTTCTGCCACCCACTCCTGTAAGACCCTCTGCTGTTATCACAAGTAAGGAACCACTATAAGTTCAGGAAATTTGTTACCTCCTTTGGTTGTGTTTTGAATTCTGGAGGTCCAACTTCAAGCCAACATTTACACATTTTTGGTGCATTTTTCCATGCCACCTTCTCAATTCAAGGCTAATTAGTTGGATAATGCTTTTGCTATTTACACTGATAATTTAATCCATTGCCAACCTTTCCCCTGCACTTCACAGATACTGTTATTATTGATAGTAAAACTCTCAGTATTATTTGTCCTCAAGTTAAAAAAACAAAGTTGCTTATCACAGAATCACAGAATCGTTATGGTTGGAAAGGACCTCCAGGGTCATCAAGTCCAACCTTTCTCCTAGCATCTCTCTAACCACTACACCATATCCTCAAGCACTGCATCTATTCATTCTTTAAACACCTCCAGGGATGGTGACTCCACCACCTCTCTGGGCAGTCTATTCCAGTGCCTAACTACCCTCTCAGTGAAGAATTTCTTCCTAATATCTAATCTAAACCTCCCCTGACGCAACTTGAGGCCATTTCCCCTCGTCCTATCATTACTAATTTGAGAGAAGAGACCAACACCAGCCTCGCTACAACCTCCTTTTAGGTAGTTGTAGAGGGCAATGAGGTCTCCTCTCAGTCTCCTCTTCTCTAGACTAAACAAACCCAGTTCACTCAGCCGCTCTTCATAGGGCATGCTCTCCAGCCCTTTCACCATCTTCGTTGCCCTTCTCTGCACCTCTAACCTTTGTGCCCTCAGCTTGCTTCTCTCTGCCATTTGGCATTGCATTTATGGCATTTTGGAGATTACTTTCTGGCTAACCTTATTTTTGCTGTAGTTGGTCATTTCATGATCCGTTTTCTCCATGGTATCAAAAATTGACTGTAGAAATTCTCTCTTTTTTTTTCTCCCCCTTCATTTTTTGTTGGCAGATTCATCTGCAGTGCACACTGAATTTCTCACTTCTAATTATTCAGAAGTGTCATGCATCAGATTTACAATCCCATTTTCCAATTTGTGTGTTAAGCAGAGAACTATTCTTACAGACTCCTGAGAATCAACCTCTGTCCTCCCCACAAGTGCCTGCTGCCCGTTACACTGCATTTCTGCGCAGAATAATTGGCTGAGGCAAAATGAAATAGCTCCCTGGATTTGCAGTGATCCATTAGTCCACATCCAGCTGGGTCCAGAAATTAGTTAATTGCTGATTTATCCTAAACGTCTTGTTGGTATTTGGTTAGGTGAAGAAGACGAGTCTCCTCAAGACTTCTGCCAGAATTTTTTTCCTTCTCTTTTTAACTCTAAGTTGTTCCCCAAAGCCAGCTCAGACTGGTGATTGACTCCAACCTGCGTGTGAAGGACACCTATAAGAACTTCGTTTCTTCACAGTGAATAAATTCTGCAGCAGTTTGAAAGCCAGGCCACCCTACTCACTTGCCAGAAATCCCCATCTCTGTTGATCTTTGCATCCATTCACTTGAACTGCAATGTTAAATTAAATAAGCTTCCCAGGGAGGTTTTCCTTTAAATATAATGAGCTTTTGTAACGCCTGAGCTGGGAGAAATCAACATCTTCCCTTGGGGCCTCTGTGGGTCACAGATGAGGTTAAAAAAATGTTGTCAATGTTGGGCTTTAGTCAAATTCTCTGTCTGTGTTGTGCTGCTTCTGGTACTATGGCTTGTGATTTTTGGAGCTGATTTTTTTTTAGTTCTTTCACATCTTCTGATACGTGACCAAACCTTAACCTTCTCCTGACATTCTCCATATCCCTTAATACCTTCCATTCCCTGGTAATCAGGTTGGTAGTCACCTCTTTAATTCATCTTACCTCTCCAGCCTGGGCCTTTCATTGTTCAGACATTTATAATTGCACAATAAACTAAATATTTTTTTCTGATAATGAGTCATCTTTTTCTTTTCTGGGAAGCTTCTGAGTCTTGTTTATATTTCTTTTGTAGAATTTCAATCTTGCTTTAAACCCTTCTGCCCAACAGGTTTGTAACTCAAAAGGATTTTAACACAGTAAAATAATAGTATAAAAGGAATAAAAAGAAGCAGTTCAGTGAGGATGAGTGCAAAGCTTTGCACACATGCAAAGCCCGTTAGCTACCCAAATGTAGGCAACACATTTCCCACTATTTAGGGAACAGCTCGTTAGGTATCGGTTTCAGGAAAAGACCTGGGGATTTGTAGGTGTTTGCATCGTGATGGAGAATGGTCCAATCAATCCCTCCATGCGCTTTGGCCCCAACAGGGGCTCAGTTGAATGCTCTGCCCAATTTTCAGAACTGCATTTCAGAAAAGATGGGGAGCAACAGAAATCCATAGGAGAGCAACGCGAATGATCAGAGCTATAGACAGAATCACCTGTGGGGAAAGACTGGAAGAACTGAAGTCATTTAACCTTGAGAAGACTGAGGAGAGATCTAAAAGCAGTCATTCAGTATGAAATGGGCTGTCATAAAGATGGTAATAACCTGCTCTATAGGTCCCCAGGAGATAGAATGAGAAGATAGGGGCTTAAATTTCATCAAGGTGTAACTAGGGAAGATGTTAACCAAGCCTTTCTAAAGAATGCTCATGATAATTAAGCACCTGAGTGGGCTTGAATAGAGCTTTTGGATTTTTGTTACTATACATTCCTAGAACAGGGTAGGCAAATATGTGTCACAGTATACTCATGCTTAGCTGATCCTGCTTGAGGACAGGGACGGTGACTAAGCAGCCTGTTGGGATCCTTTCCAACTCTAGTTTCTGGCTTGTGGGGTTAAGGCCTTGAGAGGAGTACATGTAGCATCAGAAAGGGTGCCATTGGATCTTCAGTGACACCACAGACCCTCAGTTTACATCTCTAATGCAAAATGATGGTGCTTCCAGGACAATGTACAGTTCTAGTTCAGGGCAGGCTCTCTACTAAGTAAGAGGAAATAAGACTCCCTGCCATATCCATCTTTGAAGCTGGCCTTGAGTTGAGCTGAGGATCGAGGTCAAGATCCTTACCAACCTCAATTACTCTGTGAGTCTCAGCAGCCACCAGTAGCAGCCCTGAAGCACCTGGCTTTCCTGCTGAGTTATTCCCAGCTAAAAACCCATCCAGTCCAGCTCTGCAGTCTACCTGGATGACAGCGTCAGGTTCTAATTTGCATCAGAGAAAGAGTCTGTAATGATATTTTTTAATCACGAGGATGATTAAGGGACTGGAACGTCTCCCTTATGAGGCAAGACTGAGAGCCCTGGGGCTGTTTAGCCTGGAGAAGAGAAGGCTGAGAGGGGATCTTATAATTGTTTATAAATATCTGAAATGCAGGTGTCAAGAGGATGGGGCCAGTCTCTTTTCAGTGGTGTCCAGTGACAGGATGAGTGGCAACAGGCACAAACTGGAACACAAGAAGTTCCACCTCAACATGAGGAAAAACTGTGAGGGTGACGGAGCCCTGGAACAGGCTGCCCAGAGAGGCTGTTGAATCTCTTTCTCTGGAGACTTTCAAGGCCCGCCTGGATGCATTCCTGTGTATTCTGCCCTAGGTGGACCTGCTTTGGAAGAGGGTTTGGACAAGAGGATCTTCAGAGGCCCCTTCCAACCCCTACTATTCTGTGCTTCTGTGAGTTTTACTGGAATGGAGAAACAGGAGTTTTCTGATGGAGTCTATCTCAACTAGTGCAGATAGATTTTTCTTCATACTGGGAAAAAATGGTTCAGGGTTTTCTCCTGACCCACTATTGATCTTTAAAGGATCTTGTTCTTTTGATCAAGCAAAAAAATAGTAGTGCTAAAGGTCTCCAGGCCTCTCTTTGTTGTTTCCCTTTCTCCCTGCACATCTCCCTACTTGCCAATGACCGTTCATTGCCAGTTCCCTATGGATAATGTGTTACAGGAATGACTGCAGCAGTGTGTTGCTGAGCAAGCTTTATTGGGATGTTGGAAATGGGGCACATCTTGATCAAAAAGCTCTTGGACAGGATGAGTGGTCATTGGCTGAGGCTTGGTGATGGGAGTCCCCTTCGTAAGTCTCAGGGAGGCATCTTCAGCTGGGTAAGGTGAAACTCCCAAAGACACCTGCACTGGAAACTTTCAGCTGTATCTTTGTATGTGACTTGCTGGTCAGCTGTTCGAGGTTTTGGTGTGTCCCCCTTTTTATATGTAACATCATAAACTATGTGATTGGTTAAACACAGCAAAGTACAAATTAGCATCTTTCCCTAGAATCAAGTCTCAAGGTCAGTACATCACAAAGACAGAAAACACTATTCCCAGTTTATTTGCAGACAACTTCTTAAGACCGGGCAGGGAATAAAGTTTGTGATTATCAGTCTCCCATTAAAAGTTTCTGGGTTTATTTCAATGTTGGGCAACACCTAAATGTCTTTAAATACTATTTCCATGTATCCTAATGTGTTTTAAGGTACATCATTACGACTTTAGAGATTTTTTTTTCCCTTGCTTCGGTTTTGAGGAAAACGTTCCCCTGCAACCTGCAAGCACAAATCCCAAAATGGCCATAAGGGCTCACAGTACCCCAAACTGTGCATGGTGCGTCTAGTGGAACACATAATGTCACTGCGAGGCATCTACATGTTGATTTTTTTCCTCTTTTCAGCTAGAAACACTGAACCTTTTCTGTCTTAAGACTCTTCAGAGCTATTGCTATCACTTCATTTGGGAGTATGGAAGTAACAAAACTACGCACCTGTGACTTACTCAAAGGTGAGCATGAGGATGGATCCTTTGAAAGCCATCAGAACCTGGCAGGCACAACCCGAAACTTAGTAGCTTTTGTGTGCAATACAGTGCACCTTACACTTCTGGTTGGCCATAAACTGACTCGTATATCCCACCCAGACCCAGCACTCCATTTCCTGTTCATGCCTTCAGTGTGTGCAGCCTTGCCACACAGAGAGCTATTCCAGTTTGTAAATGACCTACTGAGCTGGGCAATTTTATCTGGAAGTCAAGCTTGGGTCAAATGGACTACTGAACCCTCTTTTTATCAGCTGTTAATATCAGGATTACTGAGCATACTCGGCCTGGCAGGAGCAGCATGACAATGTTAGTGTCACGTAGCATTTTTAGGATCAGATATACACTTAGCACTCCATAAAATGCCTAAGACCCATCCCGTGTTTGTCAGCCCTCTCAACACCGAAGTAAGTGCACAGAAAAACTGTACACGGAGAAGTGTGATTGCTTCTGTCCCTCTGGGATCTAAGTGCTGCCTTCTGGGATCCACCTCCTTACGACAGATACTCATGGCTCTTCATTCTGTCACTGAGGAGGCAGTTCCTTCATTCAAAGATCAGCCAGAGCAATGGATGTTGCTGCTGCTCCTGTCCTTTTATCTATGAAGTGTAGGAAACCTTTCTCTCTGAAAGGCTTTCAACATCCATATCCATGGAATGCATGAACCACCACCAGACTGTAGGATGTTCTGCTGAGGAGCTCTCTGTGCTCCCTCTTGGGGCTGGCCACTGGATATGAGCTAATCAATATTTGCTCTGCCAGAGAAAGGGACAAAAAAAAAGAGCATGACTGTCCAGCCACCAAGTTACTGTATCCCACAGAAAATCATAGACTGTCTTCTGTCTCCAATCCAAGTAATGCTTCATGGTTCTAACCATGTCATTGTCTGTAAATCAGAATAAAGCACAACTAACTCTGTTGTGTAATTGCCCATAGGTACCACCCAGTGAGATGCACGTCTTTTGCCCTTGAGTGGAAAACTTTTTCCTTTTAACATCGCTCCTGCATTATGCATTCTCCATGTCTCTCTTCTTCATGTTCCACACTAATGGTACAGAGACACGGGTGCACTTTTCTTGTCCCTGCTTCCCCTCCATCCTCTTCTGACTCAAGAGTGAGCATTTAAGATATTGTGTGATCTCTTGGCCTTGAAATGCATGTCTAGTTTCCTTATATATCAGTTCTTTCAGTAAATCTTCTGCACAGTCCAATCTTTAACCTAACACTGACAAGTCCTCAACTAAGCAATATCTCTAAGCACTACATCTGTATGTCTTTTAGATACGTTCAGGGCTCTACCACTGCCCTGGGCAACCCCTTCCAATGGTTGATAACCCTTTCAGTGAAGAAATTCTTCCTAATATCCAATCTAAACTTCCCTTGGCGCAACTTGTGGCCATTTCCTCGTGTTACTTGGCTGAATAGACCAACCCTCACCTCTCTACAACCTCCTTTCAGGGAGTTGTGGAGAGCGATAAGGTCTGCCCTGAGCCTCCTTTTCTCCAGGCTGAACAACCCCAGTTCCCTCAGCCGCTCCTCATAAGATTTGTGCTCTAGATCCCCCACCAGCTTTGTTGCCCTCCATCTCCTGCTCTTTTTTGCCCATGGATACTTCTGTACCTAACAATTGCCAATGACTTTTTTAAAAAAAATTATTTCTTAGCCCAAGGACTTTCTTTCCCCAGCAACAGAAAGTCTCTTTTTATACTTGGGTTTTTTCCCAAATCTGCTAGCTTAAAGTATTGTCCTGTTTGTGATGCAGTTAAACACATTAGTAATAGTGACAAAACCGTGGAATTTAAATCCTTTTACTGCCTACGTGAGCTTCACATTGTAGACTAGGTGTTTAATCTCCAGATATTTCCTTTCCCTGCCTTGGAGAAATGGGGAAGCAAACTATCATGTTGCTGTTTCATAAAGCTGTTGGACTAAAAGTCAGTTTTGAAAACCTTGCTTGATATGCAACTGAAAAATGTGGGTTCCCATCCCCAAAGACTAGAGCTGGGAGAGAATCCAGATGGTGAAACAGAGGCTAAAGGAAACCTGCATGGAAACGACTCAACTCAGAAAGCATGAAGAGGCTATAAAGGTGACTATGTCTCACTGCTTCCCACATGTTACTTCCCTACTGTAACACCTCCTTTGGATTCATAGACCCAGAGGAACCCCTTTAAAGTCTCACTCCATGGGTATTCCTGAAGGGAAGGAGGGAAGAGGGACAAAGATACTCTGGCCTACCTCTTAAAATGCATGCAGCTGGCAGAGTTAACCTCACCACGTGTCGGGGAACTGCACTCTGAAGACTGCATTGCAGCTACAACCACGCTGCTTTAGAGCACCTTGTTCAGAGCTGGATGCATTAGAGTGAAAGTGGCCTGAAATTGTCTTCATCAGCTCTGCAACACGTAAATCAGGCAACCTTTATTGAACTCATTAGCAGTGAGGTGAATGTAAACAGATGTAACACCATCTGATCTAGTGGAAGGGAATCAAAAACCAATCTTGAACATCGTTCTTTACCTTGACCTCATTCTTTACCTAACACACAGTTTATACAAGAATATACAACGCTGGAGAGCAATAGCTCTATGGCCTCTGGCCAGTCACCCAAGCACTTACAGAAGGAGCCTCACATGTAGTTGTTTACAAACAAGGAGTATTAGGCTATTGCACGTGGATGAAAAAATATTTCTTCAGTTTAATCATACAACTTTAAAAAATAGTTTTCTAAGAAGAAGTTTTTGAGTACAGGAAGGAAAATAAGACAGACTTGGACATCCAATTCTATATTAGCATGCTCAAAGTATGTTAAATTCACAGCTCTTACACATCCGACACGGCCTTTTGTAGGGCCTGAGCTGCTGTGCTCTTTTCCCTTAAGACTTCTTTACATATACAAAAAATACTGAAAATCTGGGCAGAAGCTCTGGTGACAAATCCTTTGACACTATGACACGGTGAAGGAACAAACCATCTCAATGAATAATTTTGCAGTTTATTAGCATATTGAAGTGTTTTGATTAATTTTGCCTAAGTGAATGACAAAGGAACTGTTTTATCATGCACCCTGCTCATTTCACTATTATTTGTCCTATTGAAATCAATCTTTATTTTCAATCATGAATAGGCAGGGCACGTTCCTAGGACCAGAGGTGTCATGACACTGATATTAATTAAAAGGCTACTGTAGGAGTAGTAGATAATCATGTGATTGAGTTGTGCTTCTCAGATATTCAATGTCTAGGGAGACAGTCTCTTGAGGGAGAGGATATTTAGTTTTTTAGACTACATAACTTGCAAGTGCTCAAGCTATTTGTTTGACTGGTTCACATTTGCTATGCAAACAGAACATATAATAAACCTAAATGACTCAGCATGAGAGTAAGGGAGAAGACAACACTACTGCTTGCCTCTCCAGCTTATTAGCTCTTCCCAAGGCAATGCACACAGTCTGGTTGGGCTCACTTCAAGTAGTCTAAACATAGGGTGTCTCAAATGATGCTAGGTCCTTATGTTTAGCCAGCTGAATCATGTCCTTTGTATTTCTAGAGACCATCACTATTGATATCAAAATCTATTGTGTTTTTGTTAGAATGAGAGTGAAAAAACAGCACCTGCCTTCACTAAATGCAGTATTTCTGCAAGTCACAGTGAGGGAATGTTGCCAGGATGCTCAAAATCTCAAATACTGGTTTAAAACACTGCATAGACCTGAAGCATGAAGGGAAACTGAAGTTCTTCTTCCAATGGCCAGACTGAAGGAGTTTGTGTGTGATAACCTTAAGTACGATCTGACATCTGGGAGGCTAATATTGCAACGATAAAAAGTTCCAATCTAGCATCAGTGAGAAACACCTCAGCCTTGTGAAAATGTAATGGCATATCAAGGACATTTTTACTGCAGTTTAATATGTCCAAGTGCCAGCCATGCAAGTTTTTGCTGCCTGGGAGCCAAAGTAGCACAACAGCTACTGGAAAGTTTTCACACCACTGCATTTGTAGAAATTAGTTTTCAGTGTGATTTTTTTTTCCCTTTTCTTTCCTTTTTTTTTTTTCTTTAAAGGCTTTTCATTTTTACATTTGCTCACCCTTTTTCAGCTCCCCACCCTTCCGAGGACACTGATGTCCCACTTTACCCACTTAACATTATCTGAAATAGAATCTGATGAACGGGGCTAATTTTTTTCTTTTATGTGTAACACTTACTTACAAAACTTAATGGTAATGGAGGTAGTGCAGTATAGGGTAGGTCAGTATAATTTTCCCTGTAATCTGAACCCCATTCACCACAATTTGGCAATATGAAAGAACCATAGAATGGTTTGGGTTGGAAGGGACCTTCAAGATCATCTAGTTTTAACCCCTCTGCCATGGGCAAGGACACCTCCCATTAGACCAGGTTGCTCAAAGCCCCATCCATCTAGTCTTGAACACATGTAGTGATGGAGCATCCACAGCCTCCCTGGTCAACCTGTTCCAGTGTCTTACTACCCTCAGAGTGAAGAAGTTCTTCTTTACATCTAATCTAAATCCACCCTCTTCCCATTTGAACATATTACCCCTCATCCTATCACTACAAGCCCTTGTAAAAAGTCCATCTCCAGCCTTTTTGTAGGCCTCCTTCAGATACTTGAAGGTTGAAATAAGGTCTCCCCGGAGCCTTTTCTTCTCCAGGCTGAACAACCCCACTCTCTCACCCTGTCCTTGTAGGAGAGGTATTCTCCAGTATCTCCAGTTGGATTCTTTCTTACAGTGGACTCAGTGGGAGAGGGGGATGTATAGTATACATCTGTACGTTTGTATGAGGAAAAGCGGAAGCTTTGTTACGGAAATACACATATTTTTATGAGCTGTTAGATGAATTGACATACATAGACAGGCTAATAATAAAGAAAAGCCCATTTTAGGCTTCATTCTTGCATTAGAGAATATTTTTAACAGAAAACTAATCTTCGCAGTGTGAAGCAGAATCACATAAAATGAAAGTGGTGGGTTGTTTTTTTTTTTTTCCCCTGTGGTTAAGCTCAAAGTTATTTTAGGTGATGTTTTGATGGATATACTGCACTGGAATGAAAGGAAGAACTGCTTCTCTGTCATGCATTTTTATCTGTGTATATTCATGATGGGATTTACCTGCAGTGTTAGCTGGAGAATGTTGCCTTAGGGCATCCACAGTGGCAGACGTAACCCTGCTTCTCCAGCATATGCCATGCAATCAGCTTTAAGAGGCTTGGCACAAAGTCTCCTGGTTTTTGTGCCTCTCACCCAGCTTCTGAGCTACAGCAAAATTTAGCTCTTTGTACAGTTTTTACTTGCAGCATGAGGTCATTTTTCAAGGCAGGGGGCTTTTGTGAGACCAAAGCAGTACAAACAGGACTGCCTACCCTGTAAGCAACTCTTGGATTGCTCAGCTCCTCTATATCCATGAGGAAAAAAACCAAAATCCATATCTGAGGAGAACATCCAATCCTAAGTTCATTTTCTGGTGTGGTTTTATTGGGTTTGAAGGCTTGACCTTCCCCTTCTAATAGCTGCAGTAGCTCTGAGACCTCTCAGCCTTTAAGAGCGGGAGGAGACATTTGTCACTGATGGGACACCAGGATGAATGGTTCTCCACTTTACACACCAGGCAAAGGCCAAGAACAAGCATTCGTAACCACTTGATGGTCCTGGTTCAGTATTGAACCTTCTTCCTCTTCCCCTTGATGCTCTGCCAAAATATCTTCCTACTGCATACTTACCTAAAGGTTTTTGATAGTCCACTGGCTTCTAGCTTTTTCTTCTGTTTCTTAAAACGTTCTTAAAGAAGTCTGTAAGACTAAGTATCTACTTTTTTCTTTGTTTTCTTTACCTTTCCACAAAGAAAACACAGAAGACTTATCTTGGAAGCCCATGTCCTCATACAGACCATTCTTTCCTGTACTTGAGAAACAAGGTCTCTTCAGCTTAGAAGGCTGTAGAAGCTCCTGTTTTTACAAATGAGCCCACCAGATGTAAATCAAAGTTGTTCTCAAACAACAGAATTGAAAGAATGATCCTGACTTTTTAATGGCTATTATTCAAGGCTGCTGCAAGATAAAATATGAATGATAACAACAAAATATGCGTGATAACATATAACAAAGAAAGAGGAGTAATTCAGTTTGCTATAGTCTTCCTTTCTTCCATCCCACCTACTTCACTGCAGAGAAACACAAAGTAGCAGTTTAATCTTCTTTCCTAGGCTATTCGTTCTTTCCTGCTTAGGAAAAAAAAAAATCTAAGTAATTAGATTGTAATATAAATATTAGTGATGGGCAACTGATTTTCACACTTCTCTCTAGTAGATGAAACCACAATGCAGCTGACCAGTGCAGTAGGAGCTGGACCAGGCTAATGGTCAACTGACTTTTTGCAAATAATTTGTCTTTACCACAGCACCAAACCTTTTGTTCTTTAGCAACCAGGAGCACAGTTCACTGTTAAGGCTTTAAGCTCTGGAGATGGAATACAGTTAGTTGCCTTTAAAGTCCCAATGAATATTTGCTGAAAAAAAGCGCTACTCTTTGTCCTTCAGCTTCCCTGGGTTCTCAGGTATAATGAAGCTTTCCTACAGAGACATCATGTTAGGATTTCTCTCACCTTAGGTGTTTCTAGGATAGACATCCCTTGCTGGGCTGGTCTAGACTCACCTCGTACTGGTCATTAATGGAGAGAAATGAGCACTTGTAGAGCATGATTCATCTGACCCTGCCTTTGAAGTCCATATGAGAAGATTCATCTCTCTTCAGTGCTCATTCCTCTTCTAACTGACTTCAGGGCTTGAATTTATTTTATTTGCTTTGCAAATGCAGTCAAGCACAGAAAAGAACAAAAATGTACCTAAAAAAAAAATGTAGCATGTTAATTTCTTGACAAATTTTATGAGGAATTGTATTAGCACAAATGGCCATAAACATGGTCCATCTTCCTCCCCTACCAATACTTGATATTCCAACATTTTATATGTAATTGCTGTTGACAGGGCTGACAGCACTGCACCTTGTAGGAGGATCAAGCTGGAAAACTTTTGTGTCAAGAACCGCCAGGGCCTGAATGCACCCTGGCAATAACACGTAAGAGCTACCGTGGGCTGTGAGGACTTCAGGGAGCCAAGCAAACATCCTGCCGTGCCTTAGCCTGCTTGGTGAGGAGTCCATTTCAAAAGGCAGCTTTCTCTGAGGTCTTTGCTTCCTAGAAGAGTGTGGCCATACCTTGAGATGATGGGGCAATAAAAATAAGGTGGTTTGCTTTGCTTCATTGGCCAGTAGTGTTGTAAATAACTGCAATAAAAAATAATCTTTGGGACGGGACATCTGAACCCTCACTGGAATACATGACTTTTCTCTATTTACTAAAACAGAAGAGCTGTTAATTGTGGTAATTAATGTTTGTGCAATGGTGGTGGGGAGGAGGTGTTATGAACCAGGGAGATGCTTAAGGGAGTAAAGGTGGAAATGCAGCAGCAAGTTCAGTGAAAGACTCCAAATAGGTGGAGGAAACATCAGGCTGACTCCTATACACCCTTAGGAGCTCTCCAAGCAGACCCTGGCTGTTGCTAGATTGAGCAGTGGCTCCTTTGGCTGAAGCCAAGTACATATGTGTGAGATTGACAGGTTGTGGTGGGTTGGCTTGTAAAGGGGAGCTGCTGATGGAGTAGAAACGCAGCCTGGAGCAGCAAGGCTAGATGTCCTGCCACGTGATCAGCCCATGTGTCCCGCTGTGGTGAGCACGCTCACTGCTACAAGTGCATGGTACCCCCAAATACACCCTATTTGATGCACTCATACACCTCAGCCTGTACTAGAAGAAACACAACCACAAGGCATAGGGTCACATAATCTTCCTTGCTGCTGAGCAGCCCTTGCTGCTGAGGTCCAGTTTATGACTCCTGATGAAGACTAAATATGAAATTACTTCAACCCCTGCAGCTGTGGGGACACAGGGAAGACAGGAGGAAAGTCAGAGGCCCTGAGAGTTTGTCACAGTGCCATCTGCCCAGCCTACCTGACAGACAAAACATAGCCAGCAGTGAGGAGCTACCTGGGTGAGCAGTGGGCACGGTTGAGACCTATGGGTGGGAACTTAGCAGCTCTCTTAGCAAAAGGTGGGCCGGCATGGTTGAATGGGAGATATGCAGATAGATGGAACATTTTGGTGGGTGTTTGGCCAAGTTAAAAGCAGTTTTGAGGGCTGGATGTGCTCAACTGTTAGGGGCCTCCCTGCCCAGCTTCAGCCTCAGCCTCTCTCCTTTTCTTAGGAGAGCACCAAGCCACTGAGGGGAGGCCATGGTTACAGCAGAGGGGACAACTTGGGGTGGGTTTCTGTGGCAGGTTTTCTTTGGCTTTTTAGGAGGCAGTAAGGTGTAGATAGGTGGTGGGTGTGCTGGGGAGCCTGCAACAGAGGAAGGGATCAGAAGATCCTGTCTCATCTAGAGCATGAGGGAACACAGGGCATGGGGGCAAAGTCCTTCTCCCAGTGAATTTTGATTTTTTATCTGAAGCAAGCCACTCTGAAGGAGAAGAAAAGAAGACCAGGACAGGTATGTGTGGCCTGTTAGTGGAGAGTTACAGCCCAATTAGCAGCTCCCTGCACTGCCACAACCCTGCTTCTAAAACTAACGGCTTTTGTTGCCACTTTCCCCTCATTTCCCTAAAGCAGCTTTAGGGTGGGGCTTTTTTGGTAGCTTTGGTATAAAAAAAAGCTTGTGCACATGCAGGAACACCACAGCTGTTTCCCCCCAGAACCCTCCCAAATCCCACAACTCATCACGACCAGTCCCAGAGGTGTGTTGTGTACCCCTCCTCCGAGGGAGATACTGCTCTCGGGTGCCTGCACATCTGGATAACGCAGGCAGTGAGAGGGGCCGGATCCGTATGGCAAAGGCATTAACGTTTTGCTCCACATCACTGCTCAGCCAGATAACCCCGCGTGTCCCTGGGCCCCAGCCCGCACTGCTGGGAAGGTGATAGCGCCCAGTGTCCTTGCTGGGGGTGCTGCCAGGGTGATCTCCAGGGTCAGCTTGCCAGAGAGGTCTTGCCTGGGTGTCCCTGAGCTGCTGGCTGACAGGGCTCTCCTGGAGTGTTTACCACCAAAAACTACTTTTCAGGAATAAAGGTCCCTAGAGGCCATTTCAGCAGTGATCAGTTTATTCCAACTGTATCTAACTGGACCAAAGGCTGGAGCACCATTTCCCCTCACCAAACTGGAGGCCCATGCTTCCCTGTCTCACAGAGATGCTCAGGAGTTGGTCAGAAGTAGCCTTGTGCAGGTCTAACACACAAACAGTGGGGAACAGCCCATTTGTGCTGCTTTTTACCAATGGAAATGCACAGGTGTAGGGAAGGGGCTTGTATGGTTCAGCGAACCCCCATAGACGCATCTCCACCACAAAAGCATCCTCACCAGTAATGCTCACGCCATCACTTCATGTTCTCAGTGGTAGAACTAAAACACTGCGTGGTTTTGTTTTGTCCTCTGCTCCAATAAGACATTTCTCAGAGCTATCTCTGACCTCCAGGGAGGATTTGCAGTGCAAGTGCTCCACTGGAAAATGGAGGCACATGGCCTTGGGCAGACCTGTGCCTGGTGGGCAGTGTCCCATCGCAGGGCAGTGCCAGCAATGCAGCTCCTAGGGGTGGCTCCACATTTACTATATGCAGCTCCAAGAACACTTCTGAACATGGTAGCGTTAGTCAGTGAGCTGGAACAGCATGGAGATACAATCCAAGGACATGCATGACACACAAAGATATCCCAATTTATCAATGAAAACAGGAATGAGTGGTGGTTGCCCATACTGGAGTGGGAGCTGGAAAGGATGCAGGCACCGTCTGCACTGCGGTGTCAGTAATTCGACAGCAATACAGTTTAGGAAAAAACTGACATGAGTTTTAGATTTTATTCATTCGTACATTATTTACAGCAGTTGCTTTCATATTACAATTCTCTTTCATCTTTTCAGTTTTCACTTATAAAAAATTAACCAAATAAACCTTATATAACCAAATTTATCACAGCAGGTCTGGTTAATTTTCACAGTTACAGCGGCCATCAGGAACAGAACTTAAGTACCTACAAGTCATTTGTCCGGAGCACCTCGCCTGACCCTGCCTGAGGACACCCTGCTGCCCCTCGAGAGCTGGCTGGCTCCCGGGGCTCTCCGACGGAAGATGGAGAGACCACGCCGCATTGGGGTAACGCTTTGTAGGCTGCAGCTCAAATGCCTAAAGCACACCAAGGGCTAACTCAACACACCTCTTCACACGTTGTGTCACGCTAGAGGAACTGGTTTGTATTGATGGTATGCAGCCAGCTTTCCAACGGAGCTGACTCCTGCTTCCCTCCACACGAAAATGATAGTCATTTATTCTGTCTTCTGCTATGGCTGAGCCCCAGCAGTGCAGCAGCAGAGTACGCTGGGGTATGAGACTGCGGCAATGAGCATCTACCTCCCTCTGTGTGACTGACAGTGCTTCCTTTGGTCTGTCTCTCCCACCAGCAACGGTTATTTGCAATAACTCACCCCTAAAACTACAGTGAAAAACCTGCGCCGGTAAGGATTTACAACGCCAAAGAACACTTCAGGGAGAGGGATCCTATACGGGCAAGTTCTCTGCTAAAGCGAAGTCCAGTTCCAGAGATGGATGGCCTGTCCTAGGACTTAACCCTGCTCCCTAGGTGCAGTAGCAGCCCTGACACCAGCGTGTTCCCAACGGTACCATCTTCTCTGCTTCCCTGTGCTCTCCCCCACGTGCTCGTTTGCTTTACAGTGGTAATTATTGCTGTTTTAAAGTATGTTCGTTTTTCTTTGAGGACTTGTAGCCACTTCCCGTTACAAAGTACAGTACATACTATGCTGAACATAGAAAACACAAGACTAATTTCACATTGGTCTTGTACAACGGTGAAGAGATGCAGAGTAAGAGGCTCTTTGGGGGAATCCGAGTTTCTATTTAGGCAGGAGTTTAGCCTGTAACCCATAAACTAAAAAGCCACTGCCTTAAACATGAGCAGTTCTGGTAAGCAATTTAGCCCCAGGTTTTGGATTTTCTTTTAACTGACATTGGACATTTTCCAAATGCATACCACACATCTGCTTAACACTACCAAAAAATATTTTTTTTCCCTTTACCTTTACCGCATTTGTCTCAAGAAGACTTTTGCTTTAATAAAGTAACACAAGCACACAAACTGCTTAAAGCTAACGGCCCAGCACAATCGTAAGTACAACTCACAAAGCAATGGATGCTTTGTTTAACCTAATAATATTTTTTAAAAAGCAAATATACATATTACAAGTCAAAAGGACTAAGCTTTGGAGGAAAAGAAATTGAAAACAACATTAGCTGTATGTTCAATATGCTTACATGGCAGTAGCTGCTTCTGCATTCAAAGGTGTTACTCGTAAATAAGTTTACAGCTGCGTTATGTATCATTATGCTCTTGGTCTCAGTAAGTCCATCTTCAACTATTTAGATGTTAAAGGCATATTCTCTCCCGCAGCTGACCATTGTGCAATACAAAACCAGCACTGAGCAGCGATTTTAAACGGTGATCAAACTGCTGGCTTAGAGCTCGTTGTTTTAAGTGATACTGTGTTTTAACTAAACTCTCTTGTTCAAATTATTCTCTTACTTTATTTTCAATGAAAGCTACTCCAAACAACCAGGCAGGTAGCAGCTTTTCGGTGGGAGATAAGCACAATCTCTGTGCATAGTCTCTGTTACTGAGGGATGCAAGAGCACACCATTTTTTTTTTGCTCAGGGTTCTGGGTGGATCTATTCTGAGGGAGAAAAAGAAGATAAAATTATCCTTTTGCATTTTAAAGCTTATTTAACAGTTTGCATCCCTTTCCTTTCTTTATATGGTGCAATAGATTCCATTGTGTGACTCCAGTTACTGTGGAATTAAAATACTTATATTAAGGTTTAAAGAGAGTGCATACCAACAGCATCACACTAGTGCTAATGAAACACCAGCTCCCAGCACACGGAGGATGAGATTGTTAATTCAGAGGTAACCGGAGCTGGTTCCTGCCTTTGTGTGTTGGGCCATTCGGAAATCCCTGCAGTCAGTTTCTGTCCATTTGTACCTCAGCCCGCAAACCCAGCAAACGAAAAGGCAGCAGACCTGCATCACGGATGGGTACAGCTCCGGGAGCAATGGGCAGCGGCAAGGATCGTGACGAGGTTTTGTAAAACCACAGCTCCTTTGGGAATTATGGCTGGGGGACCTTCTGTTCTCGTAGCTGGCCACAGCAAGAAAGAGGCCTGATCCCCCCAGGCACCAAGCGCTTTCTGCTCCCACTGCAGGTGGGACCCCACTGCAGGTGGGACCCTCCCACTGCAGCACCGGGACCCCAACGGGCACTTCCAAACCCCAACAGCCACCGCCCCACCCTTAATCCGGCTTCTCCTACACAGGGACTATCAAATTCAGGCATCATGACCTAACATATCATCCTCATTTCCCATGGGGATGAATGCAGGGGGGAAATGACTGCCCAGGTCCCAGCCTGATGACAGACACCCCCAGGGTCGTTTGCCCCCTGCATTTGCTGAAGGGCAATGCTGAATCCTATCAATACGCAGAGCTGGTCCTTGGGATTTTAAGAGTTTAGCTGTGTCCGTCTTGCATAGGGAAGAAGAACAACTTGCGCCCTGCAACTTGCGACACTGTCTTTGGGGGTGCAACCACCTCTGCAGCACCGTAAACGCTGGTCCTCCTTCTGTGCCCCACGCCACCCGTACCGCACACTGCCAGCCAGCTCAACCCTGCAGCGCTGCTGCACCTCAGACCCAAAGGGCAGAGAACATCCTTACAGCCTCCTTATAACAAGGTTAAACTCATCTTGCTTCCAACAAACATCTACAACAAGTCTGCTTCTCCCTGATGGGGAGGCCAGCTACCTCCTTCCATGATGGCCAGCCTGAAAAGCCCTGCAGCCAAGCCACCCCGTGGCCATGCATCCCTCCTCCCTCAGCAGGCAGCGCCCACAGCAGCTCCAACTTCCCCGGCTGCTCCCCAAGCCGTGCATGCTGCATGAGTGGAGGGATCATGCGGGAGAGAGCCCAGCTCCTGGTGCTTGGCCCTGCGTGTGGGTACAGCCTGCAGCGTGCACAGGGAGAGGTCAAGGCTTGCTCAGAACCACCATCCCACAGCCTGCATGCTAACAGCGAGGCCAGGGAAAAGAATGGCTTTCAGCTGATGGCAACGCCCCAGACTTCTCTGTGTCTTCCAGCAGAGATGAATTATTGCTGCCACCTCTACATATCCTGCCTGCGCTGTCTGCTTCACAGAGGGAAAACACGGCATGAATTTATGGCAAATCCCAGCTGGAGGGATTGAAGTAAGATTAGAAACCACTTTCTTAGGATGGTGGAATATTGGAACAGGTTGCCCAGAGTGGTGGTGGAGGCTCCATCCCTGGAAACATTCAAGGCCAGGCTTGATGGGTCTCTGAGCAACCTGACCTAGTTAGAGACATCCCTGCTGGCCACAGGTGGGTTGGACTAGATGACTGTGGAAGGTCACTTCCAACCCAATGCATCCTATGATTCTATTTTACAATTCTTTGTTGGTTTGCTTGCCCAACATTATTGGTCTGGATCTGCTTAGGGGCCCAGAGAGCTTATTGCCAAATATTACATGTGCTTGGTGCCAGTTTGCTCAGGCTGCGCAGGGTGCTCCCACTGACTCCAGAGGGAATGGCCCAGGCTGTGCCACGGCAACGCAAAGCTTCCTCCCTTTTTATTTATTTTTTCATTTTTAGACACCACACCTGGTGCCTTCCCCAGTCCCCTCTGAGCAGAGGACACTTGAGTGATGCCCACTGCACAGGGATTACCAGAAAAGCCACAATGCTAAAGGAGAGCAAACTGCATCCTCAGCACCACCGCAGTGCATGCAGTGTTGGGAGAGGGCAGGGGGCTGTGACAACCCACAGGCACAGCAGAGTAAAAGCAGGCACCTGGCACAGCTGGAAGAAGTACCTTCACATCTCCAATGCATCCTTCACTTAATCTGAAATGCTCTTACTAGCCATCATGTTCACCGCCCTGAGACTAAAACCCCAAAGATGCTCCACTCTTCCCCAGACTCCATCTAGACGTGTCCTTGGAAGGAGAAACCACCAAAATAAATTAGGAGCACCCCCTCCCACCTCACGCTGAGGCAAGTCTTTGTTGGAATCAACAACTGGCAACAAGATCTCAAGGGGTTCCTGGCAGTAGGTCCAGGTCACAAGCTTTTCTGCTCAGGACCAAACCCACAACCATCTTGCACTGCTCTGCACTCACCAAGCTGCTGAACTGGGATGGGAAGTGTCAGGAAGTGACACTCAAGCCTGGAGAAAGGGGGATGGTCCCGATGCAGGGCTGTGCCAACTACATCTATCTGGTGCAGGAGAAGCAAGAAGCTCCTCAGGAACATCTGTAAAGCCAGTACTGCAGTACTGGGGGGCACAAGTGACAAGCTGCGGAATCTCTTCCAGTCAGTGTTGTTTAAACCAGTGCACCCTGAAAGAGGCCGAGCAGATGGATGGGTCTGCCAAAGGCAGTGCAACCTCAACACGTCACCTTGGGAGCTGCACCGTGATCTACCAGCACCCTGGCCCAGGCAGGCTGGACCCTGGGGGCAGTGGGTGAGGCTGGTTGTGGCCCAGAGCCCAGGGGACATGCAGAGCAGCAACTTTCTGTCTCCAGAGCTGAGCCTGAGCTACCACACTGAGGTAAACTTCCTATGAATGCAGATAAAGCAACAGTATCACTTGAAGCTTTTTAAGCCCAACTTTGTCTAACCCTATTCAGAGTAGATCTGGGTGGGAAAGCAGCAAAAATGCCAGAGGTCCTGCACTCTCATCCCATTGCTGCTATGAGGGATGCAGCTCTGGCAGCCACGTGGGCTTCCCGACAAAAACCAGGGCTGGGATCAGTGGTGTTTCACCTGCTGAGGCCTCTCCAGCTCCTGAGGAAAGCAAAACGCAGCTGGGATCAGTGGCGTTTTCACCTGCCAAGCCCTCCCTGTCTTCCGCGGAAAGGAAAACTCAACCTATTTGGCAGCCAGCCCTTCCCTTCAGAAATGAGCTGTCCTGGCTGGAGAGCTGGGAGCAACCAGCTGGACTTTTTCCAAAGAGCCCGCTCACAAAGCAACTGGCAGAACTGTTAAGGGAAGAAATTTGCTCAGCAGCTACCGGCCAAGCGGCAATGACTCAATCCTTATCAGGGCATCTCTGGCCTCCGGCGGAGATACATTCCCAGGGAGGAATGCAGACAGCACCCCAAAAGCTGCCCCTTTCCCAAGCACCTCAACAGGTATTAAGATCAGATACTGTAATATCATCAGTTAAGGTTTACATGTTCTAAAAGAAAATACTGGTAACCTGATGGTACTTCTGTGTCTGTGGGATCTGGTGGGATTTATTCCAGGTTTTACTTTTCTGACAGGATGTGTAATTTTATTACAAAGGCACAGGTTATCAAATAAAACCAGCAACATTCTTTTAATTAAATATCCCAATAAAAAAATTAACGCTTGATTTAGGCTTTACATATTCCTCCCTTAAGAGACTAGTTGTTGGGGGTTCCCCCCCCCTCTGGAAAGGTTTTAGTGCAGTGATTATATAGCAACAGAAAAATAAACTAAAAAAGGCACAAACTGTTTTGTGGTTTTTTTTCTTTCAACTTTTGCTAACACTTTATATTTGTCTATTTTACTTCGGTTAATAAATCACTGAATGCAGCAAGAAAATAATTCTGCCAATTTCTGTACACTATACAAAAACCCCTACCAACAGTACATTATTTCAGCTTCAGGAGAAATGTACAGCATAGAAAGACTTTTAAAAATATAGTGCCCCATACAGAAATTTTGTTAATGAAACCTACGGTCTCATGCTACAGTGCCCTTCACCATCCTCACTTCCCCCCTTATTGCTGGGACACACCCCCCAGGACTCTGTCCTTCCAGCTCCTCGCACGCCGGACTGAGCCCGAACCCAAGCCCAGCACTGAGAGTGTTACCTGAAAATCAGTGTCTTTTACCTGGTGTGCACGAACCAGGTCTCATACTCAGGAGATATTTATTCAGGCCTGGGTGCTCAGTCTTTGGATAACAAGAGCGCTGCCAGGGTTATGCCAAATAGCTCCTCCATCCCTGGCATCGGTGTCCAGTCCACCACCCCAGCAGGGATGGGGTGAGCCCTGACCCTGCTGCTCTCACACAGCATCACCGGCCACATCTCAGTGCTGGGGAAGCTTTTGGCTGGAGAGGAAAAGGGCACTTTTTGGCACGAGTGAGACGCAGGCAGCATCCCATGCGTGGGTCCATGCTCTCTGCCCTCCGTCCGCTCCAAAGCTCGGCCCCTCTCCTCACCCCACACCACCTCCCTTCTGGGGTTCTCCTGCTGATGCTTCCATTGTGGTTGCAAGTGCAAGCGTGGTTAACATGTGCTCTATGCTTCCATTGAGTTAATCACGATAGGTGGTGGTTCCCTCCCCCGCCCCTTCATAATACTTCATAAAATAGTAATTTCCCCCCCCCGCCAGGAACTAAATTAAAGGGGTTTTCCCTTTAAGTATATTAACAGAGCTGAACCCCTCTACCCACCCCAAATTAAGTGCAGCCAGAAATGGTTCTCTGTATACTTCTGATACCGCGTTTTAAAAATTAAAACCTACCAATCTTCTTTTTCCCCAAGATGTAATTCATGCAAAGTTGCTATTTGTTTAAATAAGTTATAAAAGTTGATATCTCAGGCTAGAAGAAGCTGCAGTCTTGGTTATTCTTTAGTTGGCAGGCACTGTACATACATACCGGGTACAGACACATGCCGGATCTGCTTTGCATTGCTTTTTGCATTGTACAATTCACAAATCTGACATCATTAAAGCAGTTAATTACCTTTGATGGAAGGCTGCAGTGAGGCCATCTACATTTATCAAACAAGCAGCTGGTTAAGACAGTAAGTACGCTTCCCCCCACCCCCCCGGCGCTCCCCAAAATGCTATTATCTGTCACACGTTGCTTCTCTGAAGTGGTTGGATTTGGTGCGCACAATGTGCAAATGTGTTGCCATAGGAACTGCAGCCTCCATTACGCCTCAATGACACCATTCAGCAAAAGCCAAAACTAAAAATAATAACAACAACAACAAAAAGCCCCTTAAAAATAAAACAAAAGACAAACAAACAAACCCCAAAAGGCAGCAAAGAGAAAGTCCAACGCACATGCGGAGTCTGGCCCAGGACTGCAGGTTACGCGTGGCTACAGAACAGCGCAGGAGATATTTAGGTTTGATCTTAACTTCACGCTATGGTACAACGGGGCTCAGAGTTCAGCTGGTCGGAGTCTGTGCTGGCTTGGGAAGGAGCGGTGGGGGGGGAATGGAGCGGAGTCGTGGTTACCGGATGCACCCAGGGTCTCTCAGACATTTGGCAGCATGAGGCACATCCAAGAAAAGTGCAACACCAGTGCCGCGGTGGCAGCGCGATGTGGGAGTGCGTGCGCGCGCTTTCCTCTTCATGCATTGTAGCAAGCGGGTTGGGACTGGAGCAGGGGGGGGTTTGCCCCCCACCTTTTCTTTGAAAACTATTAACCAGTAAATAACGGTAGGACAAATGTATATTCTACTTACTGGCGCATGAAATACTGAAAACCGCATTCAAGTAATATTTCTGCACTACGATGAATGCGTCACTATGTTATCTTACAGCCGGAGAAGAAGACTATGTACACCCGAGCAGTGGTACTATTTGCAGTTAAGTTTCTGTGCTTTACAGAGGTACCTGGGAAGGAGAGGCGGCCGCTCCGCTGCGCTCTGACCGCGGGTCGCAGGCAGGACTCCCAGCACCACCACCTACAGCATGCGAGGAAGGAGCGCTGCTCGGCCGGGCGATCGAGCTGCACGGAGCAAACCAAAAGATGACATAAGGGAACAAAAATTCAACCCAGAATTGGCAAATCAACAGTGATGAGAAATAGAAGGGGAATTTATTATTTTTGAAGGGGACGAGGAGGAAAAAAAAAAGAAATTTTTTCTTTCGTTTGGTTGGTTGGGTTTTTTTTTTTTATTCTTCCCGCAGCTGCAGGCGGTAGCGGTGGTAGCGGACCTGGAAAAACATTCTCTCCAGTAAGGAGCGTGTCATCCCTGGCAGGGCATAATGTTCGACAACACCCACGTGCTTGAACCCCAAGGACTCGTAGAGCTTGTGGGCTGCCATCTTCACGGCCGTGGTTCCCAGCACAACAGAAGAGTAGTTGTTGAGCATGGCAAACTCCAGCACTTTGCGGCCCAGGGCCTTGGCGATCCCTTTGCCACGGTAGTTGGAGTCGACGGACATGCGGCGCAGCTCCACCGTGTTGTCTTCCTCATTGCCCCGTGCTGCCACGATCCCCACCACGTTGCCATCCAGGACGGCGACCCAGAAGCAGGAACCTGCAGGAGAAAAAGCAGCAGATGTAGCCACAAGCCATCCCGGGTGGGCAAGGCAGACCAAGCCCCAGTGACCAACACAAAAGCAGGAGGCAGGCTTGGGGTCAGAAATCACCTGTCCCATGTGGGAACTAACAACTTCCATAAATAAGGACCCAATTTTATTTTCCCCTGACACTGTGAAGGGAATGTTGTTTTCCCAAGGAAAATGCACTACAACCAAAACAAGATTCCCAGGGACTAAGCATTATGAAGTCTGTGATGGCAGCCAAGTACATAGGTAAGGATCCTCAGCTCATGGTGGCACAGAGCGGGTAACTTCTGAGACCCAGCAGCAGCCCCTTGTGCACTTTGCTGCCAATCTCCTCCTTTACTGGGAGTCACACTTTCCAGAGGCTCTCATCTCTAGGCAAAGAGTTCACCTGCAGTGTGGGCAGTACATCACCAGGCTCATCAGCTGAGAGCCACCCATGTGTTCTGGGCAGACCTGCAGTCTCCAAAGCAAGCAGGGGTGGCCATACACAGGCAGGGAGCCCATGGAGGAGAAGCACAGGTTGGTGCACAAAGCATCCTTGGTGATCTGAGAAGGCAGGATCCCATCTGGATGACAGTGAGGGGTGGGAAAGGCTGTGCCCCTTTCCCTGGTGCTGCAAGAGAGGCAGGGACCCAGCTCAGAACAGGACGGGAGCCTCAGTGCTGGCACACGGGAAAGTGGTGGAGCCATCCTAGCTCTGGGAAATCTGTGCCTGACGAGGGCCAGACACCAAGCCATGGTCCCAACCTCTTGTAATGATATTGCTTTTCAGGTGTGATACAAGAGCAGCTCTGATGGCTCAGGGCTCCCAGAGGCTCCTCTTGCCACCCACTTCATCTACAAGGACCTGACATGAGAGACTAAAGTGACCGCCTGGCTTGTTTCTGACCTCTCTCCCCATGCACATCCGGATATGGAAGTGCATCCTCCTCTTGTGGACTGCAGGAGCTCAGTGCAGGACTTGCCAAAGACAGCTTCAAATAGAAAGTCCAAACTGCGTAGCAAGATGCTGGTAGTGAAAAACTGGGACCGTGAAAGCCATCAGAGCACCAACAGGGGAAAACACCATATACACCCCCAAGAAAGAGCATCTCCTGTGCAGAGTCAAGATCAGGCTCACACACCCGTGGCTTAGGGGTGCTTATGGACACATGCCCCTTATTCTGGAGCTGCTGCTCCTCCTCTGCTGGCATGAGCCAGGCGACAGCCTCTCGCAAACTGGAGACGCTGTGCTCAAGCAACTTGGGCCAAAACCATGTAGAGCTTCAGTGAGCAAAACCAGCCCATCCTTAATTGCACCCTGGCACTGGTCAGCAGGCACACTGCTCCAGGAATGAGGACACCCTTAAACAGGCTGCACTTCTAGGGGTGCGAGGGGTCTGCACTGCTGCTCTGCCATGGGGCTGAAGGCTCCACAGGGCAAATGCTGTGTTCAAGAGGTCAAAGTGAAAACCAATCTAATTAAAGCCCAGCAGCCTGAAGGGCACCCAAGCTGGGCTTAGGAAAGCACCCTGGGGTCCCAAGCACTCTGAACACAGCCCCATTTACAAAGCTCAAATAAAAGCGGACCTTTCTGGAGAGAAGCACCCATCCCATCCCAATGCTCCTGCTGGACAACAAACACTAAAGACGATGCAATTAGAAACTGTGGTAACTCTGGAGTATTACAGCATCACTTGGCCCCACCAGCAAGAGGACTTAAAAATTTCAAGCAACACATTACTCAGTCTCTTCACAGAAAATCCTGGTGAAAGGAAAGTGTCTTCAACTGAACTGAAAAGACCTATGTTGTCAGCACAGGGCAAGTGTGATCTTAGCTTGGATACTGCTTAATTAACACCCAAGGTCACTATTCAATTACAGTTGCTAGCAAGGGGCACTGACAGGTTTCTCTCCAAGAAGGAAAGCACTGACTTTCAGTGTTCAGGAGGAACGTGGCTTCATCTGGAGGAAGAAGATCCCTTGAGAAACCCCTGGCACACTGTGACCTGCCACAAGCGGTGGCCTTCTCCTTCCTCAGTGCTAAGCAGAGGAAAACGTGACTTTGGCAGCAGCAGCTCCATCTTTAGCACCAACCCTGCCAATTGCCCCAACCCAAACGCATGGCATTAGAGACATCCTAGGAGTAAGGTTGGACTTGATGACCCTGGAGGTCCTTTCCAACCATAATGATTCTGTGATTCTGTGATGGCATGTCCCTGTATGGCTCAGTACTGAACGGCCTGGGTGGGTGCTTGGGGGTGCACAGCACCAGTCCCCCTGCAAAGTGGGAGCAGGGGGAATGCAAAAGGCAACTCGGAGTCCTTTGTTACTGGAGGAGAGCAAAGCATGCAGTGGCAGGAGGTGCCTCCCCAGCTGCTGTCTGTGGGAGAAGGTGCATCCTTGTGACTCAGTGGAGTCGTCATAAAGAGGGTGGACAAGCTCTTCAGCACTTCCCCATGGCACAGCCCAGCTGCTGAGGAAAAGCTGGATACAAACGAAGCGCAGGGAATCAGCCAAGGTTCAACCCAGCACACCAGGCTCGTCCCCACCTTCAGAGCAACACACGGCTCCAGCAACACTCACTTTTGTTCCCCCGCGAGCAAGTCATTACACTGTCGCTATCTAGGTCAGCAGCTAATTTTTAAAACACCGGGACCCATCTTGACCCACTTATCACAAGCAGTTGTCTCTCCTCTGGTGCCGCGTTGACAGTGTGGCTCATTCCCCTGCATTCACCTGGATCTCAAAATGTAAATTATTCAGACATGACCCCAGGTGAAGACCTACAAGTGCTGAAACCCAGCAGCCACCTTCCCTCCAAATACGAATCGCAGGGCTGAGAGCTCACCACTTGCTGCTCCACAGCGCTGCTTTTAAACATGCTCATCACATGGTGTCTCTGCCCAACACAACCCCCCCCAGCCCATCAATGACGCCTCTGGCCACATGGCAAGCACACCACAAAACTGGGGCCGTGGTGACTCTCACCCCTACAGGCACAGCCACCAATTTTAGCTCCTGTGGTGTAGTCCAAAAAGGGGCTTCATGAGTCTCCCCATGTTTGGGGAGCGGAGGCAGGATGCTCCCCTGGAGCACATAGTGCTGTCCTCAGCACCCACTCGATCCTGAGGGAACCCCAAAAAGTGCCCCAAAGCAGCCACCAACTGGTGCCCACTGAGCCACAGCTGGTGGCACAGCCACCACATCCCTCCCATCCAGCCTTGTGTGCAGTGACTCCTCCTGGATCTGCTTCTCCCGCAAGTCTGCCTCGTTTTCCTCAAACCAGAGGCACCAACCTAGGTTCCTCTTGGCCTGAGCTTATGCAATTGCTTCCCTGAGTGCTTCCTGCTTTTATTCCTGATTTTCCCTTCTTAGCAAGCACTTCTCTGTGCCCACCAAGCCCAAGAGGCTGCTAACGCTCGCTCAGCAACACTTCCCACATTTGCAAAGTGGCACGTTTCTAGTATTTTTGGGTCTTCTGCCTATTTAAAACCCAAATCTGGGCACATCCACCACAGCAGAGCCCACAAAGCCCTTCACACCCCCAGCCCTCTCCAAATGCCCTCCAAGAGGCCATACCCTCACACCTGTCCATCCCAGTGGGGACCAGTGGATTGCAAGCAGCACAATGGCAAACCCACAATCCTAGTTAGTTTTTACTTAAAACTTCAAAGCTTAATTACAATGATTTTGAGTTCAACGTGAAAAGAAATAGTATCTGGCACATCTCCCAGTGTGTTGTGCATGCAACACTTACAATTAGCAGCAGACAGGACACATCTGCTCAAACAATGAGAGTTGTATTCAACTCTCATTTACACCAGTGCCATCAATCCCCAAGACTTTTACCCTGCCGCCCACCTTGTGTCTGCATATGCTCTGAGAATCACCAGTGGCCAGATCCTTCAGCCTGCTAAAGACACTTCAGGTTTCCAAACATCAGTTTTCTGACAACCCCACAGCTTGTAGGAGTGGGTTTCACCCTTGGGGTTCTCGAACCCCTCCTCCAGAGAGCTGCATGCCATTGGGATGGGGATTTGCTACCAAAAGCTCTTTTGGGGTCCTCACCACATGCTGCTGACCCTGGGCTGAGACCTCCTCTCACCTGGGCAAACCCTCCAGTTTCAGAACAGGAACCTTGAAGGTCTTCCACTTGATTTTTACTGAAACTCAACATGCTTTCAGCAATCCCAGCCAGCTGCAGCTCCTCACCACATCTCCCAGCAGCATGTACTCTGGAGCAGGGAGGAAGCACCCTGAGAAAACTACCCCACATTGCCACCCCCCAGGGCTGGGGGGGGGAAGGTCTCTTCCCCATCTTTTGAGAACAGAGGGGATTGACTCAGAGCCTGTTTTGTTTCTGCACTT
Organism: Eurystomus gularis; assembly: GCA_013400335.1. NCBI lineage: Eukaryota > Metazoa > Chordata > Aves > Coraciiformes > Coraciidae > Eurystomus > Eurystomus gularis. Next base: position 144,647 of record VZZY01008376.1, read on the forward strand.
TTTCATACCTAGGATGAAATCAAATTAATTTCATCTCACCTGTCAGTAGCGAGCAACAGCCTTGTTTGCAGCGCTATTAATAGCGGGAGCTGACGTTTTACTCTCACACCACTATCTGAACATAATCACTGCTGCAAAGATAAACACAAACCCTGACAGCTACAACTCTGCCTGCCCTTCAGATACTTATCTCGTGGCAGCATCTCTGCCTTCATTCTCACCTGCCTCCACCTTTTGGGGTCTCCCTGTCAACTCATTGCTATGGTCATCCAAAGCCCATCCAGCTCTCTGCAAGGTCTGTTCTTCATGGACATCTAGCAGCATACAGCTGCCCCATGAACACCACTCTGGAGCACTGGAGGTAGGTACCTACTGGAGTAATTAGCTGTTTCCAGCCAAACATCAGACCTGTTTGCAGCACTGTCCCTTGCCTCCAGGCCTGACTTGGCCCCTCTGGGCTGCCAGCTGGCAAAGGTGAGGAGAAACAGCCATGGAATGCACACCACCACCTTGCTTAGCTATCTCCCACTCCCCCAGCCCACTGTCTCACCACACAGCATCTCAACTTCAGGAACCCACAGGTGAAAGCCATAATAAAGGAAGAAAATTTCTTTTTTATGATGAGGGGGTGAGACAATGGAACAGGTTTCACTGATAAGCTGTGGATGCCCCATCTTTGGAAGTGTCAAGGTCAGGTTGGACAGGGCTTTGAGCAACCTGATCTATTGAAAGACAGATTCCTCACGGCAGGGGGGTTGTCCTAGATGATCTTTAAAGGTCCAAACCCATTCTACAAAAGACAACAACTTGGGATGCCCACATCTATGAAAAAGGCATAAAATGGCTGCGATGTGCATAACGAGAAAGATGATTTTGGGTGGTTCTTGCTTCACAGCAAGGTCAGACATGGTTGCTCAGCTGATGGCACCCACAGCCTGAAAGCACACATGATGGCAGTGTCTTTCTGCTCTAAATTTAATGATGATTCCCAGCTTTTGAGGACCAAAAGAGAGCATTCTTCTAATCCACCCACCCTTCTCCTGCAGTGCAGGCTGCCCTCAGGGTCCACACACCACTGCCAGTCCCAGATCCCAGAGACTTTCCTGGAGTGGTGTCACTGCACTGGCCGCTTATCTTCCACCCAAAGCACCCATCACTCCTGCCCAAGGAGGACATGACACAAGCCCCCAGCTGTGCTCGGAAGCCTCCTCTCCCGCTCTTCTCCACTGTCATGAGCTGCACAGCTCTCCCCCACGCAGCCGATGAGGATGGTGGGTGAAAATAAATTCATTTATTTTTGCTGCAAATTCTTCTACACCCTTCGGTGAATAAAAGGCCGGTGGGTGGATGGGCGGAAAGATTAGAGCCACAAGCAATAGCAGAGCATACTGCTAGAAGAGAAGGGGGGGAAATGAGACATCAGCCTTCCCCACCAGTATCAGTCCTACGTGACTGACTATAGCAGGTTCCCACATCTTTCCAAAGTCCCTTAGCGCTCAAGGACCACTACCCTCAAAACCAGAACTTATCAGCAGTGCATTGCTTTGAAAAAGCAAAGCTCTGTCTGCCAGGTACTTCTAAAATCCACCGTTTTCTAGTAAATTCTAGTGTTTTGACAGGAGCAAGCAAAGCTCTGCTGCCCCAAAACATCCTGAACTCACATGCAGGTCCTCCCTAGTGCCAGTACCCACACATCAAGAAGTGAGGGGCTGAGCCAGGTAAAACCTACCCCTGCTTTCCACAGGGCTGGAGAGAGGACAGAGCAGCTCCTGCAGGCACCACTGACTGCTGGTGCTAATTGTGCATGGGTGGTGTTGCCTCCCTGCAGGAGGGAGTTTTCCTTGGAAACTCAGCACTGGGCAAGTAAGTAAACCTTGCCTAGAGGCAGGCCCATCTTTTCTCTCTTTCTTCCATGGTGGCACTGCTATCTCCTCCAGCTGAGCTGTTATTAACTCCTTGAGGGTTAATTGTTGAACATGACTTTCAGACAGACATGTAGCTTCTCAAGGCGATGTCCCTTCAAGCACAGACTGTGGTTTTCGGTTCTGCTTTGGCATGTCACAGTGATGCAAACGTGAACAATTTCCCTCCTGGCTCAAAGCTGGTCCTGGGTGATGTCCTCAGAGCACCATTCAGATAAGGGGACCAGCAGAGCCACTCAGCAGCTACCACCACCACTGCTGGGAACTTGCCAGGCAAACACCAGCTCCTCTGCATGCTTACAGCAGAGCCAGGAAAGCATCCAGCGATGGCCACCATGAGAAAAGGAAATTGATATCAAGAGAAGCTCTGGTCAGGCCCCCAGAAATGAAAAACTAGGAACTTGTATCCCTGGCTGAGATGTGACTTGCAGGTGTGAGCTCTGGGAGGGGAGGGTGGCTGCCCACAGGCTCAGTGCATGTCTTCAGGGCTTTTCTGGGAGAAGCAGCACCCTGCACAGGACAAACATCCCTCTCTATCCTAGAGCTTCCCCCAGCCTGCTACAAAGGGGCAAAAAGGGGGTAGGGGGAGGGAACAACCCCCCAAAACAAAACAAATCATCTCTATCCTTACCATAGAACAGGACCTGCAATTGCCTGTGTCCCTCACTCTTAATATACCTACATAAAACCTTGCCAAAAGTGACCGGCTTGCTAATCCCTGGGATCCGAATGCCCCCAACCTCCTCCCTGCAACCCGCTGACTGACTGCGGCACAGCCCAGCACAACCCCACTGCACGGAAATACTGGGGCAGTGGAAATGCAACACGCTGTTGCATCATCATGCTTTAAATATTTGCCCTTGGAGTCACTTGTTCCACCTCCTGTGCCATCTTTTGGGGTCATTTTGGCCAGAGCAGCAGCCCTTTCCGCCAAGCAGGGGTGGTGCGAGCAAGGCAGTACCGAGGGAAGCGAGGTGTCCTGCGCTGGACAGTGCAGTGCGATTATTACTTGTTTATAGAAAGCCCTGAAGTTAGGGACATGGCTTAGCAGCAGACTTGGCAGAGCAGGGTTATGATTGGACTGGATGACCTTAAAGGTCATTTCCAACCTAAATGATTCTGTGATGCTATGATAGGTTCGGCGTCTCGCCTCTCCTCCTGCCAGCACTGTCTCCACACATCGCTTTAAGCGAGACGGGCTGTGTGCGGCAGCAAGTGGACAGTCTCCAGCCCAAAGCTGGCTGTGCCACGGCTGTGCACTGCTGATGCCATTTAAATCCCTGCCCTTATATCCCATCTGGGGCTTGACAAGGGAGCAGAGGAACTCAGCACTCGAGGCAGCTTTCTCTCGTCCTTCCCCTCCATCCTCGGCAGAAGGCAGGGCAGAGCAGTCAAGTTGCATCAACGTCAAGGGAGAAAGGAGGCTCCTCTCGGGAGAATGTGGCTGCCGAGACACAAACGCTGCTGGCAGGAGTTCGGGGCACAGACGGGGCACATGGGCACACAGTCCTCACTGGCACAGGGACTATCCAAGGAGAAGCAACAGCTGTACCTGCTACTGCCTGCGATTGCTCAGCTAGCCAGGATGAGGGGGATTTACCTCTGTGTTTGAGGCACATTATTATCCTATTACCTCTCCTTACTTCTACCTTTCCAGTATCTTCAGTTACTCTCCCTTCCACCTTTCTAGTTCCTCTTGGCTTCAAGCAGGGCTGTGTAACAGCTCCCACAACTTCTGTTAACTCTACACTTCAGTTAAAAGGCATTCCTGGAGGGCTCCTACAAAATAATGGCATTTCAGAGTAGTTTATGGCCATGGAAACCGGGTGAGATGTAAGAGACCCTGACTCCATCACTTCTGACACCCGTGAGCATCCCTCTACACCTCTACAAAGGGGGAACAAACAGTGTCAGGGACACAAGAATTATTCATGCATGAAATTAAAAATGCTGTGGGACCCCTTCCTTCCCATAAATTATTCCACGTAATCTACCACCGCAAGATTCACTGCCCAGTTACAAATAATGGCCTGCTGGAAGAGCACGGGGAAACACATCTATATGCCAAGGGTGGGTGACACCCCTTGATTCATGGGGCATCTGGGCAGCAGGCAATGAGATCACCTACACAGCGTGAAAACAGATGGATTATTTGGTCCTGAGCAACCAGCTCAGCTACTTCTCCATCCACCTTCTTTTCCATCCTTGCTACCATTCACCTTTGTTATTACCAAGGGCTGAAGCTACTTGCAGCTGTCTCTAAGCACAGGCAAAGCCTCCAGAGCTGCAATCAGCAGGGGATCGGTGGGTTGACAGTGACATCCAGCATTTGACCTGCACCACAATGTAGTTCCATGCACGTTTGCTACCAGAAACACCGTGATCATGACCCATAACAGTAATGGGTCTCAAACCACCCCAGGAGAAAGGAATTCAGAGGTGGCCTCTGCAGCTGACAAACCCAAGCATAAAATGAGACATGGGGGGAATGATGGGGTTTTGGACTGCTGGCAACAGCTGGCCTAAACATCTGTGCAACCCCAAAACTGTATTTGGACTCAGACTGGTATATGTCTTAGCATGTCAATGCTGGTAAACCTGGAGCAGCAGCACATGCTGCAGAGGTGATGGTCCCACCAGGTTTTACTGCAGCTTTGCCTTCACCTGGGGATGGAAAGGGTGGTGGGGCTGCAATTTAGAGTAACAGTACAAGAACTAACTTTCATCAGCGCCTGCTCCACACTTCCTGAGGGAGCTAGACTGTCCTCAAAAGCGCCCAGCTACTTTACCACAGGTGTTCTATTGTGGGGGTGTCAAAGCCCCTGGAAAACCCCCAAGATGTTGACAGCTAGCTCTAATTTACATTCACACTAATATTTTAACTGAAAAAAACCAAAAAACCCACATTGTGCGGCAAACAGACTTCAGAAATTGGCCAGGTTTGGTCCTGAATAACATCTCCTGCTGTCGCTCCTGGGGACATAACCCAGCAGGCATTTCTAACCTTCTTAAAACCTTTGCTTTAAACATCACCCTGCTGCTCTGAAACACCTATATGACAGCTCCTACCCATGCATCTTATTCCTCTAAAGCTTCAGGAGGACACAGCCTGGCTGTCGGGATCAATGCAAGCTGTTAGTGGTCATATCCCATGTCAACACTTCACAGGTTCATTTTTCAAAGTCTTCAGTCCCAGAGGGCCCAGAGTGTCACCAGGCATGACAGTACCAGAGGAGCTCATCGAAGCACTGGGAAGCACTTGGCACATCTCAGGAACAGGTTTTTGATGACACAGCTAGAAATCCAGGAGATGCTGCAGACAGGGTAAAGATAGCCCTTCCTGCACATCTCAGAGGGTGCTATATTAAGAAGTGCAACAGCAGGACTTTAAAATCTTGCATGTGGCTTTTTTTTCTGGCTGTGATGCACCTTGAAAAGCAAAGACTAAAAAAGCCAACGTATAACAACTGTTCAAGAAAAAAGCTGCAGAAGCAGTTATGGGGGATTAGAAGCACCCCGGTTATCAGGGCATACTGAGCCCAGCCCATCGCTCTGCTCTCAGCTATTGAAAAGAAAGACATGCTACAGAGAAAGGAGAGACAAAACCACCGATGTAGCAATTGGGGTCTACCTGCTGGGTCATCAAGAGAAAGCACAGTTTGAGAAACCAGGCATTGTCTGTGGCTTTTGCATGTGAGCAATTGTTATCAATAAGCAAAGTATTAAGTAGCTTAAAGGAGCGGATAAAGACTAGAATATGTGATTTTGGCCCGGCATTGTCCTCAGGGCTAACTGGATGATGAGTCCCAGCTCAATGCAGCTGGCTCAGCAGAACGGACTGGTCTGCACAAATGGACAAAACCAGAGAAAACTATTTAAAGTACTTTCACAGTAGATGTTCTCTATGCATCTAAAATCCACACTAAGCTTATCAACTGCAAAGTCAGACCTTAAGTAAACCAACGCTTTAGAATTTAGACTGAGTTTTAGTTAGAAGTTTAAAAGAAAAAAAGAAATCAAGCCCTTCTGCCAGCTTTGCTAGCCTGTGTCCTCCAGCAACTGCTCCAAAAGACTGATGTGACAATTAGCTCCTCATTAGTTAAATTAGTTTATGAGATTAGATGTGTTGCCGGCTGTGTTTTAAACCAGCTCCTTAAAAGGACATTGTTAAGGCTCAGTCTCCATCTCCTACATCAATCTTGCACTATATGGCTTTATTGCTTTCAGAAAGGTACTGAATTTACATTACAGCATTTTCCACTTCCAAATACTGAAAACACTGGAAAAATCTACAATTATTGGATATTTTAGAATTCATTATTTGCTGGCTTTTACTTCATATGCATTACTGTAACAAGGCACCGAGCAATAATAATCAAATTACTTCCTTTTAGCTTAGCAGTTGGCCTAGCCATAAATCATATAGGGAAAACAGATAGAATTGATCTTATTTTTGCCATCCGTCACTACTTGTCTGGTCTAAACTTAGCCAAGGCTCCCTTTAGTTCAAAAGGAGTGCTTGTGTCTACACAGGTATTGCACCAAATGCTTCACAGCAAAGAGAGAAACTAATGTTACATTTACTTAAGGTTAAATAATAAATGCAATTCTGAGCTCTACAAGGACTTCCAAGGAGTTTTACACTGCTCTAAGCAAAGTCAACAATCTTTGAGGTGAATCACCATCCAGGAGAGCCCACCTTCTGCAAATGACCACAGTAAAAGCCTACACAGCTCACTGCAAACAGCTACTTTTAGCCAGCAAAAAGATAGGCAAGATGAATCGCACCCAAGATGTAGGTTCAAACTTAAGGTATGGCATCACAACATATGGACAGCATTAGGACAGAATAACCCATCAATGTGTGCAAGCTCTTTAAATCAGTCACAAACAAGGCTGAGAGGTGACTCTTCTACCTTACAGCCAGGTCCCCTATCTATAGCAAAAAGAGAGAGACTAGAAACATTTGCATATTTAAAACATGAGACAAAAAAACCCCCAAACCACAGCACACCCCAAACAGGACTACATTGCTTACATTATGTTTAGGGGCATCAAGGACAGTAGAGCTGGGAATACGTCACTCCCAGCAGGTAACCGACTGCATATTATAGCATACAATCCCAACACATGGGGCTCCCCAAGGGCTGGTGCAGATGTTGACAGGTTCTGCAAACACATCCAAATCTACATCTAAGGTAGGAGTGACAGAAAAGGGCAACAGCACAACATTCTCTTGCTAGTCATGTGAAGGACACATACATTGAGCCAAAACATGCTGTACGGCAAGTTTCGGTGGTTCTGAACATGGCGATTTTCCTCCCCTTAGCACATTCCTGCTGCCCTCAAAAGCCTCTGCATGAGGACTTCACTACCACAGCAGCTGATGAGCAATAATGATGATTAGCAACTAGCAATATTTACGGTGCAGAAACACTGACCAGCAAAGTCTCAGACCACAGGGCAGCTCCTCTGTTTTCCGTCCTGGAGTGTACCAGGAATTGACAGACATGGACTGCATTTCACCAGATGCTTGAATGGCAAAGAGAAGCTACCACAATACTCTCCTAATGACAAATACAACTCTGCTGCACTCCGAGCCTTTCTTTCTGCAGATGACTTGAGTTTCACAGGAATCCTACCTTGTTGCCAACACAATGAATCAAAACTCCCCAACCTCTAACTTTCCATTGTATTAGTAATCTACAGGAGTGAAACAGCTGTCACAAGGAGTCATATTTTCTCTGAAACCACAGTGCAGAATTATTACTCAACATGAAGGAAGACATCAGAAAAAAAAAAAGGTTCAGGCCACAGATTTGGTACAAACTACAGGCTGAAGTCAGATGGCACATGGCTTAATTTTCTTGAGTCTATCGCAAGCAATAAATATTTATTTTTAGCACAGCAGCTTGAAATGGTGCTGCACGCAAACCCTTCCCAGAGCTCAGGCATCCAACAAGGATGCCAGTTCTAATCAGCTGGGACCAGCTCAGCCCATCGAATCACAGCATGTGAATAGTCACCACCTGCCAGACCAGCACAAGCCTCCAAAATCCATTGCAATGGGTTGGTAAGAGTTCAAGAGGTGAGGAGTGGGGGTGGCACAGGAGCACAGCTCACTACCTCTGTCCTTCCCAGCTGCTCACCAAGGGTGCTTCTTTGGGCGCTTCTCACCAGAACCAATCCCATCTGCCCTGTCAGTATGAGCTACTCAACCAACAGGTCAAACCTATTCCCCTAACCTCTGGGTAAGGAGTAGATAAGTAACAGGGGAACCAAAATGGTACCAAAGCTCGCAAGGAGAACCAGGCTTGGGTCAATCAACCAAACCCACAGCCTCTCTGCTCTGCTGCCATCAAGGTGGCACAGTGTCTCTGCAGAGATGCTCATCCTGGCATGGAAGGTGATGAAAAAAAGCAACTTCCACCTGCAGCATGCCAAGAAACAAGGCCTTTCCCTTGGAAAGGGGGTCTACCATGCACTGCTGACACCAAGGCTAGATGTAGTGACAGGACTAATGCTTCTGTTTGTAGCAAATGCAACTTCTGACCCTATAAAAGAATAGGTAACCAAAGAACCTCTCTGGAGCAAATCTTTCAAGTATTCCCTAAGTGCTTTTAACACTATCATGCTTCAAACACTGGAGGTCTTCCTCCAGCAATGACTCTTACCCTACAACATACCAACCAGGCCATTCTCTTCTGGAGGAGCAGAGAAGGAGCTGCTCACTCCACCACACAGGACCGAAGCCCAACGTGTTTTGCTGTGCTGCTGTGGGGCTGAACCTGACCCACTGACAGCTGCAGGCACCTCCTGGTGTTTGCACGTTCCCACACCTCCAACTCAACCAACCAACACAGCGGGTGGTGACTCTAGTGGTCAGGTAGAATCAGCAGACAGGGGTAACACCACGTTCCCATCTTGCTGTGCTTGTAAAGCTTGGCTGTGGGCAATGCTGGGCACCTCCTGAGATGGTGTCTGGGGGTCCTCAGCCCCTTTGAGGCAACCAGGCCGTTGTGACAGCCAGGACTCACAGGGACACTACTGCAATGGGCACTCTCTCCTTGCAAATAAACACAGGCTTTTTTTGCAGCAGGAGAAGCCTGTGAAGTCAACCTACTGCCCTTCATGTGCCACCTCCCCAGGGCCACCCCACCACAGGTTGCCACTGTAAATCAACACCTTTCTTGCCTGCAGCCCTCTTACTTTTCTACATTTACAGGGAATATTTAATCCCTGGAGGGCTGTTATAACTAACTCAGCCAAACCTAGCCCTGCTGTAAGGCTGCTTTGATGTGTCCCACTTGTATATGGCAATAGGGCTCCTACACACTCACTCAGTTGGAACCCTACACAGCAAGGGGCGTAAACAGTAGGTCAAGACTTCACTTCCTTCTGTCACGTAAGTAACAAAAATGAAAGCCCTCTACAAAGCTTCAGTATCGTCTCCTTCTACCCACCACGCTCCAGTCCCCATCAAGACGTCCCAAGCAGTGTAAGCCTCCATCACCACACATCACTTCAATTTTTAACTCTCAAACAAACCATTGGCAATGTGCCATCTAAAGCCAGAGCACTGTCATGGAGCAGAAACACACACACCTGGATGCTCACTGTTGTTAAAACCAATGTGTTTCTACATCCCTCTTCCAGTACACGAAGGCCAATGCACCTTGGATGTAATTCCACTGAACTCTGCTATTCCAGACTGAAACGAGTATATTTATTTCCTGTGGCAGTGTAAGAAAATTCTACATCCATAAATACATGAACATCTGTCAGGTTGAGCACAGACAATGGACTTGTTGTGGACGACGTATTAACAGAAAATGAAAATTACATGTGTAAATCTCTACATCTCTAAAATTAAAAAGGAAAAACAACCCCTTTGCCATGTGTTCAGACTACCATGCCAGACCAGTCAGGCCAAAAAGTGCCTACAAAAGCCTAATCCAGTTATTCCCAGATCTCCTGTGATGACCATCTATCACCACCTTACACCCCACATCCATGTGAGGGGAGTTCCTTGGAGCCCCAGCCTGAATACCAGTCATGAGAGCCAGGGATTTGAGAGAGATTCAAAATAAATCTACGGAGTGATTTATTTTGGGCCACACTTCACTCCATCAGGGAGACGTGGGAAATGAAGGGCAGTCTGCTCAGGGCTAGTGAAGGCAGATACTTTCATGCCACATACCATCAAACCTGTGGCATGCTTATCTGCAGAAAAGGGATCAATTTATAAATATGAACAGCACCTACAGGAACCAGAGCCAGGAGAGATGCAAATCCACATGAACCTGGACAGAAACGCAGTATTTTGAGGATCTGGTAGATTTTTCCCAACTGCAAAGGCAAGTAACGCTAAAGCTACACACCCAATGCCAAGACCAGGCAGAATGAATATAACGAAGAGCAGGTTCACAGCTGCAACTCCTCCTTCCAATGCACCACTTTTCCCTAAAACATCATAAATCCATCTTGCAGGCAGCTGATGGCACACACGCAGCAAACTCAAGGTCTACTCCATCACTGCATTTACAGGTCCCCTGTAAATATCAAACCAGCTCTTGGATCCATACTGAAGGATGTCTCTAAGTAGATGCTAAACTCCCAACAAGAGACACGGGATTTAAAGCCCATGATTAAGTTAAAGCAAATGCTCCACTGATTCTTTAAGCGAAACCATCCCAGAGTTCAGCCTCAATGAATGTGGGTGGGTTTTATGGTGCCTTTCCACCCCCCCCCCCTCAGAATTTCACTGAAATCCTCTTTAGCTGTTTGACTTATCCATGGAAAACGTTCCCACTTCTCAAGAACCCTTGCAAATGCTTTGATGCTTTTCAGACTACTGATGGCTCAAAAATAGCCCTGTAAAACCTGATGATGGCTTATTCCCAAATGAAAATAGCTGCCCAAGAGGCACAGCTTGATGTTATCCTCCGAACATTTGCAGGTTCTGAAATCACACCAGACATATATTTTCATAGCCATTAAGTGAATCTAATTGACTTTAAAGGCAGCAAAAGCTTGAAGAGGTGTTTTACAAATATGCCAGTTTGGATTTTTTTTTTTAATCTCTCATTAGCATCGCTTTCATACAGAAACTTCCCCCTCACTCGCTTTCTCTCCCTTTTAACAAATCCCACCCCTAACGATGTAATTCTAATAAGGAGGACTCTACCAAGATGCTCACAGGTGTTAAGTGGACAGCAGCTGGGTATGTGCTGTGCTTTTAGTGCTCTGTCTCTAACCATAATCTACAATTGCTTAGTGCTTATAAATGGCAGGTTCTCCAAACCAGGCTATTTTCTAAAGCTTCTCTTTGCAGTTCTACTATTTAACATTATTTAAATGGAAAGACTACAGATTTAGGTCTTCCCTGGATTCCCACTACAAGTGTTACACAGTGTTTCTGATGCTGTTAGCTAGTTCCAGGGAAGATGAACAGATTTGGCACCTCCAAAAAAAGAACAAAAAGCCCTGATCTCAGCAAATGAAATGGATTTTTTTCTGTACTCTGACTGCAATAATGATTGTATATATCTCATTAAAACAGGAGGAATGGGGTTTATAGGGGAAAAAATAATCGTAGCAGAAAAGATCACCAGGCCATGCCCAGATACATCTGGGAGTGATGTGTGTCAGATGCTCTAAAGAAGGTGTAAGAAATCCTGTTGTTGGCAGCTCATTTGCCTTTAGGCAAAATGTTCTCTCTCCACCATCTCCCGACACGTGGGTTTGTGCACTGACGCACTGTTTTCAGCTTAGCAGACACAATATCCTCGTGCTGCTGACTTCTATTTATTTTCTCATCTTTGTTATTGAGTATTCTACCAAAAAACCAAGAAACTTGCACTTACCATGCAAAAGATCTGAATGACAAACTACGAAGGAGAAGAAAGAACTTATAGAATGAAATTAAGCAAAGGGACATAAACTTAAAAACATAATGGCAGGAAGGGGAAGATCAGAGACATACAAAGAGGGATGCTGGGGGTGGGACCCCCACTCTGAGGAATGCCAGAAGCAATGAATGAAGCAAGAACCAGACCAGACAAACCAACCAGTGAATTCAACACAGGGATGGACAAGAGAGCCAAGCAGAATTCAAATGATAAGAACTGCAAATATTCCTGTTTGACACAAAACTGGAAAAGTGGGATACAGAACTGTTGTGGCAGAGGGGAAAAAATGCAAAAAAAACCAAATCAAGGAACCACTATTTGTTCCCAATAATAGATGATATTATCCAATAGCTGTGAAACAAGGGTTGTATGTGAGGTGCACTGAGAAGGCATTCATGGCTGGACAGCTGGTCCATCACCCCCCATATCAATTAGCAGCATTAGCGCAGAAACCAAGAGCTGCAACTGTAAAAAGCAAATAAACTTGCATCTCTGTCGCCAGTTTCCAGGTCAGGATTCAAGCACATTGGCAAGAGAGAGTAGGAGCAGCTTGTATAGCAATTACTGGTGATCGAGGACAAATCTAGGCAAGTAGCTTACTTAAAAATGCAGTTTTTGCCAATTCAAAACAATTTACGCATCTGACCTGAATTCACCAAAGATTTTCAGCTGGGAAAGAAAATGCAGAGGAAAGCCAGGTTGGCACGAATCCTGCGCACAGCTCATCTCCAGCGCTGCTGGCCGAGACACCTGCGCACAGCTCGATCCTCCCCAGGATCGCAGGAGATGTCCTGGCTGCCTGGAGTTCGAACATGTCCCCCTGGACACCACCTCTTCAATCAATACATGGGTTTAATATGCCTAAATATATAAACAGGGCCTGGGATCCAGGCAATCCCAGTGCTGGCCCAGGATAGATTTCCTAGCGCTATGCAAAGAAGAGAAGCATCTGCCTGGGAGGTAACAAACATTACCTGTAACACGACTCTAACACAGTATTTTTTTTAATTATATACTTGGGTCTGACCTTTGCTTCTTAAGCAATCCTGTAACAAAACCAACAATTTTGTTTCAGTCTCAAAAAAGTATTCTATTCACCACTAAACACAGATTTTTGCTCCTTCAGAGTGAAAAAACGGAGAGGGAATAGTAAATCAGCTTAATTTAGATCAAAACTATCCTCCCTTTTATTTTCCACTTCCTGAACTGAAAAATCATTCTTTCATAAAGCTGTTGGTTTTCAGTTTTGCCACTTGGATAAATCCTGGAAGCAGCACATGAATTTTAAGTGACAAATATGACTTGCAAGGTATCATTTCAAGCAGTACACGCTAACCTGCAACTAATGCTTTGTATTTCTTCTATTAGTGTTTACACTGTCACAAATCCATTTTAAATAGTAGTATCTCATGTAGCCACTTAAAAATACACCTGTAACACATGCCTCCTGTTACCTATTTTGAAAAGTCTTCTTTCACTCAAAGAATCCCATTTTAAAGCAGAATCCCAGCTTGGCACTAAACTGTGGGAGTCCCAGGTCTAAATTTTATAATCATCCTGTAAGAAATAAAATTGTCAATTCTTGAAACACTAATCAAACAGTTATATACGTCAATAAATGATACCCTATATGTTTTCATAAATAGTTAATTGATTGCTGGGGTCCAACAGGTCAATAGATGACTTAAAAGTATGGCTCCAAGCCATCTGTAACAGATACCACCACTTGCACTTGGCTCTAGCCAGACAGCTACGAACCAATTTTTGATGCACCCTTAATGAAAGGCATGAGGCTTCTTGGTGGTTCCATTTGGCCATTATAAAAAAAAAGCACCCCACCCCCCTGTAAATCCAAACTTTATTAATTGGTTACTTGTAATAGAATTGTAAATAGAAACTAGGTAAGATATGCTGCTATCTTTGGATTCCCTTTAAGACTGCTTTCATTAGCCACCTGTCAGGAAAAAGAAATGATTCCTCAGCTTCCTATAGGGGGGAAAGAAAAAAGACAAAAAATATCTAAAAATACCCTTTGACGCTCCCTGTTTCACTGGTGCAGAGAGCAACAACAAAGGCCCGTACATCCCTCGGCTCCTCGCAGAACCAGGTACCAGCAAAACACTCTTAAGTCTCTCTTTCTGCTTTATTCTGGAAGGGAGTAGCATCAAGCATGTGATTATTTGTAACAGGTCCCCAGCACTGCATTACCGAAATAAAAGCGTGTGCTCTGCAATAGCCCAGTGAACAACACCCAAGGGGCTGAGGGCCGTCCCATGCCCCGCCAGCCGTTCCCAGCCCAGGTAACTAAATACAGCCTGCCTGAATAAAGATTTCAGCCTACAGAAGGAATTTCACAAATCCACTCTGAAATTTGGAGTGATTCTGAATGGTCTTCTTGAACGTCAGACCGTGCATTTTTTACATAAAAGCTGCTTTTAAAATAAATTTAGAGGTATTAAGATAGAGAGCAACGCCTAACGATAATTTCTGAAGTATTCAAGCCTCCGATTGCGCACACTGGGAGGAACCAACCCGACCACAGACGCTCCTGGATAGTCATTAAGAGGCTAAATATAATAAATACAGTAATGTGTTTGGGAATAAGATTTTTCAGTTGATGCTCCTATATCCAAAATTCAGTGTCAAGACAGGTTCAAAGCTCTGTACTTTTAAAACCCTTCCCATTAGTTAGGTATCTGACATGGAGCCTAAATTTAGGCTATTTAAGAAAATCCTGGCCTGAAACCAACTTTTGGGTAATTGTTTTAAATCTTGGCCATTTCTAAGAAAGCAAGAGAAGGAAGAAGAGCTACTGAAAACCCTAACTAATTTGCATTTAAACTTGTGGGGAAAATTCTGTAATCCTTTTTAGGTTTATTCACTATGACAGTCATAAGAAATTGGGCACAACCATGCCAAAAAAACATCCAACACCGGAGAAAACATTAAAAAATTTACTCAAAGCCAGAAAAAAAAGAACCCACAAAAAACCAGAACACCTGATGCTCCTGCCTCCCTCACATTCATAAGTGCCAGCATGGCTTGTATTTGATGGTCTTGAGAAGTTAACTGTGCCTAAAAAACAGTGATGTTCAATTTACACAACTTATTACATCTTGTATTGAAGATTAATGAACAACACTTGCATGTACCAGGGTTTTTAAATACCTGGAGGCAGAGCTTACTTTCAGAAGAAGCATCATATGCACGCAGCCATGGCTACAACTGCTGTATTAATTGACGGTCACGTCAATTAGGGACTACCTTTAGAGAGAATTTTTGAACGCATGGAGAAGAAAATAGGTTATATTGCTCTGCAAAATTTACTATAAAATCTATTTTCATCTAATTTTGACAGGGGACTGTGCCAAAGCTCGTGGATCTGAAAGGCAAGCTATTTTTGTCTTGCAGATACGCATGTTGAGGAATGGGTTTGTGCATATGTTCCTACTCCACTGATAAATAAATCGGAGGTCGGGGGAAGGCTGCAGCAGCTTGCCCATGAACCTTCTTATCCCATCCGTGTGGATGACATAGCCCTGAATCCGCAGGCTGCTCCGCGCATCCGACAACTTCAGTTTCCCCACGTGCTGGCCCTTGGCTGACAGCACCACTCTTCTACTCTGCACTACCTGAAGCCCTAAAGCGGAAAAAACTCTGAATGATAAAGATTTTGTTGGGCAGAAAGACTCCACAGGCCCTCGAGTGGGTTGAGCAGGGCTGACTCACATTGCTCAGCACCGTGAGGGACACAGGCTGGGTCACCTCCAGATCTACCCAGCACTTATTGGCAGGGGTGCAGGGTTGGGCTGGGGCCCAGCAGAGCTGCCTTCAGCTTGCCCTTGCTGCTGTGGCCAGGGAAAGCCCTTGGTCAGCTCTGGGAACGTGGGGTGGAGATCAGGAGCTCCAGTGAGGGCTGGTGCTGGCCCTGGCAGCGCTGTGCCTTGCTGAGCACTTGCAGCACAGGGCTGCCTCCAGATGCAAAAGCCAAGGCTCTTCTGCAGCAAGACAAGGCAGCCACGTGTGATGAGTGCAAGCCATATCAGAAGAGGTGGGGTTTGGGAGAAGCAACCTAAAAACGTTATACGTGATTCAATGAAAAGCAAAATATTTCAGTCCAGTACTAATGCTGGACAAAGCATACCTCTTACACTTGGAAGTATGAGTTGTTTTTCCTATTGCTTCCCAACAAACTCTGCACTGGAGAAAAGAAATGCCCAACCAGGCAGTTCCAGCGCTGCTAAGTCGCAGAAAACCAAAAGCACAATGGGAATTGCTAAGCAGCAGCATTCCTGACCATCCCCCTCAAAGGAGGCCACCCTTGGAAATACTTTCAGACATAATACTTCCACTACAAAATACATTATAGGTCTCTAATCCTAATCTTGTAGGATCTCTCTGATATGGAGATTGCATCCCTTGAAGCAGCCTCATTGAATTGCAGAGAGATGTCAGCACATGAAATGCTCACGAGGAAACACCCTCTGCTGCCTGAGGACCAGACTTGACCTCAGTTCCCAGCAGTGGTGGGGAGCAGAGCTGGGAAACAACAAGGTGGAGATAAGGATACAGCCTCTCCCCTCGGTTTTCCAGCTCCAAGCCCCATGCTGGACTCTTCAACGTCCTATGTGGTGCGTGAGGAGAGGCACGCGTGAAAATCCCGATGCATGACAGCGAGCTCAGGGGTTTGGAAGATACGTGAGGCCAGGGACCTACATAAGCCAGCAAGAACTGCTGAAGATAGGGATGCTTCAGATTCCAGCTGCCTCTCGGGCCCTCACCCAGCATCAGGTAACTAAGCCCTTCCTTTGCAAAGCAGGGGCTGCTCTATTCTTTCCAAACAATGTTATCATTTGGCAGCAGCCTCCTGCTTATCTGGCAGCTTGAGCATTACCCAGAATGTGGAAGAACTGGGCTCCACAGCCACCCCTCTGCCTGGGGGCTCTGTGGTGGGAAGAAACCCCTCCTTGCTTGCAAAGGGTCTGAGCACTGCAGGGCAACCACAGCTCTCCCAGGCTGAGGATCTCTCCCAGGATGGCCCCTGTATCTTCCCTGCACCCCAAAACTCACCGTTGCTCACCCCACAGCCCCTCCAGGGCTCAGCACCCGCTGAGCAGGGTTAGCAGGAACCACACGATTCACATCCAGCTGCTCACCTCCTTGCAAACACCTAGGTTCAACTCCTCTGGTGTCAGCTCTGTCCCTCTCGCATCAAACCCACTGCAAACCGGCTGGATCCAAGAGCACAACTAAAATACTTGCTTGTTTTGCGGACAAACATCTGAGACCAAGGAATACCTCAAAAGGAATGAGCGGCAAACAGGATCTCACCTCCTCACAATCCAAGTCTGCCTCCACCTCAACTGGTGTCCTTCTGGGAGAAGGACATGATCCTAAAACCTCTGTCAAGAAGGGCAGGACATTCTTCCTTTGGACTCAGCTGAGGAATGTGCCAACCAGGAGTGGCAGGAACTGAACCCCAATGAGCCATACCCCCATAGCCCTTCTTCCTTAGGGTCCTGTTCCTCAGGGAGGTTGCAGTATCTCTTCATTCATACCCTCATGTACCGGGGGACAAAAGGCAGCTGGACAGGGAGGCTCTGCTCACCCTGGATGGAGGCAGGGGAGCAGAGGAGAACATCCCCTCCCAGCACAAGACAAACAGAGGCACCCGCCTGCCCAAAGAGCAGGAGCAGCAGATGTGCAGCCACTGCCGAAAACCACAGCTCCCAACGTGGCGTGGTTAATGTGACCCGACACCTCCTGCAGCAACCACTTCAGCTTCATCTGCTTTGTTACGCGAGGCAGATGCCCTCAAGACTCCACCAGGTCCTGCAGCCACAGCTCTCCATGTTGCCCACCCAGGCTGTTTGTCCGTCATGCCCTGCGGCACCGAGCAGTGCAATGCAGCCCCTCAGCTCATCACTGGTTCACAAGACCACTGGCAAAGGCCACCTCCCACCACCACCAGGTCTCTGGACCACCATGACAAATATATGCACCCGTCAGCAGACCCTGCCAGGAGAGCCAGCAGCAGAAGAAAACACTTTAAACCACTACAGAAGGACATGCCAGCTCATCAGCCAAAGCCCTGGCTCTGCTCATTTTGGAGAGGAGAGGTTTTGTATTGGAGGCAAGGAGGCCTGGCTTCCATCAGCTTTCCAGCGGAGACCTCAGCCTCACAAGGATCTAACACACCAACCACAACACAACCAACTGCAACAGAAGCTTGAAGAGACACTGTAAGATTGATTAGTTGTCAAAATCATCAGACTATAAAAGAAGCTCCAGCTGTGCTCCTCTTATTTGCGTAGAGAAATGCAAGAGGCGGGGCTCTACTTAAAATTAATTCCTTTTTTTGCGGCTGTTGTTTACTAGAGGCTGAGTTACTCTAGTTGACAATTAAGCCCATTATCCTACTCCTTTCTTTCCACCACTCCAATGCCTTGTTTCATAGCCTATGAAGAAGAAAAAAAGGAAAAATTCCTATAAAAGCTATTTTTAAGTGAAACACGCAAGTTTGCAAAGAGCTCAGGAAGGTGTTTGAACCATGCAACCTTCTGAGACCCCAGCACAGGACTCAGCACAAACAGTTCCTTTCAAATCAACAGCAACTTCAAGTCGCCCCACTGCATATGAGCTCAAAGTTGAGCACTGGCACAAATGTTCTGCCAGATCCTTGGCATAAGTGTAGAAGGACAAGAGAAAACAAAGATTTAAATTTTGGCCAGTGTACTTCTGCAAAATCACTGTCAGCACTAATTTTTCAGTTCATACAAAAACCAGCAGAAGGAATTTGCAAACAGTAACTTGGAGGTGAGAGGTTCAGAAAAACTGCAGAAGAAAAACCGTAACATGATCGAGCATAGAATACCAGCCTGGAAGGGACCTCAAGGATCATCTAATCTAAACTTTCAAGGTAAAAGTACAGTTTAAAGGAGATGGATGTAACCCATGCCATTGTTCAACACTAATCACTAAGTGTCTCATTGCAAACTGGGTCCTTTTGGTTTGAGTTTTAAAACCGACCCACAGTTTTTGCAGATGTTTCGGCAAAACCACCAAGAATGACCCATTTTAACAGTTGAACTATTTCCTCACTATAGATGCCTGCCTCAACAGAAGCAATTAACTGTAGAAGCAACGGTGCCCCAACACACACACCACAAGAAGGTCTACCACAAGGAGCCCACTGCAAGCAACCGGTTTTTGTGCCTTGGTACCATGGATGCCAAGAGCAAAACCTCAGCAAAGCCACAACCAACATCATGATCTAAGACCTTAAGACTACGTCCCAGTTCTACCTTTGCATTTGTCACCCTAAGAAACAAGAATTCATAAACCTACCACAGAAATGCTCTCTTCCTCTGTTTTCAAGGTTGTAAAAAAAAAAAAAATTCAAGTACGTATAGAAGGATTCTCCAAAGAAGGAACAAGAAGTTTCCTGGTCATACTCCCAGCCAAAGCCAGACCAATCTGCAGTTACACCAGGCTGGGTTTTGTAACTCATCTAGTCAAGCTCTGACCATCTCCAGCCTCTCTGGGCCTCTCTACCCGCACCCGATTACCCTCACTGTGACCATTTCTTCTCTGACACCTCATTGAGAAAGCTCTCACGAATATCTCAGCTAGAGCAATACACAGGACAACAAGCCCTTATTCCCACTGCGATCGTTTCTGCCTGCGCACTAATTTGTAAACTAGCCAAATAAAAGACAAACTTGGGGCTGGATGTTGTTTTATTGCCATTTTTCTGTCCTTTGGGCAGGATGGGCAGTGCTGACATGCCTTTCTCCATATGTTCAGACAGACAACAGAGTCCAGACAGCCTCCGAAGCACACAAAACTCCAGGCTTTAGACGGCTATTTATCTTACAGGGAAGAAATCCAGCAACTGTATTCTGGGGGAACACGAGCAAATCACTGGATTCATGTCTTGTGCACAGCTACACCAAACAGCATCACACGGCTTCATGGCACATGGATAGGCATCTCTGGTGGTGCCAGTCGCAGCCCACAGGCACCCTTCTCCTCCCCAGTTCCCCAAAGCCTCTTTGGTCTTCACCTAATTACAACTCCAGCCAACTTGCTTAACTGTACTATCATCAAGAACCTTTAACAAGCACCAATGATCCCATAAATCTGCTTTTTATGGCATGGCAGAAGCCTAATTACACATGATTAAATTCTGTCAAAAACTAAAGCCCACACACTTGCTCTAAAATTGAAATCAGCCCTTTTAGGTACCAAATAAAAGCAACGCTAATGTTTCAAAGACATGTCGGTAACACAGCTGAAGCACATTACATTGCTGACCCTAAACAAATTGAGGGCATTCCTTACTCTTCCTGAGTGCCTTTCCTTTATTTTCTATATATATGCTAGTGTTACAAACACAGGCACTTTGATCCATGCCCTGAATTGTGACCATACGAGTCCTAAGCATTAATGAGTGACGCTTACAGGGCTCCATATTACATGTTCTCACTCTACTGGAGACCCCTGCTACCTTCTCCAGCATAATACATTGTTGAACCTCACTACAGAGGTTCAGAAACGTTTTGCTGCGAGCCCTTTTATTTTTGTGACACCACCTTTAACGAATACTGAGCTTTTTAAATACGCACATCGATTTTTACAAAAAGAAACACAGCCTGTGAGATGGGACGAGATCCATACAAGATACGCACTACGACGGAAAATAAAATCTAAAGCAAGCACATATTAAATATTGGGGATGTTTATTAGAGAAGTAGCATCATTTTAGCAGACAGTAATATTGCACATCAGAAGTGAGGGAAAGCTGGTGCCTATGGTACTCCCTATGAGCCTTCTAAAAGGGCTCATAGGAAAAGGTCTGTCACACCTGGGGAACAGCAATGATACAGCAGAAAACATGGTCCCATGGGAAAAACAACAGCACAGGTACCCTGAGAAGATGGAACTAAGGTGGGATACTGGCACAGCCTTGCTCTCCCAGCTCACCACTAGTACTATGCGACCACCGAAAGCAAACCTCAAACCCCAAGTGGCTGCCCAGGCATGCCCTTGCTTTGGTCCTCAACGTGGAGGTATGCCTTCAAAAAACGGAAACAGCACCTGACAAAGTCTAAACGGACTTTTAAAAAATAATCACATAAGAGATCTTTTACAGCTTAAGAAGCAAATATTGTAATCAGATACTGAATTTTATTGCGTGTATGTAGCAAATTGATGAACATGTATTATGTCAAACCCAGGCAACATCCCCTTACATACCTGATCTGTGCCTCTTCCAAAACACTTGCATTAAGGAATGCTCTTCTTGAATAACATGGGAAAACAGATGCAATAACTAAAACGGGTTCCTCTAAAGCATTTGGGCTAAAAGGCCCTTCCCTTCCTTCCCTCTCAGAGTAAATACCAAGCTCAAGAAGCAAAGAAACACCGAGCTCAAGAAGTAAGGACTGAGGTGGACCTAGTCTGCAGTCAATAACCTGCACCATGCAGCCTCTGTGTCCCCGAGCCCCCACAGCCCGGTCCCCAGACCTGCTGCAGGACCCAGGAGCGCTGCGCTCAGGTGGCAGATGGAGGCTGCATTGGATGACTAGACATTTTAGAGGGAGGAAAGGAAAAAAAAAAAAGCCGAAAACCCCAAACCAAAACCAAAGCAGAGATGGCTTTGTGCTTGGTGTGGCTAAAGAGCTGCATTCTGGCAACTTTGGAGCTTGCTCAGTGCTGCTGAGAGGAGGAAAAGGCGCCAGCAGCAGGGAGCAGCCATGTTCCCCGAGCAGGGCTGTGGGAAGCTCGCTCCGGGGAATTCATACTCACCTGGCGGTTTCATGTAATATTGCTCAATATCGGACATGTCCGTATGCAGCGCGCAATCGAGATAGTGGAGGATAACTTTTCTACTGAAGTAGTACCTCATGCCCATCAGAAAGATGGGCAAACAGCAGGTCAGCAGGAAGGACTTGGTCACAACAAAGCACATTACTATGGAGATAAGGAAGAGAAATAAACGATACCTGTCAGAAAAGAGAATTTAGTGTTGATTTCGGAATACAAACTCATTATAAAATAAAATAAAAAAACAAAGCAAAGCAGCAAAACAAACAAGAGCAGACAAGATACGCGTTCGCAGCGCACAATTCGCGCTCGGGAGACGGGGGTTAAGCGGCGGCGCGTCACGCCGAGACAACCCCGCAGAAGTTTAGGAGGTGCCCGCAGGGAGCCCGTGGGGAGGC
>VZZY01008377.1:0-11964 GCA_013400335.1 Eurystomus gularis
AGAAAAGAAAAGAAAAGAAGCCCCATCATTCAGCTATTGGATTTCAAAGGAGGAAAAATACAAAACAGAACAAAAGGTTCATTTTTGCACTTTCTCTGATTGTAGTTTTGATGTTTTACCTGTAAATTCTTACAAAAGCATAAGGCTGAGTTTGCAATAAGATTTCCTCTTAATAAAAATCTTCTGCCATGGATGGTCCCACATCTAAGAGGTGTTGGTTACATCAGTGTGTCTTAGGAGTAGCCGTTATGACCAAGTTGATGTAACTGTAGCATGTGTATGATTTTAACATTAATATTGTTTTCCATTCAAAAAGATAACATTTTGAATAGTGAAAGCCAAATTATTCCACCATACTGAAAACGCAGCTTCATAGAAAAGAAATCTTTTCCTAGGCTGGTAAGAAAAAGAAAACAAAACATAAAGAGCCTTTAACAATTGAAACTCCTACCCAGATACTCTGTAAATCCAGTCCCAGATTCATCCCACTCACATTTATGTTCTTGGAAGAAACACCTAAATGAAGAGTGTAGTCACTTTATGCTTCCTCTGCTCCTAAATCAAAGCAATTAAAGCCTATCCATATCTACACAAGCCTCCAGCTGGATCTTTCTCTTACCATAATGTAGCATTATAGGATTGTATTCCAAATTCAGACACTTTGTTACATGCTTAAAATTAGGGTGAAATCAACATTTGAGAGTGATTCTGTAAGCAGATGCTTTGGTCTGTGCTGTTCAGTTCTGAGTACACCACCCTTGCAGAGAAGATAGAATTGTCTGCAATCTACCTTTGTATTGCAGTGCATCAGGTATCTAAAATTTATTGTGCCTGTCATGGAAGTTGTCTATTTCTGCCTTGTCAGCTGTTAATCTGAATAAGTGTCTGTTCAGAGAAAGCAATTAATTAGTCATCAAAGTTTCGGGTCCATGCTAAACCAAAACTGGGTGCAAATGAGATTAAAGCCTCTCTGAAGGAACACAGAGAATGATTTGACTGAGACTCTTTACCTTGCGAAAAGGAATTCCAGCAAGTATGGCAGTAGAGGAAGAAAAGCAGAATGAAGACCTGGGATCAGATTGCTGAATGAACAGTGATCAGATGCTTAGCATCTTCTGTCTTTTTTCTTGCCTGTTACTTGGTTGTCTTTATTCCCTTCTACAATGGCAGCAGAGGAAGAAAAGCGAACATTTAACCCAAACTCTCTGAAGCTCTCAGGAAATTCAGGTGTGTTTCCCCTGATAAAGTTATATCATGTGACTAGTAAGAGTTCCCCTGTAAGGAAGGTTCTCAACCATGTCCCCAAGTGTAGGGAGAAGCAAGGCAGCAGTGCTGCAAGACTGATGTCAAGAGCCTACCTGGTAGCAATGCTCTGCAAGGGCCTAACAGGATCATTACAGAATCTTTGATAACTCTCAGCTGTGAAATTTCTTCTCTTAACCTTTCTTAGTGGATGCCTTGTAGCTGATGCCCACAGGAAGATGTTGGGGGGTGTTGTGCTCACGTCACTCAAGATGCCGAAATGGAGACTGGTTGGAATGAGTCCAAGCCTGGAGGGAGTCTGACAGTCCTTGGCTTGACTGTAGCAACTCACTGCAGTACTAATTGGCCATTAATGTTTGGGTGGGAGCGTATGAAAACCTTCTGCTGGCACACCCTATCCAACATTTGCTCTTTTTACAAAATTGAGCTTCTCATCGTCATTTTTTTTGCTGCTTTGTTCCCTCCATGACATAATGAAACATAATGTTAACCTACAAATAGTTTAGGTTTTTTGCACAGAATTTTTATGCTTATGCACACTGGCCTGGTTATCTGTAATGAACAGTATAGTGTAGACAATATCGTAAAGATTTTATAAATAACAAACAGTCCATGCCCAGGGCCATTTAATTTTCCACTCTAAATTAAGAACACTGTTTATAACCCTGCTTTTAAGAGGCATCAGTAAGAGCTTATCCACTACAAAAGATCAAATGTGTAGACTTTCTGATCCTTTTGTCTCATGTAGGTACCTTAAGATATCTAGAGATTGTGTTCAACCTAGGCTCAGATATTCAAATACTGCTGCAATTTTAGAAGTGGCTTTGAGTGTGGATTATAATCAATGCCTGGACATAAAAGGTTGGCTTTTCACTCCCACCATCTTGTTTTTCAGCTAGCTTTAGCTCATACCATCTTAAATATTCTGAGAGCTAAAGGGATCACTCATGGAAATTGTTTGTATTTCTTTCCAACCCCAAAGGTAATATAGACGATGAAAGTAAAAAGAATGAAAGAGGACGCCTAATTTAAATCTTATGTCTTTCCCATGGAGAGACTGTAAAAATTGGGAAGAAATAAGTTGGAAATACCATAAAATGAAAATATTTTGAGTGGCTTTTTAGAAAATAGGGTTAAAAAAAAAAGAAAATCTGAGGTGGGTTGCTGTTCCTTTGAGACAAAATAGTGAGCAGCACAATTGAAGAGGAATGAGGCACCTTGGCTTCCCTACCAAACTGGACTGTATGTCTATGAACATATAACTTTGGTTTAGTATTATTTTTGATATAATGAAGATGAAAATACTCTTCTGCACTTTCCAAGCTGATGTGTACAGATTAAAAAAAAAAGAAGACAAAGGTTAAACTTCGCTACAAATTTATATGAATATATGTGAGTCTATATACTTCTGTAAATATGTTGTATGTATCTTCAGAAGGAACTTATATGATAAAGTAGTTCAGTTAACCCACATTAATAGGTGAAAGAGGGAGATAAATGCAAAAGGAATATAGGACAAAGCTTGTAAATTGTATCCCAAAGCTAGCAAGCACAGTAAAAAATGAGTCCTGGAAGACTTGGTCTTCTGCCTTCCAGTGGTAGAAGGGAAAGCACTGCCTCTAGGCTCAGCTGCCTTGAAAATAGCATTGATAATGATGAAAGATAACTATATTTTTTCTGCCACCTTGGATTTGATTTGTAAGAGCAAGAAATTCAATGAACATTTTAGTGCCTTGATTTACTGTCCCGTGATTCTACAATTTGTTCTCTTTATTTTGAGATCACATCACACATGCCAATACAGGTATTATTTTGAAAAAGAAAATCATACATTTGAAGCACATTGATTTGAATTCGTTAGATTATACCTGACCTTCTTTTTCCCCTAGATTCAAATTGATCTTGATAGCAATAATTAATTTTCATCTTCAAGGTTTAATAATATATTAAGCTCAATTTCTCACTAGCTAATTACATTTCATATTTTGGAGACCTGCAAAGTCAGTTCCAAGATGTGTTGTTTCTGTTTCTTAAAGCACTGTTACTCTGAGTCTGTTCTTTTATTCCTGCTTGATGGTAGGCTAATTACTGTTTTAAAGGTGTAATGTATCTTCATTCAGATGGAAGATTCAGCTGGATAAAACAAGACTTTTTTTTTCTCCCGCAGGTTTTAGGAACTTTTCATTCTGCAGCCATAAGGAAATGGATCTCTGTCCTGGGGGAGGCTAGGGAAATGTTCACCTGTAGCTATTAAAAATATTACCAGACCATGGCCGGATAAAACTGTATTATTATGGTTAAAGAGATTAGTAAGAAACTCAGAGCGTGTGATGTGAAGTCCTAATATATTTTCACACTTGAGACATAGGCCCTTGGGCCTGATGCTTAGCAGAGTTGGACTAGTATTGGCATTCCTCCCAGAGCAGCTAAATAAAGCCTGAGGCAGCCGATCATATCTGGTCACAATCCAGATCCATGAAAATACAGATCTGCACATACCCCAGCTCCTCAGCTGCTGTAAACACTTCAGCAGTGCCACCGTACTCCCAGACTGGTCTTTCCATGGTGGTATTACAATGTCCTCAACCAGCTGGGATGAGTAGTGTGGTAACTCAAAAGCAAATGTGGATCTGTGTTTTGTATTGGGAAAGAAGCTTTCATGGTATTGTAGGACGAATCCAGAGTAGCTTCCGTGAGACTACTGCACAGCAAAGGCAAACCCTGCAGTCAAATCCTGCAGTGGTAGAAAACTCCTTGCAGAAAGAACTGAAGTGCTGAGAAGCGTCTTTACCGCTGCTCAGAGTTTTAGAGGCGAGGATTTTGTCACTCTCCTCCTCAGGGGCCACTGTCCAAAGAAGCTGGAGTTTTTGTAAGTGCTGTTTCTAGAGAGGAACACAGACAGAAAAGGAACACCAGCTAAACAAGCTGTACACAGAAGTCTGGTAGATGTTGACATTTATCTTTTATTAAGTTTAATGCTATACTGGCTTAAAATTTTCCACTTAAAAGTTTCATTGGAGATGAAACATTCACAGATGTTTCCTTATCCAACAGTTCTTCCATCATTATTTATTTCTGATATATCTGAAACACATTGCAAAGTCTTACTTGGAGTTTTAGCAGAATCATCTATAGCCTTGCAAAGGTGCTGCTGCATCAGATTCTTTGGTCCTAAAGATTTTCTTTTCAGTTATGGTAATATAGCTACGTTAAAATGTTTGTCATGCTTCCAGTATTGTGTGCTGTACTCTAAGGACTACTTAGGCTTCACAGACGTTGTCTTTTGTGTTTATTATTGAAATAGGATTATATTGACATCATCTTAAATATTGGATTTAACTTATTCCACAGAGTATCACATGAAGAAAAAGATACTGGGCTAGAAACCCATGAAGCCAATATTTACAGGTTAAATAAAGTTTTCCTTAATGATTAAAATTTAACTGTGTGTATTCCCACAATTTGTTATGAAGGAGTAAAGACTCTTTAATAGATTGCAGCAAGATTTGAAGCCGTGGGAAATTCTTAATAAGACTATAGTATAAATGTGTACTAAAAAATAAGTGATGCAGAAAAAAAAGCGGAAATTGAAAATAGTGGTCAGTTTGATACGAGATGGTAACAGCCAACCTTAATCCCACTAAGTTTACAGAATCACAGAATGATAGGGAGTGGAAGGGACCTCTAGGGGTCATCTAGTCCAACCCTCCTGTTAAAGCAGGTTTGCCTAGATCAGGTTCCACAGGAATGCATCCAGGCAGGTACTTAATTAGATACTTAATTTAAGGATACCTAACTTAGGTATTTAATTTAAACATACATTCTTGCTATGCTTTATAGGTGAAAATAAAGGAGAGATAGCGTAGCAGGTGCACTTGCCCTTATAAAGACTGAAACTTCTCAGCGATCTTCTGATCAGTGATCCTGGTCAACGGAGAAGGTCTCGGATGACTGGAAACTTGCTGATGTGACACCCATCTACAAGAAGGGCAGGAAGGAGGATCTGGGGTATTACAGGCCTGTCAGCCTGACCTTGGTACCAGGAAAGATTATGGAGAGGTTCATCTTAGATACACTCACGCAAGTGCGGGACAACTGGGGGATCAGGCCCAGCCAGAATGGGTTCAAGAAGGGCGGGCCCTGTTTGGCCAACCTGATCTCCTTCTACGACCAGGAGGTTGATGTTGTCTACCTGGACTTCACTAAGACATTTGACACTGTCTCCCACAGTATCCTGTTGAACAAGCCGGTGGCTCATCGTGTAGACAGATGGACTCTTCGCTGGGTTAAAAACTGGCTGAATGGGTGAGCCCAGAGGGTTGTGGTGAATGGAGTTTAAATCCAGCCGGTGGCCAGCCACAAGCGGAGTCTTCCAGGGCTCAGTTCTGGGGCTGCTCCTGTTTAATATCTGTATCGATTACCTGGATGAGGGGATCAAGGCTCCCTCAGTAAATTTGCAGATAACACAAAATTAAGTGGGAGTGTTGATCTGCTTGAGGGTAGGAAGGCTCTACAGAGGGATCTGGACAGGCTGGAGTGATGGGCTGAGGTCAATTGTATGAGGTTTAACAAGACCAAGTTCTGGGTCATGCACTTTGGCCACAACAACCCCCAGCAANCCTTGAGCACTGTGTCCAGGTTTGGGCACCACAGAACAAGAAGGACATTGAGGTGCTGGAATGGGTGCAGAGAAGGGCAACAAGGCTGGTGAGGGGTCTGGAGAATATGTCAGATGAGGAGCATCTGAAGGAACTAGGATTGTTTAGCTTGGAGAAGAGGAGGCTGAGGGGAGACCTCGTTGCTCTCTACAACTACCTAAAAGGAGGTTGTCGTGAGGCTGATGCTGGTCTCTTCTCTCAAGTAACTAATGTCAGGACAAGAAGTAATGGCCTCAAGTTGTGCCAGTGGTGGTTTAGGTTGGATATCAGGAAGAAGTTCTTCACTGAGAGAGTGGTCAGGCATTGGAGCAGACTGCCCAGGGAGGTGGTTGAGTCATCATCTGTGGAGGTGTTCAAAAAACAGGTGGATGTGGCGGTTCAAGACATGGTCTAGAGGCGAGGGAGATGTTCAAATAAGGTTGGACTAGGTGATCCTAGAAGTCTGTTCCAACCTGAATGATTCTATGATTCTCAACCACTGAAAGGAAAGAATTAAACTCCAAGTCACAGTCAAGGGCTCGAGCTGCCTAGCCATGTGGTGGAAGAAATTCTTTACGAAGAGAGTGGTTGGGCACTGGAACAGCCTGCCCAGGGAGGTAGTGGAGTCACCATCCCTGGAAGTGTTTAAAAAACGAGTGGATGTAGCGCTTGAGGCTATGGTCTAGTGGTTAGAGAGATGTTAGGATGAAGGTTGGACTTGATGATCCTGGTGGTCCTTTCCAACCATAATGATTCTATGATTCTATGACTGTGGTCATGTACACACCTCAGTCAAGGTACAGGAGAGGCAAGGCCCTTTGGGTGACATATAAGGCCCTCAGCCAATGAAATGCCTTGGCTGAGAGAAGTTTCTAGACTGCTGACCATATATGACCACAGATCAGATTCGACTAGGGTATAAATAGAGCCCTGCTGGAGGGTAAATGAAGCGAGTTCCCCATGGAGTAGTGGGTCTGCTGGGACACTGCTCTTGGATTGAGATGCCACCCAAGGCATCCTCGAGGTTGAGAGCCCTCACCTTGTTGAATGATTTGTGCATTTGTGGTCATCATCCCTAGATTTTAAGCTTAAATCTGCCGTGTAATGTTAGTTCCATTTGACAGACATCCAAACCTGTCATTTACTTATGTTTTTCAGAGTGCAAAACTATTCTAATTAGAATAAATTTCATTTTGAGTACCTACCTCATCTATTTTCAGAGTCTTCTCAACAGATAGCACTTTCTCGGGACTATTCACATTTTTAGTCAATGTGATGGCTTTCTGCACATCACTGCTTCTCTCAACTGCCAGTGCAATGAGCTACAAGGACCAAATTCTGTTAGATGCTGAAGGTTAGGCTTGGTGAATGTGGTTTGATGTCCCAATCTGTCATTTTGGTTGAGGTGGGAGTGAAGGTCATATGAAAACTGGAGAAGTCTTCTAGAGGACTGCTGTTTCAGGTAACTGCATAAAATAATCTCGTTCATAAGTGGGTTGCACTCCATCTTAACACTAGTTATTATAGGCCTACTTATAGCTATCGGAAGGGTATTCTGGACCTTCCTTCTGGATGGAAACTCTGTTTTGATTTTGAGCCTAAATTCATTCAAGGATATTTAAATAAGCTTGTTCTTGTACCAGCATTTTGCTTTAGCTTAAACAGTCTTGATTTTTTTTTCCTTCTTTGACATTTATGTCCTTCCTGTATTTATATCAAGCAGTCATAACCATCTCGCCCTCCACTTAGCTAGAAGAAATAAGCCAGATCCTTCTGAGATCTGTCCACATCACAAACTGCAGTGCAGTGCAGATCCCAGGACTTCCATCAAACCAAATATTGCTGGGGCCAGAAGAGAACACAGTATAGAACAATACCCATGGAAATTATTTTGCTTCTTCTGCATGTGACTAAAATGACCACAGTGCTATTGGAAACCATATAGGTTATATCATTTAGAAAGGCCAGCTTATGCTACTACAGCACTCTAACATAGTGCTTCAAAACCACCAACTTTTTGTCATAAAATAGGGTCCCATTTGTCTTACTCATCTTTGTAGATCGTCTCATGCTTGTTCTGCTGTGAGTGTATCTGTGTTGACCAAGTACAATGAAAAGTTTTACATGTGGTTTGGGTATTATACATGACTAAGTATTTGAATTCGTATGTAATATTGATCTAATGTCGTAAGTACACCTAATGTTAAAAATATTTTCTGAAGGGAAAATAAGAAATAAAAAACAAACTTGATACTGCAAACATTGTATTATGACTTTCAATATCTGTAGTAAGAAATATGTCTTCCAGCATCACTGATCCTTGTTATTTATATCACATCAGCAATTCATTCAAAATTTATGGTTTTTTCTGCCTTAGTTGCTAGAAAGTGTTTAGACTGATTTGTCTACAATTTCAAAATGACAAGAAAATTACTGCAACTTCACTACATTTAGAAACATATATCTTTTCTTATTGCGTATTGTAGTGTAACTTCTCTGCTTCAGTGTGTGGAAGTAACTGCTTGTGTGTAACATGGTGTAAAGAACCAACACCCCTCCCCCACCCCAATTATTTTCTCCAAGATGTAAAAAAAAACAAACCCCAAAACCTAAATACTTAGCAAGAAAAAGGAGACCACAATACAATCCTCATAAAGTAACAGAGACTTAAAGATAGGAAAATGACACTTTTTCAGCAGCAGGCACTGGCTACAATGATTAAATGATCAAAATGATTAAAATGTCTGATGTGAAAGAAGTGACCTCTTCCACTAATCTCCAGAGGAAGACGATTCTCTGTAGTTAAATGAATTGACTCAAGCAAATTTGAATTTGAAAAAGAGTACATAGTGCACCGTGGCATTCAAACATATATGGCTTTCAAACTGCAGAGATAGTACATTGTCAGCTCTACTCTCTGTACAGGAAAAGAAAAATAATAAGAAGTGTAGCTGAGTTACTAAGCAAAAATAGGTCACAGCAGTTATACAGCATATTTCACTCTGTTAATGAGGATAGGTGAGTATTGAGCTAGTATGAGAAAGCATGCTTCCAGGGTTTTGTTTTGTCCACAGACTTATTGATCTCCAACAACACAGGATCATTATTGCACTGTTGATGCCAGAACTATGACTTCAAAGTTATGTTCTCTCCAAATGTCCAAAGCAGTCATCCAATCTGTTCCAGAAACCCTAAAGCCTTTTGAAAGTTCTCAAGCTGGACACTGCAGAAATGGAGTAATTCAGAGCTGAATTTGAAAATAGAAGTTTGAACTCATGGGATTAGGATTTTTTTGATACTTTTGTAGCAAAACTGGGACTGAGTTTGAAAAGATGATGCCAAGTTACCTACCCCCAAGATGTATGCAAAAGGCCACCTTCAGCACTTGCCAAGTATGTGCAAGTGCTGGAATGTGTCCAAAGAAGGGCCACGAGGATGATCAGAGGGCTGGAGCACCTCTCCTATGAAGACAGACTGAGGGAGTTGGGGTTATTCCATCTGGAGAAGAGAAGGCTCCAAGGAGACCTTATTGTGGCCTTCCAGGATCTTAAGGGGGCGTACAAGAAAGCTGGGGAGGGACTTTTTAGGATGTCGGGTAGTGGTACGACTAGGGGGAATGGATCAAAACTAGAGGTGGGTAGATTCAGATGAGATGTTAGGAAGAAGTTCTTCATTGTGAGGGTGGTGAGACACTGGAACACATTGCCCAGAGAGGTGGTGGAAGCCCCATCCCTGGAGGTTTTTAAGGTCAGGCTGAATGGGGCTCTGGGCAACTTGATGTAGTGGGAGGTGTCCCTGCCCATGGCAGGGGGGTTGGAACTAGATGGTCTTTGATGTCCCTTCCAACCCTGACAATTCTATGATTCTATGATTCTATGATTGGGGCACAAACAAACCAGAGAAAGTGCCAAGATGTCAGCTGATTTTGTCCTTCCTGCTCCTGGGCTTTGTCACCACACTGTTAGCAGCTTTACTGTTCCTGGATACTTAAGAGTGGCTACCAGTGGCTGTGTACAGAGCTATTTGGCAGGAGTGTGAGCTCATCAGATCAGCTATTACAAAAGACTGTAATGCTTCTTGGAGATAAAAAAGTGACACTTCAAATTTGGACTTTTTGCTGCTTCCCTGCTGATGTGCTTTCACTTAAATTGAATTATTTTTTAAACACTACTTTGGTGTTCTAGGATTTCCCAGATTATATCCCAAGAACATTAAACTTAAATATCAAGGAAACAAGTTGTTGAGCATGTGGCAATACTTTTTAATAATTAAATTTTGTTCTTGTATTTGTCTAAAGTACTTGCAAAAGTAATAGCTGTGCATTCAGCCGCTTAAATTTAACAATATAATTTCTTTTTGAACAACAATTTAACTTTTAAAGAGAACATCTTGTTAATAACCTTCACCAATACGATTTTTTGAGTGTCATTAAGTTTACTTTGGTAGTGACAATGTGTATTTTTTGCATAGCAGATCATCTTTAGAACTATATTATCATTACGCTACATCTATGTTTTCTATTTTAATGATACGCTGCCATAAGAGCAAATTGACAATGCATTAATTTAAGTATCCATTTTAAACCTTTAAACCAGCTGAAAATGAATGTATTCAAACTAGCAAAAGCAAAGACAACCACAGGCTAAAAGCTTATGGAGATTGAAATGCTGTCAAGAAATCGGAACCATTTTGGTGGTACTGCAGCTCTTTCTAAATTTTCTGGTCATAACAGTTGATTTATCTCATTCTTATTAAATTAGATATTTCCTGCTTTGCCCATCATTAAAAACCTATATCAATTTTTAAGGACTCAAGTATAGAAGCAAGTGGTTTCTTTTCATTTTTGAATTAATAGTATATTTGATTCCACCAGTACTGGAATAAAGTAATAAAACTTAAGATGTGAAATAATTTTAAAGTGTCAAGTTTTAATCCTAGCTGTGTACATATTTGTCTTGTGAATAATTAGCTAATAAAAATGTTTTAATTAGATTTTGGAAACATTCAAGGCAGAACCACTGGAAAGGTTGACAACCACATCTGAGAACTCGGGAGCACTCTAAGGCTGTATATTTTCCTTGTAGCCAGAGAAACCTTAAAAGAAGGTGGCATGCAAGAGGTAGGAAAGTTATATTTTCTTTATTTTAAGTTATAAAAATTCATCTGCATTCCACAATCACTTGTTTAATTCTTCTTTCAGTATTGTGACTTGCAGGTTCAGAAGACAAAGTTTGCTTACAAAGGAGGAAAAAATAGTAGAACCCAACTATCTTCTTACCTCATAAAAAGGGACCAGCCACCTCTAGTAGTATGATAACAAGAAGGAATATCTGTCTACTTGTTTGGAAACATACCGATTACATAACTTGGTATGGTTTCATCCTGAGAGTATTATAGTATTATTAAACAAGGGACAGGAGGAGAATATTTTTCAGAGGTTGAAGCAAAAATAAAAGCAGTGCACAGAGAGACAGAGTGGAAGCTGAAGCTGGGAGAGCTGTGGTCACCTGGAGACTTGATGAATATTGATGAATTCAGGAAGTATGATAAGCACTCTAGGGTGCCTCAAGTGACAAACTTTATACAAAAGTCAGGAAGAATTCAGAAAGTGCCAAAGATGCAGGAAGGGGAGGCATATGAGAAATATCCAGAGCTCTCTGTTGGCACAAAAAAGTAAGCAGATGTGGAGAACTGTACACAACCAAGGGCAGGAAAACAGCCACGAGCCTGCTGCCTGGTTTATTTATGCCTGAAAACCCAGGGTTTCAGAGGCTGCTGCTAATGAGGCAAGAGCTGGGTCTATGCAGCTGTCACTGTGGCAGGCAAGAGAGAGAGGCAGAAGCATCAAGAGCAGCACGATGGTGTTCCAGTACTGGGTTTTTTTAGCTTATTATCTTAGCCAACCTCTCTCTCATGGTTAGGATGAAAAATCATGTTTTTCCTACATTTCATAGGAAGTTTGGAGCCCTCTGTGATGCTCTCATCCTCAAAACACAGTGAAAAACTGCAGTTGTTGTGTTACTCCAGGCTCTGGTAAAGTGATAAAAGTAATGTTTACCAGAAA
>VZZY01008377.1:16111-33638 GCA_013400335.1 Eurystomus gularis
GCGATGTGCTCCCTTTGTGCAGTGAGGCAGAAAAGAGAGCGATTGTTTACTTTTTCAAAATTTATGGCTGGCGTTATCTCAGTTCCGGTTTCCTGGAGGATTTATGCCGAATAGATTTATGGGAAATCGAGTTTTTTGCTCACTGTTTTAATAAGGCGGAAAAATCATGTGGTCGGTTCACCACATCCCCACAGAGTCGGGCAGAGACCTCGATGATTCTGGCGGTGGCAACGACGGGGTTCAGCTTGGCTTGGTTCCAGTGACACGGGGCAGCATTTGCTTGGGGCCGCTTCCACAGCGTCAGCGGCTTGCGGGAGTGGTCCTGCTAAGCGCTTGGCAGTGCATGCGCGAGAGAGAGAGAGAGCATGCACAACCGCGGCGACAGGGGCAGGGCGCGGCGGCGACTCTCCGGGGGCAGCGACCACAGCAATGTGTTTTTCAGCATGGCATGGGAGGAAAAAGAACCTTTTGTTTTTCCCTCAAGTTCTTATTGCCGCATCCCCACAACTTCCGACTTCCAGCAGCAGCCACCACAGGCACTCATGGGAGTCGTAGTTCTCTAGCTGATTTGAAAAGCCATTTCACCAATATGTGGGTCGGTCTCCCACACCAAGACATTAATGTGAGGATTCATTTATGTTCCTTTGTATTTAGATTAATGTACAGCTGATTACCCATACAATAATCCCTTGGCCATCGCAGTTAGAAGAGTACTGTCATCCTCTGCCTGCCACAACTTTAAACGAGGGAGAAGAGGCAAAAAAGGAAAGGAAAGACTCAAGATGTAGATAAAACAAACAAAAAAGAAAATATATAGGAGTGATAAGATACAGGAAAAGATCTTGATAATGACTTTGATTTTGAGAAGCACGTCCCAGGCTAGTGCTACTGAAGTAGAGGGCTAGAAGCAAGTTGCATTTCAAATCATGTCTCCAAAGCAACTTGCAAAGGTGTTGAATTTAGAATACAGTCATCCCTCACTCAAGGTGAGTTACTGAGAAACAAACCCGCTGCCAAACCTGCTCTGCATCTGCTAGGAAAATTGAGGATGAAGAGAAAGTCCCTCAAAAGTGAGACACAGATTTCTTTCCTTGAGCACCTAGAGAGGTGTTACTGCCATAAATTATGCAGTGCTTTATCTGATAAATTGTCCCCCTATGGTTTAGAGAGAATAGAATAGTAAAACTCATGATACTGCTTTCAAAGGACTATTCCAAGTAACTTTCCAAACTGCTGGAGTACTGTGTCCAGCTCTGGAGCCCCCAGCACAAGAAGGACGTGGACCTGTTGGAGCATGTCCAAAGTAGAGCCACAAAAGTGATTAGAGGGCTGGAGCACCTCTCCTATGAAGAGAGGCTGAGAGAGTTGGGGCTGCTCAGCCTGGAGAAGAGAAGGCGTCAGGGAGACTTTTTTTTTTAACTTAGAATTGCATGGAAATGTTTACACTTAGACATACAGGACAAACTCCATTTGTGCAATTAAAGATGATGAAATCCACACAATTATTAGAATCATAGAGTCATTCAGGTAGGAAAAGACCTCCAGGATCATCTAGTCAAATGTCTCCCTAACTCCTAGACCATGTCTCGAAGCACCACATCTACCCGTTTTTTTAACACCTCCATGGATGATGACTCCAACACCTCCCTGGACAGTCTGTTCCAATGCCTATAAACACTCTTTCAGTAAAGAACTTCTTCCTGATATCCAATCTAAACCTCCCCTGGCATAACTTGAGGCCATTACTTCTTGTCCTTTCATTAGTTACCTGGGAGAAGAGACCAACACCAGCCTCACTACAACCTCCTTTGAGGTAGTTGTAGAGAGCAATGAGGTCTCCTCTCAGCCTCCTCTTCTCCAAGCTAAACGAGTTCCCTCAGGCTCCTCATACAATATATTCTCCAGACCCCACACCAGCCCTTCTCTGCACCTGTTCTAGCCCCTCTGTGTCCTTCTTGTACTGTGGTGCCCAAAACTGGACACAGTGCTCAAGGTGAAGTCTCATGAGTGCTGAGTACAGAGACACAACCATCTCCCTACTCCTGCTGGTCACACCGTTTCTGATGCCAGTGACCACCTGGGCACACTGCTGGCTCATGTTCAGCTGGTTGTCCACCAGCACCCCCAGGTCCTTTTCTACCAGGCAGCTTTCCAGCCACACTTCCTCAAGCCTGGAGCGTTGCTGTGACCAAAGTGCAGGACCCAGCACTTGGCTTTGTTAAACCTCATGCAATTGGCCTCAGCCCATCACTCCAGCCTTTTCATTACTTTAAATGTATTCATATGTATCTAAAATGATGAAGCTGTGACCCTGAAGACGATGTTCATCTGATGTAAAGCCTGAATGAAAATATCCAGATGACTGAAATTGTATTTATTTTATGTAACATAACCCATATGGCATATCGCAGGGATGTCCTCATGTAAATGGATGAGCCAATAAATCTTATATTTGGAAACAGAGCTGACACAATAAAGCAGGAAACTTTGCGGGTTTTCACTGATACCCAGGTCATTTGAGATACTAGAAAAGAAGTGGCTCATTGTAGGATTTGATTTCTGTCATTAGCTTCTGATTTGTCTCATAATTTTTTAATGCACATTGGTTTTCTTGAGTGCACGGATGAATATGTTTGAAAAAAAATTCTGATTCCTAGAAGGAGGCTAAAGAAACCATTTTTTATATAACCTTTTGTCCTAGTTTAAGTTAGAATAACTAATTCTGTTTTGTGATTTTACTTTTTAGCTAAGTCTCTTCTAAGTAACTGCACTCTCTGAAGTTAATGGCATCTCTTTGCAGAGTGTCTGCTTCTAGCAGTATATAGCACTTGAGGTGCAGTTACTACCAAGGATCATTGCAGCCTTCCAGTATCTGAAAGAGGCCTACAAGAAAGCTGGGGAAGGACTTTTTATAAGGGCTTGTAGTGATAGGAGAAAGGCTGATGGCTTCAAAATGGAAGAGGATAGACACACATTGGAAATTAGGAAAAAGTTTTTCACTGTGGGGGTGGTGACACACTGGAACAGGTTGCCCAGAGAAGTTGTGGATGCTCTATCACTGGGTATGCTCAAGACCAGGTTGAATGGGGCTTTGAGCAACCTGGTCTATTGGGAGGTGTCTCTGTTCAT
Source organism: Eurystomus gularis (assembly GCA_013400335.1). Taxonomy (NCBI): domain Eukaryota; kingdom Metazoa; phylum Chordata; class Aves; order Coraciiformes; family Coraciidae; genus Eurystomus; species Eurystomus gularis. Next base: position 19,241 of record VZZY01008377.1, read on the forward strand.
GGCAGAGGGTTTGGAACTAGGTGATCTTTGTGGTCCCTTCCAACCCAAACTATTATATGATTCTATGATTCTACAATTCTAAGATTGGTGTGCAGAAAAGCTCTTGCTTATACTTGCTCCTATGAGGACCAAGGTCATTGCTAAATCTGGAGTACCATATTGAGAGTGTAGAAAGTAAAAGGCCACACCTGCAGGGAGAAGCGAACAGGACAGGTGACCCTAAACTGACCAACAACATGTTCCATTCCATATACATCATACTCAGTAAAAAGCTGAAGGATCACAAGGGTCAAGCTCTATCCTTTAATGGCTGGTGTCTGAGGAGGACTCTGTCCATTCTGCCTTCGATCCATGTGTTCCCAAATCCAGTTCCAGAATCCAGCTCCTGAATTTGGATTCTGTCTGCCACTGAGTCCAGCCTGGGACTTCCCCAGTGCCTGCTCCACAGCATCAGTGGTGATGGTGATGTAATTCCCATGGGGGTCTTTGGGTTTGATATTGTTTTTGTATGTATTTGTATATATTTAATTTTGCTATTATTATTTTCATTAAAGCTGTTTTTGTTTTCCAATCTGTAAGTCTGTCTCCTTTATTCTCTTTCTCTTCCCCTTTGGGAAGGGAAAGGCGTTAACAGACACCATCTGTTATAAGTTTAGTGGAGAGCCCTGACCCTAAACCTTGACACTTATGGAACCTCAAAACTCATGTTTCATTGGGATTGAGAATGAAAAACTTATTGAACACATATAAATAAAACTGATTATAAATACCCAACATAATTGCAACTAATAACAAGACTGTAGGAAAGAGATTGCATCTGGCTCAAGCAGTAAGACATTACTTAGCTATTAGAGAGTATGAATAGTCTTATTTCCCAGACAAAGCCCCTATCTATCAGCTGGGAGGTCCTAAAGTTCTGCTAAATAGTGGAGGAAATTGAATTTTGAATGCATTCAGTTTGTGGCCCATAAGGTTTAGTAGGAAATTCAGATATCCTTTTACTGTGAAACACTGGTACTACTAGGTTGTCTCACTTTGGAAAAACTTCTTCCAAAGTGAGAAAATAATAAAAAATAAGAATACTAAATACTAATACTAATAAAAAATAGGAAATACTAAAAAGAATTTCAGTTCTCAATTTAGTTTAATTATCCGGGTATTTTTTTATGTGACCAAGCAACTTGGTTGGTACTCTGAGGATTATGTGATTAGAGAGAGTAATGAAAAGGAAAATCTTCCCAATGAATACTTGATGGTTCTTAATTCAACTTGTTAATTAGGTTAGTAGTATTTGATTTGGAGGTACAATCTAATTTACTGTAGCTTTAGTTTCATGTGTTGGCAAAATACACTTCACACGCCAGACCATATTCCGGTATTAAAAGCATGCATTGAAAGAATCCCTTTCACTGTCTTCATGGTAGAGTGAACATGAAGAAATTAGAGGACATGGTTTTTAGTAAACTTGTATCCTATTCTTAGTATATGTATTTTTAGATCTATTCTTTGGGAGATAGAAAACCTAAAAATCAGCAATTGCAATGCTCCGAGTTCCTTTCCAATTATTTAAAAGTGAAAACCAGGAGAGAAGTGCAATCCACTTGTCCATCTACTAAATCGTAGCACATCTGCTTGTCCTCATAACTCCATCCTCGTGTGTCTGACCAAAGATCACATTATTACAAATGCCTTTGAAATATAGTGTTATCTAACACATCTAATACATAAGACAAAACAAGAGAGCTTGTTTGATTTATATCAGCTTATGAACTGGTGTGTAATTTTTCTCTGATCAGGTCAATCTTCTTCATCTTCTAAAAATAAAGATTTTGAAATAAAAATCATAATTGCAAATACATCATATTGCCCAAAACATAATTATTGTGGTTTTATGTAATAGCTGATTATGTCAGCAAATCACCTTCCTGATATATCAGTATGGTTTCGTGTAGTATGTTCTTAATCACACAGTGTTCATGTCTTCTCCTAAGAAGTTTTTTCAAAGTTTAGCATTAGGGGAAATCAGGCTGGACTCAAAGCCTGAGAGAGGTGAAGTACCCTAGCTCCATGCCTTCATGTCAAATCAGAAGTGCAGTTGAGCATATATTCTCAGTAGAACGTTGAAACAGCTTTAATGAGCATAATAATAAAAAACTATAATTTAAAAAATTGAATATATACAAGTATATGCAAAACCAGTATTGAACACACACCCACACCCCCACACCCCCCGATGGCAATTATATCACTGTCACAAGGTATTCCATTTTAAGTATAAAGTATAAAGCTTAGTATAAAGTATGATCAGTATAAAGCATGAACATCAGTATTCTGTGGAGCAGGCACTGGGGAAGTCCCAGGCTGGACTCAGTGGCAGAAGGGAACTAGATTCAGGAACTGGATTCTGGAACTGGATTTAGGAACAAATGGATCAGGATTGAAGGCAGAACAGAGTCCTCCTCAGACACCAGCCATTGAAGAAGAGACCTTGACCCTTGTGATCCCTCAGGTTTATACTGAGTATGATGTATATGGATGGAACATGTTGTTGGTCAGTTTAGGGTCACCTGTCCTGTCCACTTCTCCCTGAACTCAGACTCAGCTGAAAAGTAAAATCACTGAACAGAATTTCTCTGATATAACTCAAACCAGGACAGTATCTACAGACATATACATGTATGCACAATGTGGATCCCTCCAGCAGCTGAGCTCAGAAAGTCAGTCTGCCCCTGGACCCTTGCTGATGGCACCTGGGCATATCAGACCTGAGGGTCACAGTCCTACTCCAGCTGCAGGTCTTGACACAAACACATAGCTGGCCAGAGCTCTTCTGGCTCCACAGTGGTCAACCCTCCACGACAGCAAACATATCGAACAGCTGGAGATATTTCAGGAATGGCAATGGAAATAGTGGAGAATGGAGTACTTACCTTGTGAGAAGAGGATGGAGGAGCGAGGCTCAGTCAGCCTGGAGCAGAGATGGCTTTGGGTGGACCTAACAGCAGGTCCTGGTGCCTGTGGGGAAGTCACTAAGGAGTCAGAGTTGGGCTCTTCACAGCCATGTAGAGCACCAGAGAAACAAGACACAAGTTGAAACAAGAGAGGTTCAGGGTGGATATAAGGATTTTTTTTTTCCCCCCCATGAGGATAGTTAGGCAGTAGCACATGCTGCCCAGAGGAGGTTATGTAGTTTCCAACCTTGGAGATTTTCAACTGCTGACTGAATGAAACCCTGAGCAACCTGGTCACCCAGATGACCGTGCTGGGAGTAGGAAACTGGAGTTGACTTCAGATTCTCTGAAGTCTCTCTGATCAGAAATTACCCTGTGATCCTAAAAGTTTCTGTTCAGTCAGTCCCTTGACTGTTCAATCAGTCCCTATTTTGTTGTCCTCTCTCATGTCCATGCCTCTTGAATTTCATTTGGTTGAATTATAACCCTAAAGAAAAACCAGACTATGCCTTTCTACTTAAAAAGCCAGGGATGTACTTAAAATCCCAGAAATTTCAGTTGAACCCGCTGAACAGGTATTTAATATACATAATTCTTTGTCCTGCCATAAATAGAAGAATGCAGGGCATCCTACATTCATGTATGAAGGGCCAGGCTAATCTTTTTAACCTATAGCACATACACTGACAGTGAAAGAGGAAATCTAGTAAAACAAGAATTGTAATGTATTTTCCAAAGCATATTAACTCCCTAACGTTTGAAAGTTGCCCAGATTTAATTTTTTGTTTATGCCTGTAATTAATAATTTTGACCTTAGTGCTGAAGGGGATAGGTTTCCAATAACTGACATGCAGGGGTGTTTTTTACAGACTAACAGTTATGTAAAGGTGTCTGTGTTAGCAAAATGTCTAAAGCCACAGAGCTATCTCAATCCATTACAGTGTTTGCATAATATGGTATTATTTGGTCAGAGCAAGAGAAGGAGTCTTAAGCTCTATCCAATACCGGACAAATATTTTCCCAGTTTACACAGATGTGCCAGTGGAAGTGACTGCTTCCAGTTCTTCATTATTTCTGGGAGAACAGCAAGTGTCTTTCATTTGCTTCAGGCAAAAATCAGACAGGTTTCCAGAACAGTGTATAATGGTGGCTCCAGCCTGATTGTTTTTGCCTGAAGCATGTTACCAGGTATACATATGAACGAAGCTCCTGACAGATTAGCGGTGGCAATAATTTCCAGCAGGGCACTGGAGGTGAGCAGCTAGAATAGTGACTTGCTGGCATGATTTGGTCCAGAAGAAACCATCCTTGGCCTTATTAGTTCTAAGTTAACACGTTAACAATTTATTCATCTGGAAATGTGAAATGTTGTTTGTGGGGTTTTTTTTTCCATAAATTATATAGTAGGATTTGCTTGTTCTTCCATAATTTCTTTTATTTCTTTAAATGCTATAGGGAAAGACTATCAAACTCATTTTGATTTTGAAACATATTCTGGAATTCTTCCACATTGTAAAATGTGGGGGGGAAAAAAAAAAAAAAAGAAAAAGAAAAAAAAAGAAAAACCCACCAAAGAGCAACAGAAAATCCTCTTACATCTGCTTGGCTCACCTCACTTAACTCCTAAACCTCAAGTGTGTTACTATCAAGAAAAGTATTTTTTAAAGGTGTAAATTGACTTCTGATGTTATCATTTGGCTAAATTCCCATGCTGATATCACTGTATGAAAATCAATTCAACTGTGTCATCTTGGATTTCTTTGTAATTTACTTTCTAATATTAGATTTTGCTTCCAAAACGACTAATCCCAGAATTGTTTTACCGATTCTTTGCTTATCTATTTGTAACATGGGCAATTTTGTCAAATGGTTTCCTATCTCTCAGATGAAAAAAATGCATGGGGTTTTTTTTTCCTTTTCAAAAGAACTTGTGGAGGCAAATAGCTAAAGGTCCCTGACAGATGTACTTTAAAAAAAACCTTGGAGAAGGAATTCAGAAGATGTCTCAAAGCCAGTAGGTTGGTATGTGGTTTTATGAAATAATACCAGTTTATAACTGAAGGAAATCTAGTCATTCATCAAGACAAAGTAGCAGGAAAGGATGTGAGATACTCCGAAGTGGTGTAAGAGACCCAAAAGATTGTTTCAGTACAGAGAAAAACTCAAGTGGAGAGAGGAGTCAATGAACCTCTAAGCAGGGTGCTTATATCTGTCTGTAACTGCTGAGCTCACTTGAACCTGTAAAACACAGGTCTGTTTTAAGTGCAGGTTAAATTGTACTAGTCTTAGGAACTGGAACAGTACTCCTGGCTGCACAAGGGTGCTATGAATCAGGAAGTTTTGCGTGAACAGTCAGATCCTCAGGGAGAAATATTGTACAGATTGAGACTACCAAATGGACTCATTGGATTTGTTTTTAGCTATTTCAATGAAAAATGTGACTACTTGGCAAATTCCCGTTGAGTGTTGCAATGTTTCAGCCAGAAAAGAAAAAAAAAAAAAAGGAAAGCTGAAATGTAAAATGTTTGTTTTCAATGTAGTGATTATTTCTTTTCAGATTTCTGAAGAAATTGTCCTCCAATTAAAAAGAGCGTAAAACCACAACAAAAAAAAAACAAAGAAAAAACATACTATGTTTCAATCAAAAATTTTGTTTGAATCAGAAATGAATGTCTCTTTCTTGTTGCCATTACAATAAGAAAAAAAAAAAAGTTTGACTTGTCTCAAATATTTTCTTTTCATTATTTTTGTTAGCCAGGGAATTGGCAAAATAAGTAAATGCACGGCTGTAATATGGCTCCTCTCTCTCACAGTTACTTCTGCTCCTGGAATTTCTTCTGCTTCACGTGGTAAAGTACAGGGTAGAGCATATAGTAAAAACACACTGTGTGTTTCCATCTCCTGGCTATTTGGGACTGAGTTAATCATGAGAGGAGAACCTCACAATAACTATGTCCAGGAAAGGTGACCCAGAGAAAAGCAAACTTGAATCAGAGACCTAATTATTATTTAAGATTGAAATGTAAGCAAGTTTCTAAAAGGCCTTGTCAGTTGAGATAAAACACAGAGCTTTGATTCAGAAGAAGATAAGACAGCAGTGCGGAGAGCTACAGAGCAGTGGAATGATATGATCTGAGCACTGACCAAAGAAAATTATTTTAGTGACAGTTGCTGGATGAAGTTGAGGCATGCAATAACAGAAACAAAAGGTTATAAAGTAAGTGGCTGCAGTAGTCAAGGAAAAACAAATTGACATGCTTAGCAATTTACTTGCCATACAGAAGCAGTGTATTTACCCATATAAGAAAAAAAAAAAGGAAAAAAAAAAAGAAATAAGTGTATGTGTGGGAAGAAAAACATAACCTAATCACTCAAGGGAACCTTCAGCCTGTATGTGTCTGTTTAATTACTGATAAAAGCTTTAGAGCTGGTACAATCTTGGTCAGTCTTATAAAAAGCTTTTTATTCAGTGCTTGGTGAACTATTTCTAAAAGCCTGAATGCTATGAGAATTAAATATTCTTGAAAGAAGTGGTTTGGATCTCATTTGATGGACAGAAAATCTATTCTGACTAGAAACTTGCATCCAGATAATCTTCTGTCACAGCTATTAGAGGATTACCTTAAATTCTCTCCTAGAAATGCTCCTGTTATTCCTCAGCACTCTCCAGGCAACTAACCAGAAAGATAGGCAGAGTAACCTTCATGATTGGTGGTGAATCCTTTTCATACCATTTCTTAAAAAATAAAGACAAAAGTCCCCCTCCTGCATAAGAAAATTGTATAACCCAAATACAAAAGTTAATTCAGCTAGATGAGACACTTAATGCGCTTTCCATAACAACAAACCTACAGTGCCTCTCTAACTTGTAGTATTTGATAATGGTGGTAGGCAACTTTTCAAAATTCCCAAAAGACTGTGCTTTGAACTAAGGCTACGGCTATTTTAGAACCATATGTGAAACTGAGGAACTGGGTGAGCCCAGAAAATGCTTGATCTATTGGGGTCATAGTATTACCTGAGGCCATTGACTGTCTGAAGAAGAATCCCAAGGGTTGAGGGTTCGGGTTCCCCTAGTATTTTTCTTCAGAGTAATTTCAGAATAGTTTTAGCCAAGAAAAGTAAAAAAGAAATGTAAAAAATTAAAGCATATATTACTGATATATGCTGAAACCATTGTTTCTACACTATTGACCAGTAAAAGACTTAAACAGGCTGGTATCGAGAAATCCTAAACTCCCTTTCAATAAAACATGAGCTCTTAAATGCTTTTCTGCAATCAGATCTACATTCCAAGAGTTTGCATTTTTAGGAAATGTTTTAATTTTTCTTAAATATGCACCAATGGTACCTACTGATATTTCATTTTCTTTTCGGAGAGGAGCCAACATCCTGCTGCCTCAGCTTATAAAAAGCCTTTCCCACTTCATCAGATTATTTCAGAGAAGAAATGTTTCTTCCTCCACTCACCACATCTTGGTTGAGAGTGAAACTCTCAACCTCCTTCTGTACATTCCTAGCATCTTTTTCCCAAAACCACCCCAAAGTGCTTCCTGTGCTATAGAAAAGGAGATATATGTACCTTCATGCTTGATTTCCTCTTCCTTTACCTATCATATCTTTATTGCTGTCACCTCTTTTTGAGGTAACACAATAATACCATTATTATATTCCTAATTATTCTTATCATTGTATTTTAATAACGCATTCCTAACATTGTATTTCTTTACAGTAAGGGCTGCTCTGTCACATACAGGAAATGCAGCAACATACAACAATACTCCATGAAAAAACACCACTGCTCGCAGTATGAAAGCACCAAAAGTTTATCAGGAAGGAGAATAATCCAGTGACAGTGTCAGGAGGTTGCTCACCACATGCTTGCTGCTGAATACAAAAGGATTGGTAGAAAACTGTGCAGACCATTCAAGAAGGTGAAAATTATGTCCTTGAGGATCAGAGAAAACAACTACACTTGTGGAGTGGTGCTGCAGACATCCTTCTTTTATAGAGTTTGAAGCCAGAGGTTGTACCCTCCTGTGTAAATCCAGGTCTCCTTCTCTGCATCCTCCAAAGAGGCACATCTAAACACAGTTCCTTGGTCCACTCTAGTCACAGTGGGCATCAGTAATCCCAGGAGCTCATGCTCCATTTTCTAGTTTGGGTAAGTATAGCACTTTGCTATAAAGGTTTTTTGGGTCTATGGGCCAGGTTATTGAGGCCTCTGGTTAAACACTGCAGAAATCCAGAAGAATGATTAGTGAAGCAGTATACATTTCAGTGTGGTCAAAAATGGAAGGGAAAGGAACATAAATAAAGTTTTCAGATGTGAGTCCTTGTCTGGAAGTATTGTCAGGGACCACGATACAAAATCCTCTTCTGCATGACATGTTTGAAAGGACAGGTTTAGACTTCGTAAGAAGGTCACTGCAGGACAATTTACTTTGTGAAGTAACTTTCCTTCACAGCACTTTGAAGTGAACATGTAGCAGACACATTTCAATAGAACAGACCAAATCTAGTATGATCTACATGTCTTTAATTGTATATAGTAAGACCTTCCTACCCTCTCCATGACCTACTGATCTGTTCCTACTACATTAATTGCTAATGCAGATATATTCTGTATTTCCACATTCTCTACAGCACAACTATGACTAAGAAGTAATTTCACTAATAAATTTGTGGGTTATTGTTATTTCAATTTAATTATTATTTCCATTTTCCCACAAAGATGTATAGGCAGAATGATCAGTTTTACTTTTGTTCATAATTCCTTTTAGTTTTCATTCTTCTGTTGTTACTCTCATGAAAGCAGAAAAGATAGGTAAACATAATAGTAAATCCTTCCAAGCAAGAATTGTTCATACCAGTACATGGATTTTGTCTTGGCATCTCACTGTCCTACTACTCACACAGTAGATATTTTGTCATCCTCCTTTTTCAAACCATTTTTCCTCCTTCCTTTCTTTTCCTTGCTTTGTCTGATACTTTTCTCCTTTCATCATTACTAAGGTTAATACTGTGGTAGGAAAAGGATTATTCCTTTAAAATAACAATAGAAGTAATGAAAACATTATTTGCAAGGAATTTTGTATTAAGTATGGAAACATTCCCTGCCTGGGTAACGTAATTATAATCACCAAATTCAGTACTCAACAGAGAACTTTAACGTCACAAATGTATTTAAAAAAATGTTTAGTGAATGTAATATAATTGAAATCAACAAGGCATTCAGAGAAAATGCCTACCAATAAAAGACGAATAAGAAACTATGTGCTTTCTTTACATTACATATATTTATTTTATAGAATTCTATAGGTTAGACTCTTCTGTGATACTACAGAGAATTTATAAATACTGATAAACTTTCCGGATTTTTACCACTAAATACTTCATTGAAAAAGAAAACAAATAATGAACTGAGAATACATTTGACCAGAACATGTGCAAGTCATTAAAGTATTGTGGTGAGTTAACCTTGGCTGACCACCAGGTGCCCACCAAGCTCAGCCAGACCCACTGTAAGTATACTATAAGATGCAGAGATATACCAGAGTCAAGAAAACTAGTTTTAACTAACATATCCAGCAAAATAGCTCAAAACTACTTTAGCAAAAAAGGAATGATTATTAGAAACTTGCCCTCATCCAACCTGATACACGAAGTCCAAAGCAGAGGTCAGGAAGCTGTGCGTGTACTGCACTGAAAATGAAGTAGGACAAACAGAAAACCTGTAGACCTGTACCACAGATGAAGGCCCTTGTGAGGGTTTCACACATCATTATATGGAGGAAAATACAATTGGCCCAGCCATGTCACAGATCTTTGAGACTGAAAAACTATTCTCAGTCTGCAGTGGGCATTAGCTTAAAAAGTCCTGTAAACACCATAATAAGTTTCAGAAAGCAAGCATACTCTTTCTTTGAATTGATATTTGATTTCTAGATCTGGAGTTTTTTATTTAAATTTGCTCAGGAAATCAGTTTCTGGAGATTATATGAAGGACAGTGACAGTTGTTCATGAGAGATAATATATTCAGATACAGTTTCAAGGGACCGTGTTGAAATTCTTACTTCAGGCCAGGCAAAAAGTAATTTAGATGGGCAAATAACAGGGTTTTTAAAGAAATTGAATGGCTTGAAAGGAAAAAAGACAAAAATAATTATTGTATGCACTACCTAATAGCAACCGAGCCACTGATGTTCTTAATTTGGAATTAAAGGTGAATTCTATAAATTTTCTTCAAAGTTTAGTACTAATTTTCTCATCAAGCACTTCTGAAATACCACAGAGTCAGCTTGCAAAGTGATCAAATTTCCCAAGCTGCTGGGCCAAGCCTATTATGTGGTGTCATCAGCATATAGATGACATCTGGTACCCAAACTAGTACTGCTTCTGCTAGTATCGCTGCTGTAAAATGTATGTATATGGAGGAGGGAGAAAGAAAATAGGACCAAAGAAGTTATTTTCAGATGACTTCTGATTTTCTGTTTGTATGGTAAATCAGTTGAAGTTCATTTGACACTGTAATTTACAATCTTCTTACCAATTCTTCTAACCACTTTTAACCATTAATAGGCAGTGTAGAAAAATTAGGGTCCAAGATGCCTTTTTGGAAAATCTGCAAGAACAATTCCAGTACTCATGCAGAACTAAAAAGAGATGGATTCTGAGAAATTCCAATTAACTCAAATCAACTCTTTTATAAGTACCTGAGTGTTGATTTCTGCTCACACACCTGTCTCATGTTTAGCTTGAATAATACTAGACTTAAAACCCTACCATTTCACCCAATATTGTGCTGATTCAGCCATCATTTTATGCTGTCATCAGTTACCTGATCATACAGGCCAACACTGAACTCAGTAACATCCCCTCAGAAGTCTTCTTTCAGACAGTCCTGCCATAGGTTCCTGTAGGCCCAGCTCCTCCACTGCCCACTGTGGTGCCAGCATCACCTGCTGGACAGAAATCGGGCCCCAGCACTTCACCCAAGCTCACAACCTGTGACACTGGATCTGTGAGCCCATGTAAATTAAAGGCTCCCCACCAGTGAACAGAATAACTAGTGTAACTCAAACATGGAACTATTGGAGATAGGCGTTGAGAGATTCAGGGCTGTATGGCAGCTGGCTCTTAAGGATGCGCATCTGAAGAGGAAGAAAATAAAATATACCAGATGGTAGTGGAGGCTTCATAGCAAGAGAGACAGAAAATGAATTTTGATGAGATGAGGGCTCATCATTGCTCAGTTCTTACTGTGACTGTAATAGAAACAATGTTTGTTTTCAGACAAATTCAAGATGTATAACTTAGCTTTTATGCAATCCATAACTCTATATAGGAAACATTAGTTACTGCAGACCCACATTTATTTCCCTCTATAGCTGATACATATTAGCTACCAGGCTCTGCAGAGTAAGGCCTATGACTCTATTTTAAAGGAATATGCAGGTATATCTGCATCTTCTTCACCTTCATCTTGATGATAGCTCTCCAAAACAGTATCAGGGATCTGAAGTCTGTTTCCTTAAGTCTCATCTTCTGCAGGGCTCGGAGCAGCACACAAAGCACACTGCAAGACACACCTCTAACAAAGACATACAAGAAAGGAAGTAGGTTTCAGTTTTCAATTCAGCCAAAAGATCTTTACAGATCTGGATATAAGCATGAGCATAGAACAAGTTGAGAGAAAACCAATTAGTAGAAGCAGAGGGTAAAAACCCCTAAGCTAGTACCTACTTTTTAAACAGGTATGGTGATACAGCAATTTTGCTATTTATTTTTAGGCTATATCTTGTAAAAAGTAGTATTTGGGAGGTAACTTTCTACAAAGACATTGCAGAGATACTCAGGGTTTGGCACTTCACGTGTAAATCGTTTTGACAGTAATTGAACACATAAGGATGAAATCCTGCCTCACTCCAACCACTAGCAAAGCTCCTATTTCTCTGCAGAGAAACTACATTTCAACTTGGATGTAAAATACTCCCTTAATTATCCATAATTTTACTTGGTAATAGAGCCCCATGTTTCTAAATCAATCTAACATGTTTTCAATTAACACCTTTTCGGTTATTTAAAAACACTGTCAGTTGAATAATCAGTTTTGTTCTTTATTTTTTGCTGTAGAAGCAGACCTTCTAAGAGCAAGTGTTTTGTTTTTCAGCCAGTAACAGACATAGAAACTTCATTTTATTGACAGCAATTAACTTTTTAAATTAAAAGATTGCAGTAATTTAGAGGTAATCCAACAGTTTTTCTTCCTCTTAACTTTTTAATCTCCTAAAAGGTGTGCACTTGTCAGAAAAATGTCAAAAGTGTGCTTGCAACATATAACCAGAACTCGAAGGTGATGGGATCAATTAAATGCTTTTCTGGTTTATCATATATCAGATAAATCCGATTTTGGGTCAAAAACATTTAAAATACTGACAGCATTTCTTATTGTTACTATTGTTCTAATTGTTTTTTAAAGAGAACCTGGCTCAGTAAAAGATATTGTAAAAGAGCCATATCCATATGGCTGCTTTTTTTAAAGACAGTTTATAAAGAACAATATACTCAGCAGTGCAAGCTGCTTTATGGTTTTTAGAAATGTTTTAATTTTAAGAAATGTTGTATAACTCAATGATAGTGCCAAATGTGGCAGATAAGCAATTGAATTAAGGTTTAGATCTGCATATTTTGTGTACTAACTTCAACTTTTGAAATATTAACCACCAGTCCTAATTTTCTTAACCCTTTCAGAGTGCAAAATGTGCAGGTTTTGAAAATTTTTATTTTACCATTTTAATCCTTCTCTCCTTATTACAGTCCAAACCAATCTAAATCTTCCTCTAATCAGACAAATGAACCAAATGAAGTTCTTAGAAACCTCACAAACATCAATGAGAAATACCTGTTTTGGTTTATGAGACATCCCCAGGCCATCCCTAGAGTCAGGCTGACCCTGCTAAAAATATACCAGGCTGGACTGCACTCGTGTGGCTGCAGAACTGGTATTGCAAGAGGATATGCGGTTCTATTATCATGGGATTCTCTTTGCAGGTCAGCATCTGCTTGGGTGAGGTGGAATCCACCTTTCTAAGCAGGGCAATGCAATTTTTTCCCACTAAGGTGTCTAACTCATTAAGAGGACTTTGAACTAAGAGTAATGAAGGAGTGAGACACTAAGCAGAAGGCCTGTGAGAGAGTGACAGACACTATCATAGAATCATAGAACAGCCCAGACTGAAAAGGACCTTGAAAGATTGTCTGGCCTAATGTTTCATGGAAAAAGGAACCTAGACAAGATTATCTAGCACACTGCCCAGTTGTGCCTTGAAAATCTCATCTACCCCAATGGACTCCCCCCATTGACTAGGATCGCTGATAAATGATGGAGAGCAGCTTGGCAAGTTCCTCCTCCAGCTCCCTCAGCACTCTCGGGTGGATCTCATCCGACCCCATAGAGTTATGTGTGTCCAATTGGTGTAGCAGGTCATTGACTACCACCTCCTGGATGATGAGGGGATTATTCTGGTCTTCATCCCTGTCTTCAAGATCAGGGGGTTGAGTACCCAGAGGATAACTGCTCTGGCTATTAAAGNCAGGGGGTTGAGTACCCAGAGGATAACTGCTCTGGCTATTAAAGACTGAGGCAAAGGTGGCATTAAGTACCTCAGCCTTTTTCTCATCTTTGGTGACAATGTTCCCCCTCTCATCCAACAGAGAATGGAGATTCTCTCTGACTCTTTTTTTGTTATCAATGTATTTGTAAAATTTCTTTTTATTATCTCTTACCTCAGCAGCCAGACTGATTCTAGCTGAGCTTTTGCCTCTCTCATGTTCTTTCTACATGACCTAACTAAACCCTTGTACTCTTCTTGAGTAGCCTGCCCCTTCTTCCAGAGCTGGTAGACTCTCCTCTTTCTCCTAAGTCCCAGCAAAAGCTCCCTGTTCAGACAGGCTGGGCTTTTTCCCCACCTGTTCGTCTTGCGGCACATGGGGACACTCTGCTCCTCTGCCTTTAAGAGTTCCTTCTTGAACAAGGTCCAGCCTTCATGGGCCCCTTTGTCTTTTAGGACCATCTCCCAAAGAACTTTCTCAACCAGCATCCTAAGGAGGCCAAAGTCAGACCTTCGGAAGTCCATGGTGTTGATTTTGCTGCCTCTCCTCCATATTTTGCACAATATTGAAAACTCATTTCATTGTCGCTAAGCCAAAGATGGCCACCAGCCACCACAACTCCCACTAGCTCTTCTCTGTTAGTAAAGAGCAGGTCTAGGAAGGAACCATCCCTGGTGGGCTCACTTACCAGCTGAGTCAGGAAGTTGTCTTCTACACACTCCAGGAACCTCCTGGACTGTTTCCATCCAGCAGATATCTGGTAGGTTGAAGTCCCCCACGAGAACAAGGGCTGCCAATTGTGAGGCTTTAGCCAACTGTCTGTAGAAATCTT
>VZZY01008377.1:34043-75420 GCA_013400335.1 Eurystomus gularis
CTCTAACGAGCCTGGTTTCATCCCCTTCCCCCTTTGGACCTAGTCAAAGCGCTCTCAAAGAGTCCAGCCAGCTCATACAGGAGGATGAACTCCATCTGTCACCAGCAGACTCTGCGCAGCGTAAAGTTCCTCATGATCAAAGAACCCAAAATTTTGTCTGTGACACCAGCCTCTAAGCCACATGTTAAATGAATGGGTTTTTCTCCTTGTTTCACTATTCTTTCCTGCTACTGAAAGGATTGAGGACAACACTACCTGCACACCTGAGCCATGAAGTGATATCACCAGCGCCCTAAAGTCCTTTTAATTGCTTTTAAACTTTTCTCTGCAGCATCATCACTGCCAGCCTGTGATCTTGTTGGGGTCATGAAGATGTGGTGGGATACCTTCCATGACTGAAGTGTTACAATGAAGGGGTACAGGCTCATAAAGAAGGACAGGAAGGGATGTGTGTGATAGAGCAGCTGGAGTGCATGGAGCTCTGTCTGGGGATGGAGCTTATAGGTAAGGATTAAAAACAAGACAGGTAAGGGTAACATTATAGCAAGTAACTGCTACAGACCACTTGACCAGGAAGAACAAATGGATCAGGGCCTCTACAGACAGATAGGAGCAGCTGCATTCACAGACCCTCATCCTCATGAGGGACTTTAACCTCCCTCATATCTGCTGGAGGGAAAACAGAAATACATAAGCAATCCAGAAGGTTCCTGGAGTCCATCAACAGCTATCTCCTCCAAGTGATAGACAATCCAACAAGAAGTGGTGCTCTGCTGGACGTCATACACACCAACAAGGAATGTCTTGTTGGTGATGTGAAAGTGAAAGGCAACCTTTGCTGCAGTGACTATAGGATGGTGGTGTTCAGAATCATGATGGCAGACAGGAGGGTGAAAAGCAAGCTCACAACCCTAGACTCCAGGAGAGCAAACAGTAACCTCTTCAAATATCTGCTTGGAAGTGTACCACAGGAAAAGGTCCTAGATGGAAGAGGAGCCCAGAAAAGTTGGCTAACATTCAAGGGTCATCTCCTCTAGGCTCAGGAGAGTTCCAGCCTAATGAGCATGAGGTCAGGCAAAAGTGCCAGGAGGCCTTCATGGATGAACAAGCTCCCAGCCAAGATAAAATACAAAAAGAAAGCATACAGATGGTGGAGGCAAGGACGAGTAACCTGAGCAGTACACAGAAACCCTGTCCAAGCATCCAAGGATGAAGTTAGGACAGCTAAAGCCCAAATGAAATTGAGTATGGACAAGGATGTCAAAAAAAACCATGAAAGGGTATTGCATATAGGCAATAAAAGGAAGACCAGATAAAATGTGCACCCATTACTGAGTGAGACAGGAGACCTGGTTACACGAGGAATGGAAAAGGCAAAAATACTGAATATCTTCTTTGTCTCAGGCTTTCTCAGCAAGAGTGGCCTGTGGGAATCCCAGGTTGCAGAGATCAGAGGGGAAGGCTGAAACAAAGAAGATCTAACCTTGGTGGAAAAGGATGAAGTCAAGAAATACCTAAGTAAACTGGACATACATAAGTCCAGGGATGCTGATGGGATCACAGAGTCATAGCATGGTTTGGGTTGGAAAAGACATTTTAAAGGTAATATACTCAAAACCCCTTGGACAACCCCAACTGTCCCTTGCTATAAGCAGGGGTATCTTTTACTAGATCAGGATGCTCAAAGGCCCATCCAATCTGACCTTCAACTCTTCCAGAGATGCAGCATGCACAACTTCTCTGGGCAACCAGATCTCCATCAGCTGCAAGAAGATCTTCCCAGAGCCTTCTCTTCTCCAGGCTAAAGAAGCTCCAACTCTCAGACCTTCTTCATAGGAGAGGTGCTCCAGCCCCCTGATTATCTTTGTGACCTCTCTCTCAATCCACTTTAAAAAGTCTGTGTCTTTCTTGTACTGAGGACCTCAAAACTGGATGCAGCACTCCATGTGAGGTCTCACAAGGGCAGAGTAAAGGGAGGGAATAAGTTCCCACACCCTCTGCCCATGCCTATTTTTATGCAGCCTGGGATACGTTTGGCTTTCTTGGCTGCAAATACATGTTGTTGGCAACTATAATTTTTTTTTGTCCACCGGTATCGCCAAGTCCTTCTTCTCAAAACTGCTTTTAATTCATTCATCTACAAGTCTGCACTGATATTGAGGAATGCCTCAACCCAGGTGCAGGACCTTGCACTTGACCTTCCTGAACATGAGATTTGCACAGGCCTACTGCTCAAGACTGTTAAGGTCCTTCTGTATGGTATCCTCTCCCTCTAGCAAATCAACAGCACCACTCATCTTGGTGTCATCTGATGCAGTGGACAGATCAGTCAAGTGCAATTTGTCCTTCATGAAACTATGTTAGCTGTCTCTAATCACCTCCCTGTCTTCCATATGTCTTGACATATCTTCCAGGAGGATCTGTTCCATAATCTTACCAGCCATGAAAGTAAATATCACTAGTTGGTGGTTCCCAGGGTCCTTCTTTTTACAAATAGGTGTGATATTCTCTTTTCCCCAGTCATCAGGGATTTTTCCCTAATTGCCATGGATTTTCAACTGTGATGGAGAGTGTCTTAGCAACTACATCTGTCAGTTTCCTCAAATACCTTGGATGCATCTCATTGGGTCCCATGCAATTCCATTCAAGACCTCTGATTTTCTCAACTGAGGCAATTTATAGAATCATAGAATCACAGAATGGTTTGGGTTGGAAGGAACCCCAGAGATCATGTAGTTCCAACCCCACTGCCCTGACAGGGACACCTCCCACCAGACCAGGTTGCTCAAGGTCCCATTCAACCTCCCCTTGAACAACTCCAGGGATAGAGCATCCACAGCTCCCAGGATGGAGCATCTACAGCCCCCCTAGGCAACCTGTTCCAGTGTCTCACCACTCTCAGAGTGAAGAATTTCCTTCTAATTCCAATCTAAATGTACCTTCTTCCAGTTTGAACCCATTACCTCTTGTCCTATCACTACAGGCTTTTATGAAAAGTCCCTCCCCAGCTTTCTTGTAGGCTCCCTTCAGATACTGGAAGGTTGCAATAACATCTCCTGGGAGCCTTCTTTTCTCCAGGTTGAACAAGCCCAATTGTTTCAGCCTGTCTTCGTACAAGAGGTGTAACAGCCATGTAATCATCTTTATAGCCCTTCTGTGGACCCTTTCCAACAGGTGTATGTCCTTCTTGTGCTGAGGACTCCAGAGCTGGACACAGTACTCCAGGTGAGATCTCATGAGAGCAGAGTAGAGGGGCAGAATCACTTCCCTCAACCTCCTGGCTACACTTCTTTTGATGCAGCCCAGGACACGGCTGCCTTCCTGGGCTGCACTTGAACATTGCTGGCTTTTAGTAAGAGACTGTAATTTCTTCAATCATTAGTACGTGTTAAAGGGAGAAAAGCAGTTGTAACTTATTCCCTTATGTGCTCCAATAGTTAGCAGCCAGCTGACCAATCTAAGAGCATACTTATTGTGAACCTCTAAATTGGTCAGAACATATGCTGCCTCTGTCCCAGGAAAATAAACAGAAGGTTTGAGAAAGCAACAAGTGTTTTGAGTATGGAGATATAGAAGGGATCTGAGAATAGGAGGATGGAGGTGGACACAGGGGAAAAGAATTAGTCACAGGATACTGGAAACCATCCTGTGGACAACTAAGTGCCATTAATTCTAATTATCTCAGGATCAACTTGATTATGCTTATTTATAGGTTTGTAATTCTTAATTGTCATTAGAGAATTGTTCACTGTTTCAGTGTTTCTCTGTCTTTTTTTAATGATTGTAGTGACAAATATGTCAACTAGTTGCAAAGGATTTTTGTTATTACTTAAATAAAGATATAAGGTTTGGAGAGAGAAAAAAAAAAATAACCCACAGCAATTCAGAAGCCTGTTTCTCTGTTCCTGTACAGGAGATGAAAAGGGAGTGAAAGGGAGCAAAAGAAAACGTCTGATGTTTTTAAACTGTGCTTTGCAGATGTATCTCTAAATCATTTAATCTTATTAAGTGCCTTGTTATCCTCATATTTTCCCCCCATAAAAAATCAGTGTCATGGCACCCCTGGTGCAAACCAGCTCCAAATCAAAGACCAACTGCTGAGCTGTGAATGTTGGGCTTTTATGAACAAAGCAGGGTTCTGTTTTCTTTTCTTCTAAAGGGAAAAGAGATAGATAACATTCTTTTTAGCTTCCTTTTACTGTTGGTTACCCGTGAGTTTACACTGTACATAGCACACAGAAGCTAAGGTTTCTGAGACAAACCTAATAAATCTCAGCTGCCTGATGGAAAATATTCTTATTTAATATTGCAACATTTGAAGGGAGATAATCTCACTTAATGTAAATTGGAAGAAATCTTCAAGTGAACTTGTATGCATGGGTGGTTTCAGTCCTTTGGGCCCTATGTATGCATTTGAAAAATCCTATCTTCAAAGGACTTTGTATGAATCCATTACAAGAGGTGCTGTGTGTGACACCACATCATAGACACTAACACATCTTGCTCCTAGCTTTGGTGTTCTTGTGACTCTACTGCTACTGCACACACAAGGAATTTTCACTATTAACTGTGGTTTGCTTGAAATTTCAGCATCTTAGGGTTTGGTCTGATTTGGATCAAACTTTCCAAGGAACAAAATACATATCGACATTGCTAGATGCACCTATAACACACAGTGGTCTTTGGTCCTTAGTGAGCAGAGGCAGTGGCTCACACACACAGACCACATAGAGCCAGATGCCTTCAGAGGATACAGGTCACAGCTAACAAAACACTTGGCCCTGGATCTGTGTCACATGTAGCGGTTCCCCCAATAGTTTTTTTTTTTTCTTGTGTGTGTCTCTGAAATAATGAGAAATCTGTGCTTAGGATCAACTAGGGAGAGGTTTTTATAGCATGACACTAAGGACGTGTATTGCTTGCCCCAAGGCATGGCACGTGAAGTTGTGTTAATTATGAAGAATCATTGGTCACCAGGTAATGTTGGAGGATGCTACAGGGCAGATGAAAAACCTGATCGAGTGTAGCCTTCATCCACTCTCTCCACTGAGAACAATCTCTGTAGAAAACTCTCTTTCTGATAACAGATAGATTTTGCATCATGGGGAACTGATTGATAGTGCTCCAAAAGAATGTTTAGAAATAAATTAACATTTATGCAGTGTGGGAGATCAAGGGGTCAGGGCTTGAGTCTTAACTCAGAAGTCAAACTATTTGACAGGACAGACAGACCTCAAGTTTTCTACAAGCTAGAACATTGATTTTCAGCCAGGTTTATTTGTCAGACAAATACATGCTTTTGACTGGATTTGGATATTCATTCCAAATACGCTGCACTGAATTCATACAAAGAGGGACTGGAAGTATTGTACTTCAGCCATTTCAAATATTCTATTTGCTCATAAACTGCCTCTAGGAGGGCTTTTCAGGAGTTTTTTCTTCCACTACTTTTCTATCTCTGGTATCTGTGGATAAGAAGCATGGTATACATGTTACATATTATAATAACTGTTCCCATGAAAGATGTCTGTAGAATTTGTGTCCTCAGAATAAAAAGTTTTTGCTGTTTCTTTGACTTTAGTCTGTACAAATAGAACCATGGCATTCATACTTTAATGACAGGACATGACATAGGACAGAGGGATGTGAGGGCAAGCCAATGTGAATGTATTTACCAGACAAATATCTTCCACCAGATCTTTAATCTACTTAACATTGTTAATGAGAATGGCTCTTCTAGAGTGTATTTTTTATTTCTGTCCAGTTGCAGTTTAGGAACACAAATGCCAACTACAAGAAATAACATTTTCACCCCAAAAACAATGCCAGATGTTCATCTGGATGTGTGTGGAAATTATTAAGATAACCACTAACTAAATAATATTATTGTCAGGTTTCTGTTATATAAGATTTCAGATGTTTTGCATATAAAATGCAAACATATTTTGAAATATTACCCTACGGCCCTTCTGCCAGCTTTACAACTACTCTGGAGGGTCTTCTCTTTTCCTTTTAATTTCTTTTTGTCCCCATAACTTAAATAGAGGAATTTACACTTTGGGATTTTTTTCTATTCACACACTAATGAGACAATATATTTTCAAACTGAAACTAATTTGATTTCCTGACTTTTGTTTTTATTCTCTGCAATAGGTTGGGGTTTTCTTTTTGTTTGCTTGCTTGGTTTTGTTTTATGTGTTTTCTGTCTCCAGCATCATTTGAAACCGAGTGTAATATCAGATGGGACTTACATTAATGTACCACTTTATTCCGCATCCTAGCCTGTCAAAGTAAGTTTTGTCATTCACTTCAGAGACTCCACCTAAGTTTATTAATGAAATTGTTAAAACAGGACCTAGTCAAACAAGGACCATGCTTCATCAAAACTTGATGAATTGTTATTCATCATTACTCTATTTTTACTCTATTTTATAGCCCTGTAGTTAGAGCCTATTGATATGAAAGATTAATTTTCCAAGTTGATTTTAATTAATGTTGAGAGTAACATCATTTTCTAGTTTTGTAATAACATCAAAAGCAATCGGACTTGCCTGGCAAGATTTAGTGCTTATAAACATATAATGAAGCGTCTTGGATTTCCTCAGTCCTACAGGTGGCAGGGACAGCCACTTTTCTCTTATTCACAGTCCACAAAACAAGCCTGTTTCACCAGGTGTATCACCAACCTCTTCTGAAGTAGTAAAAGTCTTGCTGCATGGGCTCAAGAAGGAACAGAAGACTTCAAAGGGCTGCCAGGGGAGTAGCATAGTCTTTCTTTGTCCCTCAAAAGAGGAGCAAATTAGATGGTAATGAGGAATGGTGAATCTAAACCACATACTGCATCTCTGCATTCTTCCATGTGGTAGACTGAAGTCTCAGAGAACATTCAAAATTTCTTAGCAAGGATAAAAAAAACCAATGACTAATGCAGGTTTTTTAAAAATCAGTGAAGCAGATATTTGCCAGAGGTACTCTGAAAAAAAACAAACAACCCAAACCAGTAGAAATAGCATAGGGCAATTCACTATGAAACTTCATTGCATTAGTTAAAGACAAGGCGATTGCAAGTGCTCATGGATTAATTTCCCACATCCAAGCAGACTATATAAGATATAGACACAAGGGTTTGCTTCAGCTGTGCTTCCAAAGGAGCTAAATCCCATTATTTCGCTCAGAGCTAAGAATCCAAAAGCCTTTGAGGATCAGGGCTATAACACATTAAAAGGATTTATCTCCTAAGCTGAAAACAGTCATGAACAAAACTCGGTGGGAAGAAAGAAAAATTAATGAAAACTATGAGTGATTAGGAAATGTTTAAGAGTGATTTATTATGTTTTTTTCTAATTGCCTACAATTCCCAATTCTTCAGTCACCTAAAGGACTTCTATTAAAAAATCTGGGTCAAGACAGGAAATGAAAGTAGCAGTTAAACAGTCTCGCCCCTGTCACATTTGCAATGGAAATGAATTACATCATTTAAATAAATATATATATAAAAGAAGTTAGAGAATGCAGGCAATATAGAAGTAAAGAAAGTTCATCCATTAAAATCTCTGGTTAACAGGACAGGGAAATGGAGCACATCTACTTAAAGTATGAAGGACAAATTAAAAAACATTGTAGGTCCTATAAAATGGTAAAATTTTTATTCATAACGCACATAAGAAATACAATACCTGTTTAATCAGAAGACCTAAATCACTGTGCTCCCAGAAATGTTAACATATCATTAAAGGAACTAGAAATGCAGCACATATCTATGCATATACATGCATGCAGATGACACAAAACTGGGAGGAGTTGGTGATATGCCAGAAACTCATGCTGCTATCCAGAGGGACCTCAAAAGGCTGGAGAAATGGGCTGTGAGGAACCTCATAAAGTTCAACAAGAGTAAGCACATAGTCCTGTATCTGGAGCGGAGCAACGCCAAGCATCAACATACATAGTATCTTAGGCTGCATTAGGAAAATTATTAATTGCAGGTTGAGGAGGGTGATCCTTCCCTTTCCTCATCACTGGTAAGGCCACACCTGCAGTGCTGTGTACAGTTCTGAGCAACCTAGTTCAAGAGAGACATGGACATACTGGAGAGAGTCTAGAAATAACGCCACAAAGAGAATTTAAGGCACTGGAGAGTATTTCCTGCACAGAAAGGCTGAGAGAGCTGGGACTCTTCAACGTGAAGAAGGCTCAGGATGGATCTTATTAATATCTATAAACACTTGTAGGGACTTTGTATAGAGGTCAGAACCATGGTGGTGCCCATTTCCAGGACCAGAGACAATGGACACAAACTGAAACATAGAAGGTTCACTCCAAATATCAGGAAACACTTTTTTACTGTGAGGGTGCCTGAGCACAGAAACAAGTTGCCCAGGGAGGGCTCCCATCTTGAAGATACTTAAAAGCTGTCCGGACATGGTCCTGGGCAGCTAGCTCTGCATGGTCTTACTGTAGGCAGGTAGGTTGAACCAGATTTACTTTGGAGGTTCCTTCAAACGTCAACCATTCTGTGACTCTTTGAGTCTGCCATAAATGGAGTTTTCTTTAAGCAGCAGGGAAGAGTAGTAAAAAAAAAATAACTAGATTCCAACATTTCCTTCCAAAACTGTTTACATATTTAATCTTACGTGTCTAATGAAACATTTATTTAACTCCTACTGGATTGTAAGTGGACAATGTGGCTGTAGTTATGGTTAATTCCAATGGAGGATTAATTACTTTCATGTGTATTAGCAAAGATGATAAAAATCACCCCTGAAATCAAGTATAGAGGAAAATAAAAAACAACCCCGAACCTCATGTCAAAAAACACTTCCCCTCCTTTTAAAAATAATACAACTTCTTACTTCAAATTCAAACAACAGAATTTGAGAGGACATTTCTAAGTGTCACTAAAAATCTACAAAGTCTGGGGGAGGATTGAGGTCTCTGAAAGCTCACTCTCTACATGTTCACATCCTCAAAGTTTTGTCACCAAATTAATTAAGCAATAATCCATTCCTAGAGTGATTTGTCTGACTCTATGCCAGAGCTGCACATCCTGCCTCTCTTGCAATTTCTTTTTTCTGTTTTTCAGGATCTATGATCTTCTGCATCAAAGCACCATCAGCAAGAGCAGGAGGCCTCTCTCCTGAGCTTTTGGCACTCTATCAGCCTCGTATCCGTAATACAAGAAAACAGCAATGCTGAAGTCGGAAAGAGGCAGTTTCAGTTGTGGGTAAAAGTAGGATGTGACAAAGGCAGGCTGCTCTGGGCAAAAATCTTCACAAAAGCATTAGGTGAAAGAAAAGGATTTCCTGAAATGCTACTTAGGTTGTCAACTGCTGGTTTTAATTAGTAGCAGAGTAATAAACAGAAAAGATTGATGGCCAGGAGGAGGTTGTCTTCTGTAGACTCAAATCAATATGATATAAGTCAAATACAAGATATATAACCAGCAGACACACATCTGAATCAGATAAAATACAGCCTGTGAACTCAGAAGATTCTAACATAATTTTCAGCTCGAGGACTGGCACCGAATCTGTGGAAACTTTACACAGATTCCTTGGAAGAATTTAACCTTATATGAATAGAATCCATCTTTGTAAGAGAGCCTGCTCTAAGGAAAGACTTTATCCCTTTACTATTTGAATGTAGTGCTTGATGCCTTGTGATGAGTGCAAAATCACATCCACTGTGTACAGGCCATGTATTTAAATCAAAGGTGTTAAAGTTAACACTGCATCATTTCATGAAAAGTGTTAAACAAAAAGGTTAACAAATCATGAGTAGGTCATGGAGTTAATAACCTAAGAATACTCATGGAATTAGCTTTCCAAATTTATCACATCATCCCTAGAGTAAAATTTCAAAGTAAAGATAATAAGGCTGTGGGGAAGAGTAACAGATGTGGGGTATTAAAAGCTAGCAAATTGCAAGCCTTTTATACACTTAAGTATGAAGGGAATATACTATCACACATACTGACTTTCAGATAGCTTTTTATTAAGGCCAACAGCTGGATCTAGACTGACCATCTTATAATATTTTTTTAAAAGCAATGTCTTGCTGTGTAACTTAATACATGCTTACTCGAAGCAACTTAATTTACAAACAAGCTTGCAAGGTGTTCAACATCAAGTAGAGAAGGCTTAGTTTTCATTTTGCCCTCCTTAGGAGTGGAGCAGATTTTTTTTCTTGTAGAAGAACGTCTTAAAAATTCTGTGAGTCTAGTTACAAAGTTTCGCATTTCTGAGCTAATATTTATCTAGATGCAAGTTGTATGCAAAAAACCTTATTCTCAGTTCTATCTTACTCTTCATTTCTTCTGCATACATTCCCACAGATATCCATGGCTGAAAAGCGTCTGGTGCTCAAAGCACACAATCAAGGAAGTTCTTTCTACTGTTTTGGCAACTGGCAAAACTTTCATCACGTTTAATGAAACTAGAAGATGTAGATTAGTGTACAATGGAAATAAAAATGTTAACATTTATCATACCATAATCGGTTATAACTGATTGTAAGATTATAATCAAACTGCAAAGATTACAAATTTAAAGAAAAGTCTTGGAAGAAGGAAATGTTTGAATAGAATGAAAGGTCAAGAGTATAATCACAAACATGAATAAAATTTTGGATGTCACTGTGGCCTGTCACAGAAGTCTGAGCTCCAAATTAGGAAAATTGCTGAACTCATTTTCCTCTTTTAATTTTCCTGCCACCAAGGGGGGGTAGAGGGGGAGGGAATATTCATCCATTTTGGTCCCAGTGACATTCCTTGGAATGGAACTCCAACACAGTTTCCTGTTAAGTGTTAAAAGAAAGTTAACAGCCATCAGTGAAATCTTGGTAACTCACCGTACATCCGTTCTTAAGCCACAGGGGATGTGAAGTCATTCACCATAGATTAAGTTTTCTGCTCTAGGCAAAGATGAGTGAATTACCTGATATTTGCAAAAGGTAAGAGCCTACAAAAGGAGAATCATGGCAGCTCATCAGCCAAGTGGCAACTTGTTACTTCACAGTAACTTGCCTATGTGCCCGAACCTTTAAATTATGGTGTGCTTTGGATACAGACAGAGACCCTCAGGCACTGAATTGTGAAGTACGTAGGCAGGAAGACCAGAATAAGAGAAACACATATTAAGGAGTTAGGGGCACAAAGAAATGTCATGCATATAGCAATGGTATGCAGGTTCAAGAAGGTGCAGACATGTATCACAGTTCGGACTTGATGTGAAAAATGGTGTCAGATGGATGGGAGGAGCAAATAAAAGCACATCCTCAGTGAAAAAGGGAAAGGATGATTACAAGTGGACTGATACTTAAAAAAAATATTTTCTTGGTCTGTCTTACTAACTTTGTATCATGAAAGTGGTTTGGTATATTTATTTAAAATCAAATTTTGGCCTTTTTGTCTTCTTTTTTTACTGAAAAGGAAGACCTCTGAAACAAACTTGTCCCCAGTAGAAATGTATTCCCTGAGTTGTCATGTATAAAAATATGATTTATCTGAGAAAACACTCCAGGAATAAAACTGTAGCCGGAACAGTAGCCAGATAACTTATTTATCTCATTTTCAGTTTTTCTTGCTGTTAGTGAATAGCTTGCAGTCCTAGCAGTGCTTTCATTATGTTCATTTTTCTTATTTATCTCTTTGTCATGAAAAATAATTTTTAATTGATTTTTTAAAAATCTAAGATTATTTCAATACTTCTCAAGTCTTATTTAACATGAAGAGAGCATTTCTTCTGACTTTACATGCTTTAATTGGAGTTCCTAACTGCTACTATCTACATTCTGTCACTACACTGCCACTTCAACATGTATCTAATTTCTGCTTATTTTATTACATACTAAAATCTGGTTCTCTGTGCAGCCTGTTTCATTCAGAATGTTAAAAGGTGATTGTCTAAGGCAGAATTATGCTTAGCAGTAAAAAAGCAGCAGCACAGCTAAATTTGTGAACTATACTTTTTCGTCTTTTGGTCCTGTTCTGATTGGGAGAGGCACATAAATTTGTTTATACCAAATGTTCAGCTACTCAGTTGAATAATGTTGATGCTGGAAATATTAAACAAAGTCTGTCCTAACTGCTGATTTACTCTAAAAATGTCTGTCAATTTTTGCTCTAACTTTCCAATCATTTTATAATTTCTAAGACTACCCTTGACACTTAGATTCTCAAAAATTAAAAAAAGTAATAACCCATGAGGAATAAATGGAATGGAAACAGTTATAACAGGTTGGAATTGATGATCTTAGAGGTCTTTTCCAACCTTATTGATTCTATAATCATAGGAATTAAAGTCAAATTCATCCTCAAGAGAGTACCTCTGCCCCAAATATCTAGGCCATTCCCCTAAAATATTTTCCTAACCTGTTCTGAAGCCTTAAATTCTAAAGACCACCATTTCTGCTTCAGTTGTTCCCTATTAGAGCCATTAGAAATTTTTCCCTTAAGTCCAGTATTAATTTCTTTTAATATATGACTTCACTTTGTACTCACACCAGAAAATTAACATAGACAACTGGAGTCTGTGACACAAAATCTTGTTTCAGTGGCACAAAGCACAGCTGGAGGCTGGTCACTAGTGGTGTACCTCAGAGGTTAAAGCTGCAGCCAATACTGTTTAACATCTTCCTTAATAACCTGTACAATGGGATGGTGTGCACCCTCAGAAAATTCACAGAAGATACGAAATCAGGAGGCCTCACTTACAGATCAGATGGGTGGAAAAGCTGGAGAAATAGGCAGAGAGGAACTTATGAAGTTCAGCAAGGGGAAATGCCAAGTCCAGCCCCTGGGGAGTAATAAATCATAGAACCACAGAATAATTTGACTTAGAAGAACCTTTAAAATCCATCTAGCCCAACCTCCAAGCACCAGGACTGTTGTCATTGTGGTTGTCACTGTGGTTGTCTCTCTCACATCCCATTCCTTTCCCAAACAAAGTACTCCCAACAAAAAAGTTGCTCAACAGGTTTTGCCCTCTTAAATACGTTATCAAATAGGCACTGACTGGCTCAGCCTTGGCCAGAGGTGCACCTGACTTGGAGCCAGTAGAGCTCCTCAAAGCTTTTACAGGAGTCACAAAATACAGAATCATAGAATCATTATGGTTGGAAAGGACCACCAGGATCATCAAGTCCAACCTTCATCCTAATATCTGTCTAGCCACTAGACCATAGCCTCAAGTGCTACATCCACTCACTTTTTAAAACCCTCCAGGGATGGTGACTCCACCACCTCCCTGGGCAGTCTGTTCCAGTGCCCAACCACTCTCTCAGGAAAGAATTTCTTCCTAATATCTCATCTAAACCTCCCCTGACAAAACTTGACGCCATTTCCTCTCATTCTATTATTTGTAATTTGGGAGAAGAGACCAACACCAGCCTTGCTACAACCTGCTTTTAGTAGGAACCCTCTCCCCTGCTACCAAAACCCTGCTGTACACAAAGCCAACACAAGTGCTCATCGACAATTCCATATGATTATCTGCCTTTTATCTTGTGAAAATAAAGACTTTTTACATGGGTGTTAAAGTTATGTTGTATGACATAGCCATATTTATCTCCTGTAATATTTAATCTCACTATATCTCTGAACTCACTGTGATCTTGTGAGACACAGAACACAGAGCCCTCACCCAGCTTGTTTTGCAGAATTCTGATGGAAGAAGTGTTCAACAAAAAGAAAATAAAGAACATACGTGAAGCGAGTCAACCTAAGTCTTCACAAAGTTTCTAGGACAGTAGCAGGCAAGATTTCATAAGTACTTTTTCTGATTCTTGTCTCTATAGTATAGAAAGAGACTTCTTTCTTTGCACCTGACTTGAACAGAAATGTATATGAATTCATGAGATTCACTACCTTATCACTTACAGCCTTAGGCATTCAGATAAGTGTCTAGTTCATATCCAGATACGTTGTGTTAATTTGAACAATTCTATGCTGTGTAAATTTAATTGATAGTATCAGCTTTCCACTCCAGATTTGAGTAAAAAAATGATTAAGCAAAATAAGTTTTCACATTTACCTCCATGTACTGCTACTTTTAATGTAAAAAATTTTTCAATGAGATTTTTGCTTTGTTTTGTTTAGCAGCAAAAGTATTAAAAGACATGCATCCAGTTTTTCCAGGCACAGTTTTCCAAGTTCCAAGTTAAGCATGCTGACTGAACACCAATAATTCTGTCATTTAGGTCTGTTTAAGAAAATGTGTCTGAGTTCCAGCTTTTGAGCAGAAAACATAGGGATTTCCAAGTCATCATGAAAAATTCTCTTCCATGCATCTTCATGTATAGGTGGCAATCATATACTTGTATAGAACAAATTAATATATATCCCTCAAAGACCTGAATACATCCAGGTTATTTGCTGACCTATGTAATGATATAAAAATCTGTACTGCAGCTAAGGGTAAATGTTGAAATATGATGAGGAAAAAAAGCTGCTTTGCCAATGTCAGAACTGAGGCTTCAGCATGTTTCCAATCTCAAATAGTAATTTTGTTAGGAAGCATTAAACAGGACACTTCCACTTTTCGAAGAAATGCACCTGAAATGGTGCAAATATATAGACATTAGCACTACATTTCATTTCAAGAAGTACAATTATTTAAAGCTAGTACTGTGTAGTCCAATACAAATTAATTTTGGTTGATAGATTTAGTTTTCCTAACCTGGCATAATTTCCTTCTTGTTTTCTAAATTAAACTCCTTTAATTGCCATTTTTATAACGTATGTTGTTTGGCCTCTAGGAACCTGGATAGTCAAAACAACCAAATCCAATGTAAAGCTCCAAATAATCAATGTAAACAGGTAAAAATGTTACGGCACTGTGCACTGACGTAGATATTTGAGCAAATCATAGCACAGTAGTTTAAAATGTTGCTTTCCTTAGCTGTTCTCCTTTTATCTTTAACAAATATAGCCACTGTCCTGAGGAGGAGCCAGAATAGGAGGAATGTCTCTGCCTTAAATAGTGATTAAATGTATTACATTCCACCACCACTAATAGGAGGGAGCCTGCAGAAAATTCACCAGAACAAATCTGTTAGAGCATTAGCCATTTAATCCAGCTCATCTATTGTTTCCACAGAGAAATCCAGAGTTTTAGCCTTGTACCAACCTCGTTAGTCATAAGCTTACCAAAGACAGGCACTTGCTCAGGCTCAGTTAGAGATCGGGAGAAATACCTTTATCTACTCAAGGATCGTCTACTGAGAATGAGGTTAGAACCAGTTCTCTTAAGTTTTTGTTAAATTTTGGGAGTAAAAGTCTAAGAAAAAGAGCGTCTTTCAGAAATTCATGAAGAAAATTGTTGCAAAGAAATATTTAATTTGATATTTGGAAACAAAAAACATCTGTTGAACCTCTTTGTAGTGGAGGTATACGTGTGCCTTAAAGAAAGCTGCTTGCCCATATTAGTATGCGAAGGACTCCCTGCATTTCCCTTGTTGTCCCTCTAGCCTTTCAGTCTGGAGATTTCTGAAACAAAGATAATGTGGCAGAGTACATGGAGAACAAATGCTTGCAGCCTGCACATAAGTACAGATGGAAAAAAGGATTGCCAGATTAATTTTTTTTAAATTATATTTTTTTTATTTAACAAGGATATTTGCATTATTTATTCAGGAGAGTAACCTGTTATTTTTCTATAAGAACTAATCAAGACAACTGACACTGTAAAAGAGGGGAGGCAGACTGTGGTTCACATTGTGAGCAGCAGAAGAAATTGGAAAGGGCATTTCCTAGAGTCTAAAGGACATCACAGAAAAAGATTAAAAGCAAGGCACAAGCTACAGGCAGGAGCCTTAGGCAGGGAGGCTTAGAGACTGCATGAAGATGAGACAGGCAGCCAGACCATAAAGGGGACAGACAGTGCTTCCCAAGGACCAGAGGTAATGGAAAAGATGTTTCTGGTATTTGGTAACCCTGGCCAATTACGGAAAAATCCAGAAGCAAGAATTTGCCTTCAGCGGCATAGTGAACAAAAGGCATTTTCAAGTATTTATGGTTTATGCTCAAATAAAATGTGGTTTGGTTGGGTTGGTTTTGTTTTTTATTTTTTTAGGTGGGTGTATTAAAACCTTTTGTGTCTTCTTGGGAAATAAAAAGGAGATCTAGAGACTTCTGTCTCAAAGTCATGCTGCTGACTCAGAGCATCACAACATATAAGTTTATTCCTTCTAAATTCATAGCAATCTGGATGATATTAATGATGGCATATGGCCCATTGTTCAGCACTCTAACAGAAATTTTCCCAGATTATGTCTTTGCATCAAAGAGATGCAAAGGAGAGACTAGAATCTGTGTTTTCAAGACTCTTGTGTTTTCCCAACAGCTTCTTAGCCCTGCAATTTTGGAATTTTTTTAAAAGAGACCATAAGCTTGACAAGTGAAAATTCTCAAGGAGACATCATAATACATTCTCAAAGAATAACTGGAACTTAAGGGAATTTTTACAGTACTGTTTTTACAATTGTGAAAATAATCATGAGTTTCTTCTAGAAGACAGATATCCTAGTTCCATCTGATTTGTTGAAAAGTTGGAGGCAAATATAAAGCCACAGAACTTTGACAAACGATTGTATATAATAATTTTTATAGTTACAATTTTGACAGGAGTCTCTTAATTTTCATTTAGGCATTCCACCATGGATTTAAATTAATGTTGTGAACATTAAAGTCTTTGAAATGAATGTATCTGGAAGCAGATGTATTACTGATGAATACAAATAAAACTATTTTTCATAGGACTCCCCATCTGGAGAAGACAATTACTGCATGTTCTATATTATATCATCATCTACCATAGGCAGAACTCGCAACAAGATAAAGTCACTATTAGCTGTTAACATTTCTTTGAGTTTGAGTGCATTATGAATCAGTTATGTCCCAATCCTGAAAATTACTGTATTTGTGTTACAACCGCACAGAGCTGCACTGAAATGTATAAACACCATAAAAATCACTCCTCAAATTAAGAGTCTTTCATTTCTATCTCTGGAGTTGTGAAACTCAATTGACAATTTAGAATGTAAAGAAGGTAAATTTTCTAAACACCTCAGTAGTTGATCTTACTTCTGTCCCTAAGCCACAACAGATTTAACTGAAGCATTCTACTCTTAACAGACAGAGCAGACCAAACTGAGCTGCTGTAGACAATTATACAGAGATGCCCTGCTGTTGCTTAGTTTCATGATCACTGGAAAGCAAATTAGGTATAGATTTCTGCCTTGTCAGGACTGATAAATTCCTTTTAATTTATTAGTTTTTATTGTAAAATAAACTTCGGGTTGGTTTGGGTTTGTTTGTTTTTTAATTTCCTGAAAAAAACCAACATATAATGGATAGCAGAAGAAAGATTTCGTGTTACACAAACTAACTTCTTGTGGAGATATTATCACCTTGATGGGAAACTATTGAAGATGGAAGATTACATATTGCTGAATTAGGTTTTCTACTCCAGTTCAGTAGACGGGGTGTTCAGGTGGTGTTAATTTGTGTAGCTTTAGTAAAGCTAATGTCTAAATGTCTATTTGAAACACTTGAGACTGTTACCTGAGTTTTGTATCCTTCTTCCCTTGATCCCCACCCATAAGCTTGCACCCAGCTCTGATATAATTCCATTGCTATGCCTTGCGTTGTGCTGGTTTGGCCACCATCATTTTATGCTGCCATCAGTTGCCTGATCATACAGGACAATACTGAACTCAGCAACATCCCCTCAGAAGTCTTCTCTCAAACAGTCCTGCCATAGGTTCCTGTGGGCCCAGCTCCTCCACTGCCTACTGTGGTGACAGCATTGCCTGCTGGACACAACAGACAGAGATGGCTCCTCAGTGGCCCTTCACATGAAAGGACACCACTGAGAGAGCTCAGCAAGATACAACCAGCCCCAACAGAAGCCACAACCAAGAGAAATCTCCTCCAGCTGCTCAGCTCCTGGTTAATATAGCCCTGGCCTCACCCACCACCCCAACCACAATCACCTGAGTGAGGGCGGAGCCACAGAGACACAGGTGGGCCAGGTTCTGCCTCTAGAACATCAAGCCAACCAGAAAAACAAAACATTCTGCGAGGCTGTGACTCATTCACAGGTCAACTCCAACTTGGGGCCCACAACTCAGTCCCCAGCACTTCAGTTTAGCTGTTGAGAAAGTGGCTAAGCCATGAGAGAAAGTAATATGATAAAATCTGTTGACAGATGTAAAATCTAAAATCACAGACAGAAAAAGAATTATTGAGACAAGTTTGCTAGTAGCTCTGGATTCATGATGGGAAACATCAACACAAAATGTTAAAATCCTAAAAGAAAAAGATCATGGAGTCTGATGAGAAGTTGACAGACCATTAAGTTGAGTTGCTCTTTCAGTGTTGGTGGAGGATGGGAAAGGTAGTTGAGAATCCACTATAGGAAGCTATGGAGGTGAGCTGGTCTTTCTAATAAGTGCTTTCTGGCCAGCCAAAATCTTCAAGGTGGTTAGCACATGGAGCCTAACAGCTCATTAAATCCAAAGTATCATCTCTGTGTATTAGCCAATATTTAATTGCTCTATGCGTTTATACAGAGTGTATCCTGCTGGCAGGTCGTCCTTACATGCAGCTAAAGATTTCCAAACAAATTCACCTAAAAGAATAACAGTAAAAAAATTTACCATTTTGGAAAACTATTTAATTCTGAGTAATTCTAGAATTGAGCTGGTTTCTTTCTTTTCCTTCTTCCTTTGTTCCCTCCTTCCCCCCCTCCCTCCAATCCTGCCTTCCTCCTTCCTTTCCTTTCTCTCCTCCTCTTTCTCTCCTGCTGTCTCATTCTCTCATGTCTGAAACAACAGGATATCAGTATGGTGTTAACCGCACTGTCAGGACAAAATATTTGTTTCATTATTTTCCTACGTTTTATGGATCCTTTGTCCCTTTTACTTCGTTGTACCAAGCAAAGGCTGTGTATCATTTCCCTCCTTGTTTGGGTTATTAACCCATGTTTGGGTTAATAGTATATGATGTCTTAGTCCACAGAAAATTCTTTTCTAGTACTTTAGCAATTAAGAGTTTTGTATCTGCAGTACATTTAGACTTCACACCCTCAACTTCAGTATCCAGTCTGAAGCCAAAGTCACCCTGATGACTATAAAGCACAATGCTACATTAATGGATTTACAGTCTTCTCCTGTTGCTGTTGCCAGTACTCTAAAACTTACATGGAATAAATCTTTACTTCTAGAGGAAATAAAAACCTAATGAGAAACTCCTAAAATCTGATAAAGAAATAGTAGTGCTGTCTTGCGAAATGTTGTCTTCTGACCAATGCTACAATAATGAACATATTATAACGGTATATTGAAGGATACAGGATGTCACTGAACGAATGGTGATCTTATGAATTATTCTAAATACTTCCCAATTAATTGTTTAATTATGCATTTAATGGACTTGAAGAGTGACCATAAAAATTCTAAAGAGAGATGAGGGACAAATACTATATAATAAGAAATTCTATCCCAAATTTTAATCACATACTGGAAAGCACAGATTTATTTTTTTTTTAAATACACTTCTTTTTAAAATACCAAGAAGTAATGGGACGTATTATCTGTTCCACAGCTAACAAAATCTACTTAATTAAAATAGGTGTGAAAATCATAAGAGGAGGAATATGATAGTTAACCAGCAAATGATACTAATAAACTGTCACTGAATTTGCCCGTTTCTGCACATGAGCTGTGTTACTTTGAGTTTTGTTATTTTAAGAAACAAACTTATCTCTGAAAACATGTACCTGGGGAGAGGCTGTTCCATTTGGCTTCAGTTTTCTGTGTGGTTTGTAACCTACTAGCTTACAATGTCTGAGATAAAACTTATATTTGTGTCAGAGAAAACACATCAGCCAATTTTGGACATAGGCTCAGAATAGGCTCTATCCCAGCTATATCTTGAGATCTGTTATGTTTGAAAGGTACTTTTTTGTGAGCACTAGTTAAAGTGTGGTTACACAGTGATCTAACCAGCAAACTTGGAAATGAAGAACATCTAGAATTGTTACAGGTTTTCTGTGGAATAAGGTTATCTCACGCCTTTCTCAGACATGTTTTCTTTCATTTTCTCTGAAGTTTGCTCCTATTCTCTGCCATTCTTTTGTTGTCCTCTTCTCCTTGTCATGCAGGTCCCTTCTGATTAGGTGTACGAGCCTCAAGTTTTCTCCACCAAGTTGCAATCTTCATTATTAATTTCCAGCAGTCATCCACTTTTCCAGTTCTTACAACCACTCCCAAATTTTCCATTTTATCTCTATTCTCTCTCACGATGGATACTTCAATAATTTGGGACTATTCCTTCATATTGATCTTTTGCTGTCTTTTACCCTAATCTGACAGTGTTTTTCTGTCTTCCATGCTACAAAGGTTTGTTGCCAAGATTTTCTTTACATCTTGATTTGAGCTTATAATAGAGAAGTCATATTAACTCACACACTGTTTGTGATTAAGCTTACCTGGTACTTATATTGGATGATCATGTTTATCCAGAGAGGGCAAACTGTGTATGGGAGAAAGTCAATTTGACAAATTGCCTCTATTCACTTCCACTCCATCTCCTGCTACATCCCTGTTTCATATTGATTCTTTGCTCACAGGTCAATTTCTTCACATGCTTCTTACTCTGTAGTAGTTGTATGCCACTTCTCTCTTCCCAGAGATCTTACTGGCTCTCAGTTGTGCTTTCAAAGATTAAGACCTTTAAAAAAAAAAAGCCAAGAGGAAATGATGGACAAACCAGGAACAACAAGATCTGTGAGAACAGGCTATCATAAGCATGTTAGTGAAATTATAAATGTCATTGGGGTTGACGATTAAATTTTGTCTTCTTCCTTCTTTATTTTGATTCATGTACTGGCTTGCTAATACTTACATTATAATAGCATAGACAAGAACAGCAAGCACTTCTGACATGAAATTGATAAGATTTTTTTTTTTTTTCCTGGAGGGAAGCAATATTAACAGTTTTTGAAACAGATCATGAACATGTAGATAGTCAAAACAGTGTGCTTGGATTTTTCAGAAGCTTTTAATAAGCTATTCTGGTGAAGATCTCTTCACCAGAGGGTCCTAAAGAAATGGTGAACAACTAACAAGAAAGGTGTTTGGTAGGTCAGTAAGTGGCTAAAAAGATCAGAAATAAAGAATAGAAGTTTATGCCCAATTTTTGCAAAGGTTTTTGGTAGGACAGCATAGGTGCTTGAATGTAGATCATTTAATAGATGTGACAAATTTGACAGATAATAAAAATTTAGTGTTTTTCCCATTAATCACAGGAAATTTTAGGAAAAGGATTTTCCACAAAGATATTTACTGTAAATATGAACCTAGCAGGAGCAGCCAGTTCTTTGGATAAACACAAAGCACTCTAATTTGAACACATGTGGATTTGAAAACAAAATTGTGCCTCCATTTGGTAAACCTCAAGATTAAGGATAAGCAAGTTCTCCTCAAACTTCTTACCAAAAATAGCACCTGAAAATGTGTTGGAATTGAGTTTAGAAAAGTGTGAAAAATGCACGAAGTGGCATTCTGTTTCCTACTCACCTCTGGTTCCTTAAGACTTCTTTTTTTGAAAAATATTAAA
Source organism: Eurystomus gularis (assembly GCA_013400335.1). Classification (NCBI taxonomy): domain Eukaryota; kingdom Metazoa; phylum Chordata; class Aves; order Coraciiformes; family Coraciidae; genus Eurystomus; species Eurystomus gularis. The sequence continues at coordinate 55,663 of VZZY01008377.1, forward strand.
TTATTACTTCTTACTCTGTGTAAATTCTAAAATGCAGAATAAAGCTGATAGTCAGTTAAGTATACATTGTTAAAAAAATGCCGAGCCTGTTAAGTGATCTGTGTCACTTTGAGTCTGTTTATGTAAGGTGTAAGTGGAGCTATCCTAGCAGGAACCGAGCAAGAGAAGCCTGGAACAAGCGGCTTTCTGCAGAGGTGCACTTTGCTTACGTAGCTCTGCTTAGAGACTCAGTAGTCATTCAGAGTCTACTGAAAGCCTAAGTGTTAACATTGCTACTATGACTTTACGAACCAGATACCGGTGTTGCTCTGTCCCATGTAGCTATCTGTCTCAGCTAGCTCAAAGGCAAACTGAGAATATCATTCATGACACAACACTGCGCTACATAAAAATGTTTATAGAGTCCCAGTACTCTACTGAAAGAACTGTCTTCATAGCTAGCTGTCTTCTTACTGCCCAGTAAAATGCAGCTCTGGTTCCTGAACAGAGTGTCTGGAAGTTGCTGCAGTCATAATTTACCTGAAGGACTGAATTGAACATGACTGGGCATGACTGCAAACTAAATAATCCTTATGGTTAGATGGCAGTTAAAGCTTATTTTCTTCTTCTTGTTCTGGTCTTTTTTTAATGAAATGATATTAATAGAAGTAAGGAACTTCTACCTGGGGCAGAGGGACTTTGCACTGTCCCTTTGCCTCAGAATGACATGCATGCAGAAAATGCCAACCAGAGCGGCCCCCACCCTCTCCACCAGAGAGGAAACCTTGTTAGGCTGACATTGTACATTGGACCAGATGGCAGGCTGTGAGCAGAAGATTACGGGTCCTTAGAATTGAATCACAGGTTTTATTCCCAGTGCCACAGTAGTTAAAGAGAGTTTTTAAAGTTCAGTAAGCAGAAGTCACATAACTTGTGACCTCATCTTGCCAATTAGGAGAGAAAACCTTTAAGGGTAATAAGTTTGGCCAGATAAATGTAGACTTCCAGGGCTAATGAGGATCATATTGTATAAATTGACAACATTCCCTTCTTTTAATTAAAAAGGAATAAACATATGGTATGTTTCGTCCCCACTTTTTGTTATGAGACATTTCAGAAATGTAATATACAAGCTTATGATAACAGATGAAAGAAAATGCAATTTTCTTCTTTGGGCATATAGCCTTTCTGGTATCCATTAATGCTCTACAGCTGCAAAGCCGCACATACAAAAAACTTCTGCATCGTGCGAAACATACTTTATATAATGAGTAAAACAAAAAAAAAGTCAGAAGAGGCTACATTATTCATAAGCATGACAAGGAAAATCATGTGTATGCTGTTTTAATGAAAGGTTAATATCATGTGAAAGGGCTAGAAGGGAATCATCATATATGGAAATATATATGACAAGTGATAAAAGAATCAGAATAACAGTAAAAGTTTACATAATGTTTAGCAGCTCACTTTGCTGATCTATAATGTATATTTTATATAGACATTTGTTAATTATGAATAAATGTGAAATAAATATGAATAAATATGAATAGATATGAAATTCTGCAAAACAGAATTGCACACATAATCATGCAAGAAATTCCAGTGTATTCTGCCTCTAGAATTTGTACCATTAACTTTAGTGAAAAGATCTGTAGAATAAAGTAAGATGTTACCAAAGCAACCTGAGCCCCTCATCTATTCCTTGTGCATAAGTTGTATCCTTCCTCTAAGCTTCACGTAACTTTCAGGATTTGCCCTGTAGCTTTTGTGGCAGTTCAGTGTTTATCTTAATTGAAAGTACACTTATCAATGCTGAATAATAACCTTCTTCCTCAGTCTTCTGTCTTTACTTTTAGTGATCATTAATACTTTAAAAATTATCAAGATTTAGAAATAAAGCTATAATCCTAATCTCAAGAACAGAGCACCCTGCAAAAACATGTTATTAGAAATCATGTTAGTAAACAATATCTTTAAAGTAAGCTACAGGCTAAGCCAAACAATTTTAAATGTTTTAAAACTCAGTTGTCTATTATACATATGACACTCAAAAAAATTTTCGGTGAATGTAATGTATTCTCTGCCTCCCAGGGTCTTGAGATCAATAAGGGATAGGGTCTTTTTTTTGACGGTATATTTTAGGAAGACCATAAATATCAGGCTCTTTACAATGTGAACTTGCCTGAGTTTTTTCTATACAAGCACACGTGTAGAAATCCGTGTGTCTTTCTGACCTTATATCTACTAATCTAGAAGAAGCGACAGAAGCTCCTTCATGGAGGATCTCTGCACTGAAGAGATAATTTGCATTTACACATATGCTGTGGGATTCAGTTGCAAATGTTTAGTCCCATTGTGCTATTTGAATTACCCTGAAGCACTTTGTTGCAATTGGCAAATGTAAAACAGATTGCTGGAAGGTCTGGAGATGCAGCCAAAGACTGGATTGCTACGTTGTCACTGAAATGAATTTTCGGTAAGGGAATCCTGCTAAGGGTGTAGGGTTCAGCTCAAGACAAAGATGGTGTATCATCTTATAAAGATGATGTTGGCAGTAAAAATCACCAATATGTTTAACCAGGAATGAATCTTATTTGATTAAATAATACTGGTCTATTGTTCACATGCAAAACCAGCTGTAGGGAAGCAGACGACCAAATGATAGCCGCCCCTTGGTATTGATCATGTCACAGCTGGGCTGTCATCAACTTGATTCTGAAAGTAAAGAAAGGAAAAGGAAAATAGAAGGCAGTGCCACCTCCACCTGCATTATCAAAAGCCTGGAAATCCTGGAAAATAAGGGAAAATATGTGGATCTACAGGAAACCACTTTTTTTCCCTGATAGTTTTACATAACAATGAAGAGCCAACCTGCAGTAATGGGAAAGGTTTAAAATTTTCATTTCCTCTTCTTTTTCTCCTAATTGTCTTGCAAATCTCTAGTTAGATGACTTCTAGCAGTTGATTTGAACTGCTGTGCTAGTTAATGGATTAAAAAAAAAATCAAGTCTTCTCTTTTTGTTCTTTATGTGAGTGCTTAAGACTTAAATATTGCTTATGACAAAAATGGTAACATTTACTCAGAAACAAAACATAACTTGCCAGTAACTTTTCTTAGGGAAAACAAAAAAAGAGTTTCTCAAGTTCCTAAATAAAAATTAACACGGTATGTGTTAATGTATGAAAACTCTGAAAGTGCATTAAATTGACACTATGTATGTATGATTGCATTATTTCAATATATAAAAACAATATGTGAAAAAAAAAAGAAACAAAAAAAAAGAAAAAATGTCATAGAAATATGATAGAAAGTTAGAATCACTTTGGTTGGAAGAGACCTTTAAGATCAGACCTTTCAGTCCCACCATGAACCCAGCACTGCCAATAAAACAACAACCCTCAGCACCATATCTTCACATGTTTTCATACCTCCAGCAATGGTGGCTCCACCACTTCCCTGGGCAGCCTGTTCCAAACCTTGACAACCCTTTCTGTGAATAAATTTTTCGTAATACCAAATCTAAACCTCCCCTGGTGCAAGTTGAGGCTGTTTCCTCTAGCACTTGTTACTTGGGAGAACAGAACTACCCCTACCTCAGTACAACCACATTTTATAGAAGAGAATAATAGAATCATTTAGGTTGGAAAAACCTCTAAAATCATCTAGTCCAGCCTTCGTCCAACATCTCCCTGACCCCTAGACCATGTCTTGAAGTGCTACATCTACCTGTTTTTTGAACAGCTCCAGGGATGGTGACTCCACCACCTCCCTGAGGAGCCTATTCCCTGGGCAGCCTGTTCAAATGCCTATAACCACCCTCTCAGTAAAGAACTTCTTCCTGATATCCAATCTAAACCTCCACTGTCACAATTTGAGGCCATTACCTATTGTCCTATCATTAGTTATCTGGGAGAGGAAACCAGAATCAGCCTCACTACAATGTGCTTTTGGGTAGTTGTAGAGAGCAATGAGTCTCCCCTCAGCCTGCTCTTCTCCAGACTAAACCATCCTAGTTCCTTCAGACGCTCCTCATCTGACATATTCTCCAGACCCCTCACCAGCTTTGTTGCCCTTCTATGACCTGTTCCAGTACCTCTATGTCCTTCTTGTACTGTGGTGACCAGAACTGGATACAGTGCTCAAGGTGCCGTCTCATGAGTGCTGAGTCCAGGGGCACAATCACCTCCCTACTCCTGATGGTCACACCATTTCTGATACAGGCCAGGATGCTGGTGGTCTTCTTGGCCACCTGGGCACACTGCTGGCTTACGTTCAGCCAGCTGTCCACCAACACCCCCAGGTCCTTTTCCGCCAGGCAGCTTTCCAGCCACTCCTCCCCAAGCCTGTAGAGTTGCTGGGGGTTGTTGTGACCTAAGTGCAGGACCTGGCACTTGGCTTTGTTAAACCTCATACAGCTGACCTCAGCCCATCAATCCAGCCTGTCCGGATCCCTCTGCAGAGCCTTCCTACCCTCAAGTAGATCAACACTCCCACTTAATTTTGTGTCATCTGCACATTTACAGAGGGAGCACTCAATCCCCTCATCTAGGTCATCGATAAAGATATTAAACAGGAGCAGCCCCAGAACTGAGCCCTGGCAGACTCCGCTTGTGACGGGTCACCAATTGGATTTAACTCCATTCCCCACAACCCTCTGGGCTCGGCCATCCAACAAATTTTTAACCCAGCAAAGAGTCCACCTATCTACACCGTGAGCCGCCAGCTTGTTAAACAGGATGCTGTGGGAGATGGTGTCAAATGCCTTAGTGAAGTCCAAGTGGACAACATCAATCGCCTTGCCTTCATCCACTGGGCGGGTCATCTGGTCATAGCAGGAGATCAGGTTGGTCAAACAGGACCTGCCCTTTATGAACTGATGTTTCAGGTAGTTGTGGAGAGTGATAAGGTCTCTCCTGAGCCTCTTTTTCTCCAGGATAAACAATCCTAGCTCCCTCAGCCACTTCTCATAAGACTAGTGTTCTAGACCTCTCATGTAAGACCTATGGCATTGGGAGGAAAACTGTGACACCTGATTGTACCATTTTCCTACATTATTTTGCATTATGGGAAGGAATGCATGATGTTAAAGTTAGCAAATAAGAAAAAAAAAGAGAAAGGGAAGGCAAGGAAAGGCAGTAAACTGAGGTTCAGAGATTTTTCATGCTTCACTTTAATGCAATGAAAAATTGCTGAAATGAATGACTCGTATAACTCAGGCTGTTACCAGATACAAAAACTAGGCAGCAGCCCAGAAGCAGACATCTGAGCACCAAGTTAACATTGCAGGGGAATCAGCGAAGTGGTGACAAGCCTTCCTTGGAATCTGACAGAAGAAAAAGAGAAATGGCAGCTTAATATGATGAATTCATTCTAACACTGCCAGAGCACTGTAATTTACAACCCAGATCCCAGGAAGCAGTGCATGGGCCAGGCAAGCAGGAAGTGTGTAAAACCCAGAAGCCTCTACTTTTGACTAAAACAAGTGAATGCAAGAATGAGAAATCTATCACCTGGAACAAATAAATCAAACAGTTAGTAACACAAGCAAAGTGACAATACCTAGAACAGGAGATTCACTCCTGTGCAAGCCTGCAGAAAGTTCTTAAGATTCCTTGGATATCTGAAGGTCTGGATTCTTTCCTCATACTACATGGGTGAATAAATAAAGCAATTCATCCTGTACGCTACTTGCCTCATGAAGTACTGCAATTATTACTCCCATGGCTGTTTAAACCCTTAGCTGCTCTCACAGTTTTATTCAACACATTCTGTCAATATTGTTCTTTCTCTTGTTAAAATTTCACGTTGAGACTTTTTAGAGTTTTCTTGTTATCCTTCTTCCTTTTTTTATTCTTTTTCTTTCAAAAGACAAATAATTAGTCTACCTTTTTCACTATCATCCTATATTTTACCTATTGATATTGTTGAAATATCACTCTATTTTATTTGGCTGTTTGTAGTTTTCTCACGATTCCTTATTAGACGAAGTTTTCCTTTTCCTGGACCTATAATCTGTCATAGGATTTTATTGTCAGAAATATTAGGTTGTCTATCTTAGTTTTCAGTAATGAGATCCCAGAACTCACATCTGTGTAAAAAACAACAACTATAATGACCTGAAATGTAGACCTAAAACTCAGCCTTAGAATCATAGAATCATAGAATGTTTTAGGTTGGAAGGGACCTCTAGAGGTCGTCTGGTCCAACCTCCCTACACAAGTAGGGACATCTCTACAGAAGAAAAGACAGCATTTCTATGTACCGCCAGCTTGTTTTCGCATTAGGCAGAAGTAGATTTTATAACTTCTTAATATTAATTTCCTGACTCCTTCAAAAGAACAAAAAAGTCTCTCTCTTTTTTTTTGGCCACTGTCTCCCTTTGCACCAGATGTCATTGTTCACCATTGTGAATTTGTTTTTTTCAGACACACCAAGCTGCTATCTAAGAGAGATGACTGCTCTCCATACCCTTAGCAAAAGCTTGTTGTCTCTACCCAAGTCTCCAATTTGTCCTTGAAGTTGGTGAGAGATTGCTCCTAGTTATATAAATAGAGTATAGAAATACATTCAGATCTGATGGCTGACCAAATGTGTCTACCATATTTCTGGATTTATCATTATGAGTTTTGAGTATCTTTCTTGTTACTTTTTGCCTTACTTGGCAATTCTATGCTCTTTTCTTTCAGTAACAAGTCAAATCATCACTCTATCAAAGTGTTTCATGTTCATACTTCTTCTTTACTCACATCAGTAAGTTCTGCAGATAATTACATTTTCTGGATTTAATCCTATACTGAAGTCATAAGCAGCAGAGGTTTTACTCTGTGCTCATGTAATACCTTCTGAATGCAAATGAAACATTGCACCAGCACAACAATTTCAACAGGTACTTCACATTCTTCCGTTTTAGTGTGGAGGCTATCCCATGTCCTGTAACACATGCGGGCTTTTCATGTGTTTTCTTACAATCTGTAAAAAATTAAAGGTATAAATCAGGCTTATTCCACCATAACTGTATTATATATCTAACCTGTTTTTCCTTAACAAAATTTATTTTCTCTCACTATACTTTCTTGTTATTAAAGATTATATTTGATAGGCTGTAATAAGGAAGGAGATACCATGCTGTCATGCCCATTAAGTTTCCTGGTTTTTAAATGAGGCATGTGATTTCCTCTTTTTGTTGTGTTTTGATGAAATAGTTTTGCAGAGTGTCTAAGTTCATCGTCCATTCTTTACTGATTCACCATTACAATGCCTCGTGCTTTTTTGTTTTGAGCTTATCTCCTAAATATCTTCAAAATTTGCATCTTCAGACAGTTCATGTAGATGAAAACTGCATATTTGCGTGCATGCTCCCTGTCCATACAATGTGATACAATTTAGGGAAGGGATGAGAGTGAGACTTTGTGGGAAAGATAAATTACAGCAGAGCAGAGAATACTGAATTAAGAGCTACCTGATGACTGGGAGAAAGAGAGAGAGAGTAACATGACGGGAAACATCTATCTCAGTCATCACAGCCCCAGGAAGTGGGGCTAGCAAGGATGGAGAGCAGAGTGGGGAGAGTAGGATTGTTGCACATGATTCACAAACTTGTTGCAAGTTTGGCAACTAGTTTAATTAAACCAGTCTTGATTTCTTCTTTACCCAGCTCAGTTTTACTATGGAGTTTTAAAATTATTATTTTGAGGTCAAAGCATTTTCATTTTTAATTTATTATTAGATTGTTTGGTATCCTGCAATAATGCTCTTTTAAAATGCTCCCAGAATAGTAATACTTCTGGCTGGATGCGTGGCTTCAGTCAAGTCAAACAAAACCTGTCTTTGACAGTGTTTTGCCAGATGATTGACTATACTTTTGGCTTTACACAACGGAATGATTAAAGTTATAGTCTTGTTCTTAGTTACTAAGTGCTAAAACCATTTAATATTTCTGATCCTTTTTCCACAAATGTGACCATTTATTCATAATAACATTTGTATTTTTTTCAGAACTTATCTGAGAGTTTTAAAAACAATGTTTACTTTTGTGTTTGTGTTGTAAGTCAGATGTTACAGGATAGTCAGCTGTAAGCTGCCACATGGTCACTGTTCTTCAAATTCTCTAACCACTGAGATACAGCAATCTCCTAGCTTAACTTCCAAAGTCATGAGAGCACACAGTTCCTCTCATGTGCTGAAAGCATTACTCTCACATATCATCCCTACTGCATTAATAGGAAAAATAATAACAAGAAAACAAATGAGAAGTGAAGTCATTGCTAGACTCAGTTAATTCACTGAACTCATTGATTGAATAATCAGGTTGGTTGCCGAAGAAATGCATGAAACTCCCCTCAAGTTCATAGTGCCAATTCTCCTAACACTATGTAAGAAGGAAAAGACTATTCACTAACAAATGCTCAGATAAAGAAAAATTAACTGTCTTCATAAAAGAGGAATCATATTTGATACTAAAAATGTATATTGGCACATGCTATGGGAGAAAACAAAGCAAGCACTTTGCTACAGCTGGCATGCCAGCAGGTAGGTATAGTTTGAAAATGTTAGTAGGGAATAAACCTGCAACAGAAAAATCAATGGCAAAGCATACTAAAAGAGCTTGCAGGTTTCAATGTCATTCTGGTGTATGGATGCAGACACAGCATTGCTGATACTGTGTGAGATCATCAGCAAAATTAGTCTCTCTGCTAAAATGGAGTCAGGAGATAAAGATGAAGTTCTATGAAAAGATGACTAATGCAGGATCAGATAGGGCATGCTGGCAAGCCACACAAAAGCTACAGTCTGTAGAATGTAGAGCTGTATATACCGTGCATAGACCTATGTGTTTTACAGAATAAAAAGCCTTATGAAATCTCTGTTAATTTCTGCTGGTGCATTTCCAATGTGTGAAAAGCCTTGGAGAAAGACAGAAATGACATTAATTGCTTCAACGTGTTTTCTTCATCACCTGCCACCATCAAATGGTTGGTTACGAGTGAAAGAAGTTTCATACAAATTAATGGGAGTAAGAAGGCATGTGCATCTTCCTCAGAAAGGAAAGAAATAACATCAGTCATGGCCATTGTTGCCATTAGAATGAGTATGCCCAAGTGTTTACGATAGTGTTTGCATGTATAAAGTTTTATCAGTATGCCTAAATTCACAGACCTGCTTTGGACTACAGTGCTTTTAGAACGTACTATATACAATTCCAAATGCCTTCATTGAATTTACACTGCTACAGTTTTGATGTGTATAGTAAGAAAGGGATGGAGATAAACATACTTGGCTTGATGTCCACATATTATAGCATAAAAATGGCAACTGCACAAGAAAGAGATCTTCAACCTGATGGCAGCATAGAATGAAAAGCCCTCAGTCAACTCGGTTATGTGCAATTCTCAAAGCAAGGACCACAAAGGACCTGAGAACAAACTATGTAAAAGAAATTTTCAGTTGCTCATATTCATCATCTTGTCAGTACTTCCAGACACCAGAGGAGAGGCCATACATGCCTCTCAAGAACACAGCAATAGCAACTGGAACTTTAAGAGGTAAAATAATGTCAAGAAAAACAAAAAACTTTCTAAAAGATGTTTTAAAGTGCATTATTTTAGCCAGAAAGCCAGGGCTGCTCTAGAAGTTCACTGGCATTAAGTGTCATGGTTTAACCCTGGTGGGCAACTAACTACAGCCAAGCCACTCACTCATTCCCCCACGCTGAGATAGGAGAGAGGATTGGAAGATGGAATTAAGAAAATTCATGAGCTGAGATAAAGACGAATTAACAGGTGAAGTAAAAGCTGCATGCACAAGCAAAGCAAAATAGGATATTCATTCACCGTTTCCCATTGGCAGGCAGGTGTTCAACCATCTCCAAAAAAGCAGCGCACCAACATACAAAATGGTTACTTGGGAAGACAAACATCACCACTCTAAACACTCCCCCTTTCCTCCTTTTTCCCCCAGCTTTATAGGCTGAGCATATCGTTTGGTATGGAATATCCCTTTGGTCAGTTGGGGTCAGTGTTCTAGCTGTGGTGCTCCCTCCCGGGTCCTTGTGCACACCTCAAGCCTACTCACTGGTGGGGTGGAGCGAGAAGCAGAAAAGGCCTTGACATTATGTAAGCACTGCTCAGCAATAATGAAAACATTCTTGAATTAACAACACTACTTTCAGCACAAATCCAGAACAGCACCATACAAGGTACCATGAAGATAATTAACTCTGTCCTGGCCAAAACTTGTCCAATGGGTGAGGATAAAAATGGAAGGGCTGGTGAGCCAATGTCATGTGAAGGAGAAAATGAGAATGCACAGTAAAAGACAATTAAAATACTCAGCATCATTTACAGGTGTTGAAACACAAGATTCTTTTTATTTAGAAAATACACCTTAGACTCCTATTCATATACTAGCAATACAATCATCACAGGAAATGAATACTGTGTTTCAACAAATATAGTGCTGTTTGCTGGGATAATTACATCAAAGATCCATTCTGATTTTTTTTATCTTTAAAGATCTCCGTGTGTTTCATCCTGAAGAGAGGAGAGTAATTTCATCATTCTTATGTTTTTGTTATATCCTGTATAGCAGTATATGGATCCTAAAAATTTAAAGCTAGAACGGTTAACATCATACTGGAAATTTCACTGTTTCTCTTTCTTCATTACATATTTATAGTCAGAGCACATGCAATGTGCCAACAGAGATTAGTACAAAAGTACACTTGCCATGTTTTCTTAGAAAATATAACAAGAGCACAAAAATGTTGTGACGCTCTTTGACCGGGTGATAAAGCAACCTGATAAAAGCAATTACATACTTCAAATACTTCAAAGTTTTGGACACAGCATTATATAATACCTTATTCTGAGAGACAAGCAATGTATATAATCAATTGGTCATATGATTTGGCTGAGTAAAACCTGTTGTATTCAAAGGCAGTAAACAGAGTTTAAGGTGAAAGAAATCAGTGCTAGGGTTTACGATAGCTGGGAGCACTGAGAATTCTTCAGGATTTGATGCTACTCAGTGTTTTAATCAATAATATTGTGTGTATTTAGGTGAGCATGTAAGATCTTTGCTAGTATGTTGTATAGATCAATGGAAGAACTAAACAATGAGGAGAAAATGGTGGTGTTACACAGTGTTCCAAATCTCCAGAGTACAAGGTCCTAATTCAGCAAAACGTGTTTCAGTGCAATGTTGATAGTGCAAGTTGTTGCACGTGGGAAACAGTACAGACTTCAGCAGCAGAATGAGGGATTTCTTCTTGCAAAGGTGCAATTTGAGAAAAAATGTTGAAGTTTGTATAATGTCAGTGAATGTTGTCACTGAATACATAGAACAATATCAAGAAGGGAACCAGATAACCTATATACACAGGATTTGTAATATGAAGAATTCATCCTGTTTGAGGTCTTCATGTCATGGGAGATACAGTTTTAATGAAGAGAATTCTGAGGACTCCAAATATGACCCAGATGTACTAGAAACTAATCCTTAAAGTGGGATACTTATGGAATTTAATCTACTATTTTAATGAACTGAAAATGAAATTATTTGCTCATTCTGCATAGACATTTAACCATAGAAATTATATTTGATAAAGGAGAGTGTCTTAATCTTGCAGATGAAGGACTAAGAAGATCTGGTGCCTGGGAACTGAAGGCAGAACTCTTCAGCATTGAAATAAGACGCAGTAAAATGCATTGGTGAAGCTAATTAACCATTTGAACAACCTGCCAGAAGAAGCCATGGACTTTCTATTGTTTGGAGCCTTTAAAAAAACAGATTAGCTAGTACTCTGAGAAACATATTTTAATCCAGTTTTGGAAAAAAATTCTGCAGCCTGTACAGGCAGAGCACAGGGCCAGATGGTCCCCTCAAAAGAGAGTGCTGGTCCCTTCTGTTCTCAGTGTCCTTGAGTGAGAAAAATGAATCATTTTATTGCCGTCTTTTTCACAGTAGCACTCAGAGTCAGCGTTTCTAGGATTAGTGAGCTGGAGTATACTCCTGTGGCAGAGCTGTGTTTCCAGTCTCTTATAGCATGTAAACAGCAGGCAATAAAGTTGTCTGGTTGCTCCCAGAAGACCATGTTTTGCCTGCAGAACCTACATATTGGGGGATGATGCAAAAAAAAAAAAAAGTCAAGGCCTATGTTGGGAAAAAGACAAAAAAGTCCTATTTAAAAAACCAAATTATTTCAGATAAGTACGCATTTTGTGCACAATACATCAAATCTTCACACTGTGGAACTCTAACAAAACCATTTTTCCAAGTAGAAACATATTCCGACGGGTTGTGTCTGCATGTGTTTCAACTTCCAGATAGCTTATGTTTACAATTGGTAGTATACTGAAGAAGCCATGACAAATGTACTTAGAGGTTATAAATCTCAAATATGCAAATGCTAGAATACTTTACTGACTATTCTTTCTATTATTAATTGAGATATTTGATTTTCTACTAAAGCTTCGATTTAAATTTGTGAGGTTATTTTGTTTTGTTTTTATATTGAATTGCCATGAGCTAAAATGGACTCCTGCGATGCTTCTTCCAAGATTGTCTGTGCTTTCTGTCAGACTTCCTTCATCAGCTCTGGCAGCATGTTAATTAACTCAGCTGTGAAGGACCCCCTGCTATTTTACTGAGATTTCTGGTAATAAAATAAAATAAGGACAAAAAGAATAGATAAAACAATGCTTCTGCAGCCAATAGAGAATGGCAGATTTCTTCCCCCATGATATTCCTTTAAGTGATAGTCCTTCTGTGGATTATCTTCATATGGCAAATTTCTGATGTCAGGCAGTGGCATCAGTTGGAAGGGGATGATACAAAACAATACCACCTCATACAAACACAAAACCTCCTAAACATCGGAAAGCAACCCATTGGTCTGTGATTGCTTCACTTTCTGTACTTATCAAGTGAAAATTCCTCTCTGAAGAAGCCTGAAGAACAACTGTTAATAGAAGAGTAGCAACAATTATCTTGCTAGACTTGCCTGCCAATTATTAATATCTTTCTAAATCTTTATTTGCATATGTTGCAACAACGGCCCAAAATGGAATCAAAGTCTTGTAATCATGGCTAAGGATATACACGAGAAAATCCCTGGGAACCTCAAGGACAAAAAAAATATAAGGAAATTTTTCTGAAGGTTTCAGAAAGTATCTTCCCTTCTGCAATGTATATAATCACATGTGAATTCTATCACACATAGTGAATACTAAACCATATCATCATTCTGTATTATGTTCCCTGATGCTAGATTTTTCCTGTTATTCTATTGAAAACTTCCCTAAGCTTTTCTTTTTGATGATCCTGCATTTCTTTTGGTACATTTCTTCTGTACATGTTTAGAAAAGTGTACTGTTTTCTGAGATGTTGTGGTTTCTTGAAACTCCCAACTGGCAACCTTGGGAATCCACATTTTTTCATAAAATGACAAGTTAAAACATCTGTGATTCAAACATACAAACTGAAGTTGTTGTAGAAAAGAACTAGTAAAACTTTATAGCAAAAGAAACTACATTTCTCTATCTTAATGTTACTATGAACTGATACTTTTGAAAGGTCTTACAGTCTACAGGAGAAATTCCAGCACTGCTGAGTTAACAACCACCCTCCCCTATCCCTTTGAGTCACTTAGGGTCTCGTTTCACCTCTTATTTACTCTACTTTTAAACTGATACAGAAATGTCCTTGTCATTGCTACTAATTCATCCCAAAGGGACATGAAGCCAGTTGCTTATTGCTTGTTTTGTCTTTCATAGTGCTGGGGAGTACAAAAGCAGTTCAACTCACTTGTTTTTCCATTCACAAGTCTCTCAGGCAGCAAGAAATAGCAAAAATGCTGAATGTGAAAAGTAGCGACTAATTCTCACACTGCTATTCTGAAAACCTGCTAATTGCCTCTCAAAGTGCAGTTGTCTCACTTTATTTTTCAGTGAAGAACTAACAGCAGATTGTAGGTTTCAGTAAATGAATTATATTAATTGAAGTACTAGGACTAATAAAACTCTTTGTACTTTTGCATTGTTTTCAGCAGTAGAAGACTAGATAAAATAAAGACGAGGGAAAATGTGGGTACTCTCTAGAAAAAAAGGGGAGACTTCCTTACCTGTGTTATGTAGAAGGCTGAGGTACTCAACCACTTTTTTGCCTCAGTGTTCACTGGCAAGTGCTCTAGCCACACCACCCAAGTCACAGAAGGCAAAGGCAGGGACTGGGAGAATGAAGAATCACCCACTGTAGGAGGTCAGGTTCAAGCCCATCTAAGGAACCTGAAGGTGCATGAGTTCATGAGACATGTTTGCAGGTCCTGAAGGAATTGGTGTATGAAGTGGCTAAGCCGTTATCCATTACATTTGAGAAGTTGTGGCAGTCTGGTGAAGTTGTGTGACTGGCAGGTCAAGGGAGGTGGCTTTTCCCCTCTACTCCACTCTCTTGAGACCCCACCTAGAGTACTGTGTTCAGCTCTATGGCCCCCAATGTAAGAAGGACATGGGCCAGTTGGAGTGAAGTCCCTCCCTTCCTCCCTTCCTCCCTCCCTCCCTTCCTTCCTTCCTGCCTGCCTTCCTGCCTTCCTTCCCTCTTTCCCTCCTTCCCTCCTTCCCTCCTTCCTTCTTTCTCAGCTTTTATTAAGCATTCTAGATTATGACAGAACCTTGGTTATTGTCCTGTGCCCATTTATGTCCCCAACCTTTAAGAAAGGATTTCATCAAATTAAAAAAAAGTATATATAAATGTTAATCAACATATGTACAATTATTCTCTACAGAAACATTGCAAGCCTGACTCTGAGAAATTAAGCTTGCCTAAATGTTGCTGTTCAAGGGCACTTTAGCCCGATCATCAATTTCTATAACTAAAATATCAGTACTCTGTGATGCCCGCTACTTTACAGTATGGAGAAACAGGATAGGCTGAGGATGTCACATATATTTGACAGCACTGTTGTTATTTCCTGTTGGTATTTCTCTCAAAACTCACAGGCACATTTCATTCAATCTGTACGGTTTTTTGCTTACCTACAACATGCACATGTATTGCACAAATCTGCAAGAGAAACAGTATAAAAGTAACGAGAACAAATTATAAACCACAAAATTTTTAAACCTGAACCTGTAATAATTCTACTGTGGAATTGTGTATAAATAGACCAGACTGGGTGCAATTAATGTCTGAAATTGATGTGGTTTAGGGTTGGAACTAATTAGCTTATTTGTAATGAAATACAAGGGGTTTTAAAATGTGTTTTTTATGTGTATTTGTTTAGTCCCTATAAATTTTAGGAAATTCTTTGTTACACTGAAATTTTTGTTTCCATGAAGACAACCTGAATAAAGTTATTCACTACAAAAAGGGATACTTTCTGAAATTAAAAATGTAATGAGGAAACAATGATAAATAATCTGTAGTAAAGTCCTGAAGAGAACACCCTCTTGGTTACTTCTGGGTTAATATTTTTCTCAATGAATCAAAAGATAACATTAAATAGGCACTGATTAAGTTTTCAGATGGCATCAAGACTGGATGAAAAGAAAAGAAAAGTCAAGCCTGAATCAGTTCATAAGGTGCTAGTCAGCTTTTAAAAAAATACAAACAAATGCAGATGTGTACACCTGCATATTGTCGAGGTTTAGATTTGGTCTACCAGGCTTACAACAGACGCTCTCTGTTAACCCCTCTTCCCCCCCAGACAGAGACTTATGGCCACCTCCCCTCTCAAATGGGAGAGGAAGGGAAGGAGAGAGAGGCTTCCAGATTAGAAAACTAAAACAGCTTTAATGAAGATCATAGTAATAAAATGGGATATATACAAAGCCAGCATCAAACCCAACCTCCCCCTGATGGCAATTACATCACTGTCACCACCGAGGCTGTGGAGCAGGCACCAGGAAAGTCCCAGACTAGGCTCAGCAGCTGATAGGAACTGGGTTCAGGAGCTGGGTGCAAAATACACAAATCGGGATCAAAGGCAGGGCTAAGAAGAAAGAAGGCCAAAGGGAAAGGTCCAAGAAGGCAGACGGGAAGGGTTGAGACCCTTGTGATCCCTCAGCTTTATACTGAATATGACATATATGGGATGGAATCCCTCGTTGGTCAGTGTAGGGTCACCTGTCCTGGCTGCTCCTCCCCGCATGTGCAGCCTTTCACTTTCTGCACCCCAGATGTGGTACACAAGAGTTAGCAGTGACCTTGGTCTGCACACACCAACCCTTGGGAGTAACTCTAAACATCAAGGGTTATCACTGCTAGAAGCAGTGTCTGCAAAAACATGCTGTGAGCTTCAGAAAGTACAGTTAGTTAGAAGAGACTTAGCTGAGAAGTAAAATCACTGAACAGAATTGGTTTGGTTCTAACTCAAGCTAGGACACATATGTAGGACAAAACTATAAGATTTTGAGGAATAGATGCCTTGGCAATGGAGGAGATATGGGGAAGCCTCTGAAGTATCACAGTTTGTAAATAATGAGACATGATATTCTGAGTGGATATTTTGAATAGCAGGACTAATATGTCATTTCTATGTGCAAAGAGGCAAACATTGAGTACCTTTTGACATTATGTTTTTTTCTTTATTTGGTCTTATTGTGACAGTCCTGAAATCTGTAGCCAGTTCTGGCATCCATTTTGAAAGATTACTGAAAAATTGAAGAAGGCTTAGAGTAGAACCAAAATACATGAAGGATTATAAAATATGCATTCCAATAAAATACTCAGGTAGCTTAATCTATTACATTATCAAAGAAATGGTTATAAATGTTATAGTTTATTAGTGCCTACACTTGCTGATAGAGAAAGAAACAGACACTTGTTAATAAAAAGCTCTTAAACTGAGAACCTAAAGATATATTACAGTCAAATGGCAAGAAATTGCAGTTAACTTCAGAGTGAAATAAGACTCCTATTTCTTTAAAAAGTCAAGATAATGGTCTAGTTAAATACCTTTTCAAAAGTTGTAGTGATCCTCCATGTTCTTAAATCAGGAAATAATATTTTTTTAAGATAAATTAATCATAGGTTTTGAACTTCTGACAGGATTTAACTCAGAGAAGTCTGACACCCTACAGTATATAGGAGAACAGAGTACCCTCAAAATCTGTCCTTCATTACATTTTCCCAACTGTAAAGATAAATTTTAACAACCACTGTGTAGTCATGTAGCTTTCTTATTCTAGAAACAATTTTAATCTCTCATGACCTCCAGACGTCATCCAATAGCCTATACTTTATTATATTTGATTCCCAGAAATGAGGATCCTTTACAGACTAGAACTTTACAAGTTTACTCGAGTCTTATACTCTACTCAGTTTTTTAGATGTTGGACTTATAAGTAAATTACACTGTTCAACAAGGAGTATTCACTTGTATTTATTATGTATTGTATAATCGGTTATTTATTTATATATTTAAATTAATAATATTACTCTCAGAAGATTTCTATCTTAATCAGGATAATTCAGCAGGTAATGTCAGAGTTAAATAAAACCTCTGAACCTCAGGAGAGAAAATCCATCATTCTGCCTACTGGAGACTCTTTTGTCTCCAAAGATTATGTTGTAAAGGCATGCTTAGTTGAATGTCTGTTCTTTTAACGGGCACTGATTCTGTAAAAATAGCTTTTATATGTGATTATTTTCTGCATATCATAGAATAAGTTTTATTCCTATTCAACACAGGTATTTGTACTGTACTCACATGATATTTAAGGATTTTTCTTTTGATATTCATTCTTATGGTATTGGAGCATTTTTCTTTCAGCACTTTGAGTTTCCTAAATACAAGCAAAAGCACGTGGTTATGGTTAACTTTAAAGTTACAAGTGAAGACATTTTTGTAGGGAGATATAATCTATTTTACTAAATTCTACAGGCAAATTTTGGAAGTACTGAAGTTTTTCATCTAATATGTTTCGAAAAGATCCATTCAGCAAGGAATCATATTCCAATTTACCTGGTTGTCTGTGATTTGTTTTCGTTTTATATCCACAGAAAGAGTCCTATTGGCTTTATACAAACTCACTCACCCATCTCAACATTTCCTTTAGATCTGTGTAAATGAGAGAGAGAAAATTATTATTTCACGATAGCTGAAAAAAATACTTGATATCATTTATATCTCTTATTTCATATTCTTTTATTTTTCTAAATTTTCCATGTATCTCTCTTGATCTGTTTCAATATTTCATGGGAAAAAAAGAAATTAGAAAAATCTAAAATACTGGACAATTCAATTCCAGAACATCTGTTGCAGGTGTTATTTTTATTATAGCACTATCCTTCCCCTACTTTATAACTTTCTCTATTTCCTGAAATACAAACAGATTCACTCTTGCTAGGTATCTACATTCTTTCACCAGCCATCTGTTAATCTACCACCAAACACTGAAAACACCATCTCACTTGTTTTTTAAAGTTTTGCATCTTTTCCTACTGCCCCGACTTTTTCAGAGAGCTGTCAATCTCGAAAATAGCCTTGTAGACTGGTGAGGTTTATCAGTGCAAGTTGTGGTGTTTTAAATATTTCAAGTTTGACAAAACTTTATATGAAAGCAAAAAGTAGCTCTTTGTGAAAATTTCATAGAATGACAGACCCATACACTGGTAGATTCATAGAATCATAAACCTTTAAAGATCATCTAGTCCAAGCCCCACCATGGACGGGGGACACCTTTCACTGGAGTAGGTTGCTAAAAGTCCTGTCCAGCTTCACCTTCAACACTTCCAATGACGGGACATCTACAACCTGGGCAACCTGTTTCCAGGTCTCATCACTCTCACTGTAAAAAACTTCTTCCTTGCAACCAGCCTAAATCTCCTTTATTTCACTTTAAATCCAGTGCCCATCACTACAAAGCCTGGTAAAAAGGTTCTTGTCATCTTTCTTATAAGCCCTCTTTAAGTATCGAAAGGATGCAAGAAGTTGTCTTCAGAGCCTTCTCTTCTCTAGGCTAAACAATCCCAACTCTCTTAGTCTGCCCTCACAGGGCAGGCGTTCAAGTTCTCGGATCATCTTCATGGTCCTCCTTTGGATTCACACCAACAGGTCCATGTCCTTCTTATATTGGGGGCCTCAGTAGGTGAGGTCTCAAGACAGCAGAGCAGAGGAGCAGAGTCACCCATCTCAAACTGCTAGCCATGCTTCTTTTCATACAGCCCAGGATACACTCAGCTTTCTGGGCTGCAAGCACAAAATTTTGTTCAATTTTTCATTCACCCGTATCTTCAAATGCTTCTCTGCAGGGGTGCGCCCAATCAGTTCATGCCTGAGTCTGTACTGATACTGAAGATTGTCCTGACCTAGGCACAAGACCTTGCACTTGGACTTGTTGAACTTCATGACTTTCTCATGGGTCTGCTCCTCAAGCCTGCCAAAGTCCATTGGAATGGTATCTTTTTCCTCTAGCAAATCAGCTGCACAGCTTGATGTCATCCATAAACTTGCCGAAGGTGCACTCAATCCCACCGTCTATGTCACTGATGAAGACACTAAGTAGTATTGGTCCCCTTACTTACCCTTGAGGGACACCACTTGATATTCTTTTCCACTTATACATGGAGCCATTGACAGTAACTGTTTGGAAATGGCGATCCAGCCACTTCCTAACCCATCTAACAGTCCACCCATCAAACCCATATTCCTCCAATTTAGAGATAGGCATGTTGTGAGGGATCATATCAAAAGCCTTACAGAATTCTAGGTAGATGACTGTCCTGATTTGAGTTAGAACAAAACAATTTTTTCCGGTGATTTTACTTTTCAACTAGGTCTC
>VZZY01008379.1:0-19470 GCA_013400335.1 Eurystomus gularis
TTCTGTACTTGCTTAGGAGTGAAATTGCAAAACATCGGGGGGTGACGACTGGCCCAAGCACTTGCCCATGCTCTCCCACACACCCTGCCACTCATAACTATCCAGCCTCGGGGCAGGTCTCAGTGTGATAACATCAGATAAGAACTATATAATCTTAACTAGCACATGGCAGACATTTAGCAAACACAGCAGTGAGAGCATGCTGGCCTGGATGTTCCGGGGATAGGTAAAATCCTCAAAAGCTGAGAAATATTAAAAAAACCTAATAAACAGTTGCAGTTAACAAAACAACAGTAACAGTGAGAAAGGAACAATTGAAAAAAAAACAAAACAAAAAAAAAAAACAGACTGACCAGAGCCCGGACACCCACATGCTGAAGCAGCTGAATGGGAACTGGCTCCCCCAGAAACTGGAACTAGCCTCAGGGCAGGACATCAGCATGGTATAGAATAGCTGCACCAAATTAACCCTGTCCTGTCCAAACCAGGACAACAAGCTACAGAATATGCAAAAAATCTCAACTCAACTCTGACATTAATTAAAGTGAACTGAGTAGGCGAAAGGTTATTTTCTCTAGCCTAGCACAAGTACCCCTTACATTACCCTTATGGTTGTATGAGTCCACAGTTCACATTACAGGCCTTGAGAAGATGACATCGTGCTGTGTAAACACTCTAAACATAATTCATTAGGACCAAACAACCCAGCAGGTTCAGGGTGTTTTAAACCCCTTGACTAGTGTTATAAACCCTATGGTTAGCACAGACAGAATACTCAGCCTGTGTCCAATGAAACCACAGCAATCACCAAGACAGGTCACGCCGTGTACTTCAGCAGAGAAAATAAAGTGAGGCGTGGACATCTCTATGTTTACGCAGACTTGTTTGCTTGAATTGTTTATACTGCACATTTGTAAACTACTGGCTGGTCTTGCCAGCCCTTACCTGCACAAGAAGCTACACTGAAGCATTCTCAGCTGAGTAACTTTTTTCACATAGTTAAGTGTTAACAGGATTAGGACCAAAGGCTGGAATTTCAGTGTCAGATCTGAAGCATGCATGGAAAAACAAGCATGCTGGGATGTTTATATGTTCAGTGCTAGCATGGCAGCAAATGCACTTCATCCTGACAGGTCCTGAAAATGACAGAATTTAGAATTAATATTACAGATGCAGTTTCACCACCATTCAAAATGAATTAAGTAACAGAGCTCTTTAGGAAATCCCATGGATTTCCTGGATACACAGTATGGCTAGTTAGGTACATGAACATGAAGTAAATACATGGTTTTTATTGGGGCTTCTGAAAATGAGAGCACCCTGTCTATGCCTCAGCAGAGGGGATGGCATTGCTGGTGGCTGGGAAGTACATAAAAAACAATGCTGTTCCTGCAAGAGATGCCAGACAGGACTGCCCTGGTTGAGACCATCTGCACACAGTAGTTTTTAATTCAGGGCCTTATCCTGCAGTTCTCACACCCCTTGAAGAAGCTTGGGGGATTTCAGTGGTGTCTAATTTGAAGACTATTCATGCAAGCAGATGTCTTCAGGACAGCTCCACCAAGGCAGGGGCATTCAAACCTATGTCAGCATGTGCAGGGTCCAGTGGACTGCAGTTGCTGTTATATGTCCTTGTAGGCTTTCCACCTCCTGCCCTGCTGAAAACAAGATGATGCTGAGAGCATTTGGAACCTCACCAGCAGTGCAGACATCCTTGCTTGTAGGGGTCCTACTGCTGGGGCACCCACTAATGCGGTGGAGCCATAACCACTCTACTGTGGCAGTGGGAGAGCTCTCTGAACACTGTCTTTTCCCAGCCTCACTCAGTTCGTTACATGTTTTTCCAAACAACCTCCTTGTGGTCCAAGAGGGAATAAGCTTCTTATTAAACTGATAGATCCATCTCATTAATACTTACTCTTCTAGAGCTCCAGTCAAGTGTGTTCATGTTTTCTAGCATGACATCACTTATATCACATTGTGATATTTATATTCCAGCATTGCTGCCAGAAAACATTTACAGACCTCTGGGCTGTGAGACTTACCTGTTCCATGTGTCTAATGTCAGTCCTGTGACATGTCAGCTCTTATACATGCCTCTGATTTTAAAAGAGTTGTTTAAAACCCCTTATCCACATCTCCCTTAAAGAAGCACAATCCTCCTTAGAGATCCGGCTGAAGGGCAAAAAATTGCCCAAGCCTCATTTCTGAAGTCAGGTGGGACTTAAACCACCAGGAAACTTTTTAAAAATTTCCTGTGTCACTGTCTGGACTGACAGAAATTATTGAAGCACCCTGCTTCAGCCAGATCCAGACTCATCTGGCTTGCTCTACCCTTTCTTTTATGAGGAAAACTTCTCTAACATGCAATGGTGACTCCAGGAGACTGCTAGATGGCTTCAGGGAAAACACTCAAATGAACAAAGAGGACCAAGCTGTAAATCTGAGGTCAGGAAGGAGCCTGCCTCTGGTACCTTGCTCTTGCTGCTCTTAGTATAGTCAATCCTTGCCTTGCATGGGATTATTTCTGAGCTGTGAAAACAGCTGCAGTTGCAAGTTGCTGCTTGCCAGAGCCTAATATTTCTCCTACCTGTCCAGACATCCCATATACCAAGAAAGTGCCGATGGCAGCATGACAACCCTCTCTCTGGAGCTGATGCTATGTTGTCATGTCTGCAGCTGAAGCACCATCGCAGCCTCACCAGTGAGTTGGTTCTTGTTGATGCTATGTTTTAAAGCATGAGAGGGTGCAACGGAGTTGCCACACAATGAAAAATGAAAGTAGAAATAGCTAATATTTTATGAGCAAGGTTATTCTGTCTGTGAGGCATGGTCTTTTCCTGCTGAGTATGTGTACTGCAGCGCCACTTGTCATTTGGCCACTAGTAGCTTATTAGGTAAGAAGGGTGTGCTATGGCATGGGGCTCTCTAGATAGACCCACCACCATTTCCTATAAGTGTCTCACACAACCACTCCTGGGATGCAGGGAGATTTTTTGTTGAGTGGTATCAGAGAGTCTCAGTTTATGGCCCTGGTAATAAGAGCCATGGCTGCAATTTATCTACAGAGGTTTCTGTACACTTATCAAACGTTGGCAGTCACTCCCCAGTGCTGCACCTGCAGAGATTGCTCAGGATGTAGAAGCTGACAAATCTCTGTTTATCTCTGATGGCTCAACTGCCTTTATCCTGAGTGTGTCTCTTAGGAAGCATCCAGCAGTTTAGTCACACTGGCCAGAGAGGACAAGTTTCACTCACTAACTAGTCCTTGGCATCTCTCCTTTCCTCTTCCCTCGGGGCAACCAAATAATAGCCCGGAATGTGGCTGGGATGTTCCCTTTAGGAGCTGAAAGCAGTCACGGTCTTTGTCTCCCCATCCTCTCCCTCCTCTGTGAGTCATTAGGATTCACTCCTGGTCCTTTGTCTCCTTACCTGGGTGTCATTTGACTGCAAGCCTGTTCTTTGTATTTCTGCTCTCAACTCTTAATGGCCCAAGGAGCTGCATGCAGATGGTGATGACCTGCTAAACTGAAGATTTTCTCTGGCCTTAGAAGTGGGGAGCAATGCATCAAAGACAAACACTCCTCATTTCCATACTCTGCTTTGCCCTATTTCTCACCTTTCATCCACTTGGGAGCTTCCAGACCACAGCAGCTGGCCCTAGGCCAGAACGGGTGATTTTCTCCAAAACTGAAGCTATGGCCCTCTACCTTGGAGGGTGACAATAACAGAAATGTCAGTAGTTAACACTCCCATTTCCACAAACATTGAAGAATTTGGATGGTAGAAAACAAACAAACAAAAATCCAAAGACTCACCATGGCTTCTATTCTGCACATAAGCAAAGAGCACACTGAGCAATTGCCTCCCTATAAAGCAGGTTTAAACGCCCACATTTTTGAGGGAACTTTTTGGTACCAGCATCAGCTTGCGCTAGTAGGACTGCAAGCCAATGCACATTCATCACTCTAATTTTATATAGCTGCCTTATTTTCACAGTTTATGGTGGCACCATCTAATTTATGAAGTACACACAGCAGTTACACATATGGCTGTATTATTTTCAGCACTTCAAGTGCAATTAGTAATTTCACCAAGCTAACACCGTCAAAACTACAGCAGCAGTACACATCGTATTGCAGCTGTCCAAAATTTAGAGAGCCTTTGTATGTTTATGCAGTAAGTATATAGCAGTTTATACACTTGAATTTGGGTCACTGGCTCTACAAAGTTACCAGATACATCAGGTGAAAACCCTGTCACCAACCACTTTTCAGTGACTGCCTCCAGCTCTTCGCTTATACCTGGGATGATCCTAGCATGATCATGAGTCAAAGAAACACTGCTTCTTCCCTGCTCAGAGCCATCATGAGACAAAACACCAATCTGGGCAAAGAGGTCTCCTATTCATAGACCAGGACGTGAACTAGCCTTTTGCGACATCTCTGTCCATAACGGTCCTTTTGAGTCATTTGCTGGTACCATAAGTGACTTTCCCATTTAAGGATCAGTTTCCTAGGGAAAGAGGAACACTGCTAAGTGGGCAGGCTGGGCAGAAGGAGAAAAATTCTACAAATTTCATGGGCAATTGTGCTTGCCAAAAAAGTGTCAGTTTGCATGTCACTGATTTATTCCTAGTGCAGCAGTCATTAGGGAGGGTAAAACGACAGTGATGAGAGGCTTTATCTAATGCTGAGAGAACAGATTCAAAACTCTGCTGTAGTCAACTTCAGTGCTGACTTTCACCAGCATTTACATGCTAGAAAATTTAGCAAAAGGTGGCTGCTATTCAAAATTATGAGAAAGAGCTGTTGCCTTTGGTTCCTCCTGAGTCCCCAAAGTGCTTCTGAAACCCCAACCTTTCATGCAGGTGTTGAGCAGTAGGAGACTGTGAAAATCAACTTTTCAGTGCTCCAGCTTCACAATATGCAAGCCAGAAAGAATAAAAGCTATCTCCTGGTGCATTTGAAAACTTGCTTATAGTCTTCTAAGCTTTTTTCAGCCCACATGGAAGGTACTGCTGGGGCATGAAGCACAGTGAGGTTTCCCTTAGCTCCCATGGCTGGTTTTGGGACCATGGTGATAGCTGATTTGGACCTTTAAATATAGTTAAACTCTTAAAATATAGTTAAGCTTAAAAAGACCTAGTTAGCCTAGCTTGTTTAGGAGAGCACATGCACATTCTCCCGGTTTCACTGTTTTTGACTATGTTTAAGTTTGCTCTGTCTGCTTTCTCAAACCCAGTGGCTGCAGCTTTGCACATAGGCGATAGAGAAGGGGAACTGTAGCTTTGAACTATTAATTGGGAATACCGTTGCTTTGAAGTGTGAAGTGTGAGAACTGCCAATTGTTGAGACATTCCAGGATAATCAGGGAAGGCCATCTTGGAGGAGGACAGCATGACTGGAACATACAGGCCAGGCAGTCAGTGGACCGAGATCACAAACAAGTGCCAGATGCAAGGACGACAAGTCACGGGATGAAGATGAAGATGGATGAAGTAGCAATCACCAGAGGCAGACTGCGCAAGCACAAGGGGGACATAGAATCATAGAATCATAGAATGTTAGGGGTTGGAAGGGACCTCTGGAGATCATCGAGTCCAACCCCCCTGCCAAGCAGGACCATAGAATCTAGGGCAGGTTACACAGGAACGCATCCAGACGGGTCTTGAAAGTCTCCAGAGAAGGAGACTCCACAACCTCTCTGGGGAGCCTGTTCCACTGCTCTGTAACCCTCACAGTAAAGGAGTTCCTCCTCATGGTGAGGTGGAACTTCCTGTGCTCTAGCTTGCAACCATTGCCCCTTGTCCTATTGCAGGGCACAAGTGAAAAGAGGTTGCCCCTTTCTTCATGACACCCAGCCCTCATATATTTATACACATTAATTAGCTCCCCTCTCAGTCTCCTCTTCCCCGGACTAAAAAGCCCCAGGTCTCTNTGGACACACTCTTCTTAATGCACCCCAGGATACCATTGGCTTTCTTAACATTATAATATTCAGTGAACTCCGGGAATGGGAGGGCTCTGCAGCTTTAAATAGTGGCTGGAAACATGTATGGGGTGGAAGTGTTAGGCAGAGTGATCCCCTGCTTCCCTGGCACCAATAAGGGAATGCTACTTTCAGAAACTTAAAACTTAGTCTCTGGAATTTCGTCTTTTGTGGCCAACTTTTATGGTATCAGAGGAAAGATAAGTGGCCTCCAGCCCCCAAATCCAAATTGACAGATGTTCCTTGAGGTCCTGTCTTCCTTCTTGCTCTGCAAAATAATGGAACTACCCTTATCACCATCCCTCTATGCTTGGCCAAATACAAATGTGGTAAAATACCAAAAGCAGGAAATGAAGACCAGTTGTGGGACCCTGCTGCCTTTGGGCAGGTTTCCTTTGCATCCTGACAGAGCCTGGCACAGAGCCAGCCTCTGACACACGAGAGAAAATACACCTTTTTTTTTTGCTCTACGTTTTTGGCAGTTGTTGTTAGTTTGGCTCGCTTTGCTCTGCAATAATGTTGACAAACACATTGCTCATGGTACTTTCGCAGTAGCATTTCAGCCAGCCCATTTGGGCAATTTATGTTTCAATATTTACAGGCAACATTGCACCACTTGGGCAATGGGCTGAGCAGGAATTTGTATTTAAAACCTTCCAGGAAACACTAGCCCCTTTTTTATAACTTCAGGTGAAATCTTCTAGCACATGGCTTCCACCTTCCCCGTGTTCCTCCAGCCACGCAGTCTCTGTGTGGGCTTGGCATTTCACTCTCTTGGTCCTGATTTCATCTTCCCTTTGCCTGTTTTCTCTGGCCTTTCAGGACAATTTTCACCAGGCTTTCTTTCTATGACATCTGTCTTAACTCATCAAGTGCAACTGCCTCATGCAAATTTGGGGTTTTTTTTGTAATTAATATGTTTTGACTTGAGTCGGGGTAAGAAGTAGGAATATCTGCTCCACATAGACGTTGCACCTGAAAGTTCATGGTCCCAGTTTCACAGTAAAAAGAAAGGTATTAAACACTTGCACTACACTATGGTATGTGGTTTTCTAGGCTTAAATTGGTGTTTCCTTCCTGTTCTGCTTATTGACTCATTTCCTTAAATCTAATTTGAGCTTGTTATTGAATTTTAGCCTCATACAATACATCAGTAGTGTCCATAATACCCATCAAAGCAGCAGGAAAAGAGGTGGCAGCAAAAGGGGAAAGAATTTAACTGTTTTCACAAGACAGTACAAATTACTATTTTCTGATGGTAGACAAGAAGGAACAACAGTGGATATGACAGCCATGGACCAGATCACATGTTTCTTCCAGGGGGAAAGTTACCTGTCACTCCATTGTTCAAGCATGTTTTATAAACCCCACAGAAATAATGACCTGGATTCATGGAGTTTTCATCAATTCTTTCTTGTAGTGGAGCTTGTTTAATTATCCCTTATAAAAGAAAAACAGAAGCTGAGACTGTTTTTTTCAGGAATTGGGGAAATCAGAGAACAGCTGCTTTTGTCCTCTACCTTAACAAACATTTCAGGAGGTTTCTGGTGTTCATCCTGTCTGGATCCCACTGGACATGTTACTTAAATGGAGTTCCTTTTTTTTTTTTCAAGAGTGATTTAAACATTTCTGTTTCTAATCCACAGATTTCAAAGGCAAATACTATCTTGCTTTTCCATGCTCAGGCAGATATTTGTCTGAGACAAGCCTTTGAGTATAGATACCAAGAATATTGCAAATGTTCTTGAGTCAAAACCACTTTAAAGCCAGCAGCTGTCTGGCTCCTTTATATGTGGTCCACAATTAAAGACTTTTTTTTGTTGTTGAATGCTTGCCCCTGGCTCCCTTTTAGCAAGTTAAGAGACTTAGGTCAAATGAAAAGCATTATTATGGGAGTGGCTGGGTATTCAGTGTTAGCTGGGCTTTGCCTGAGCCTCCAGTGACTTGAGCAAAATTTTCTGTCTGCAAGTGCACATATCTAACTATGTGATCTGCAAGAAGGCGCTGTGGCTCTAGTTTTATGCCCATACTTAAGCATAGATTTTATATTAAACTGCAGGCACCCTACTTGATACTCACATTTAATTGCACCTGAACTATCAAAATGCAGCCTTTGATCATGAGCGAGTTTCAAGCCCTTGCTTGCAATTATGGAAGATGTTACAGGAAGCATCAGGCTGCATTTGGAGTGGGAGTAAAGAAAGTCAAAGAACACAGGTACTCTAGCAGCAAAAAACATCTGGGCTCCACCCTTCCAACTTCAATAAACTGCACATACGCACTGCCATGAAATAATGCTGGTTCACCAGAGTCCACACTCAGAAGTGGTGTGTTATAAGATACCACCTCATTCAGTATCAGACAAATCCAAACACCAGTCAGATGAAGCATGTCCCTGAGATGCAATTTATTTAAAGTATTTCACAATTCAAATGTCAATTTAGCATAAACCAAGCTTTTCCTATTCCTAGCTCTTGCAGCCTTTCATTACAATCAAAAGCCCCAGAAGCAGAGGTGGGGCCTCATGCTGCTCATGGGTCCCTGCAGAGCAATTCAGCTGGCTGGAGCAAAGGCCTTCTTCCTGTCACCTTGCCTGACCCAGTGCCACCCTCCCTAAAACCACAGAGGATGGCCTCAAAAGTTCAGCGTCCTCACCCTGCTGGCAGAAAGTCTTCCATTTTTTAATCTCCTTTGTGAGGATAGCCCTGGCCATTATGCCCTGCCTACCTGCACGTTAATTCATACAGCGGACCATTACTAGAGATTACTACAGCAGCCAGCCCAGGTCACCTCAGCCTCACAGAGCTTCTCCACGGCTTGTTTCTGCTTCATCCAAGGAGTTTGGGTTAGACACAGATGGCTCCCAGCCATTTTTGCATCACATGCCCCAGGGTGATGCCTGATGCACCACAGAACCTGGGGAGTTACCTCTCTTTGCAAGTCACCCAGCTGACCCAAGCCAAAGCCCACTGGCTTCAGCAAAAGCAGTACTGGGTCCTCAGTAGCCAATTTAAAAAAAGCAGCAGCAACAAAATAAAGCAAGCTTGGGTGTTCTGTGCCAGCAGAGGCCAGAGAGGTTGCTGGAGGAGATGCCTCAAGGAGCTCTGCACAGACAGATCAATCATGATACTTTACACCTACAGCCAAATCTTCTTCTGGGTTTCCCTGGCCCAGCCTCAATTCACTTTAATAGTAGCTGGGCTGGAATAAATGAAAGAGAATTTGGCCTTCGCTGTCAATTGTGGTTTTAATCTACAAGGTATTTTACAGACACTAAGTAATGAGCTCACACTAAGGCCTGTGAGAGAAGTGAGGTGTTATCATGCTATCTCTTTAGAGAAGCCAAAAAGGCTAAATGACTTGCTCAAGGCAAAAAACTGTCGGCCAGGGCATTTATGAGTTCCGGGCTCATAACACACTGTCCCAGTTGACAGGGTCTCAGGTCATTCTCATAGTGTCTTTACCTACAAATTCTGCATGAAGAGACAGCATTTCCACTGTTATTCGGTCCTGTTTTCTGTGCATGGTTCCTTTTGGAATGCTCTGAACACAGGGCTCCAGGTCCAAATAACTGATAGGAGGAAGCTTTAAAAAAAGTCGTAACCCTATTATTGTGCATTTAAAAGTCAGAGCTTGCTGAAGAGATTGATAAAAAGTCCAGCAACAATAAAACTATTTATTATTACTCTTGCCAGGAGAGACAGCATTATCTCAGGGCCTTGGTAGGATGATCAGGAAAATATATATAGCAGTTTTGTCTAGCCTAGACAGTCCTACCAAAAATTACACTTACTGTCCCTTCTGTCTGTTTAGCAAGGAAGGAATGTCCTCCTGCTTTGTTCTTTGGGGGAGGAGGAGGAATCCTTCCTGACACTTTCTATCATTGCTGTTTGGTCTTGTTCATTCATACCTCAGGAAATCAAGGGAGACACCACTAAGGAACCTAAGCTTACCACACACCCAACTATGAATTTGATAGTGGGATAAAGGACTGTTTTCCCTGCTCTCTCCCAACCCCACAGTCCCTGTCTATCTGCTCCCTGCCTCACATCATTGGCAATAAACATGTTCCCAGACCCAATTGTCAGCATTGGGTTTATCAGCTCCCCCAAAACTGGCACGATAGCCCAGCTGATTGCCCTTACCCGCAAAAGCCCAAAGCACAAAATACACATAAAAATCAAAGGCATATCATACTAAAACACACCCAGACTTGGGCGTCTTCCTGAGTCACATTGGGTGCACATGACTTTTGGGGTCCAAGGGCCCCATCCTTGGCATGCACCTACCAGGCCATGTATTACGCGAGTCACGCAGAGCACCAGCAGCAGCCAACAACAGCAGCACCATTAGCTTATAAACCTTGATAAAAGAAGATGAACATCTTTTTATGGCAGGTAAAGTATGTAATAGTAGCCATCTCGTGTTTTGTGATGATAAATGGTATCTCTAATACCTATGTTATGGCTTTCCAGGGGTAACCTGCATCAATCAAGAATAAATGTGCCTTTCTGCTACAGCAGGGTCAGTGCTCCAGGAAAGGAGCCCACTCAGCTGTGCCAGCAGGGCTGCCCCAGTGTCCCTTTCCCTTGCTCCTGCCAGAACTTCACTTGCTGCCAATCAGGACAATAGCAGTAATTCACCTCTAGCCCAAGATCCAAGAGCATTAAAGTCATGAGTAACATTGTAATCCCTAATGTGCCCTGCTAATAGCAGTAATGCCTTGGATGAGGGGAGCAGCAAGGAGGTCATACCCAGAAGAGCAGGAAGGGATGTCTGGGGAGAGGAGCGGTGGCAGGGTGGTATTCATGTGAGGCAGCGCTCAGCCTCACTCAGCAGTGGTGACCCAGTGGGCTGCCAGCAGCAGCACCGCTTCAGCGAAAACCAGCATCCCACTGCATGGCTTTCTGGGAAGCTGGCACACAGGAAAAAATCCCCTGGGTGGGGCAGTGAGGCACAGGTTTCCTTTTACTAGTGATCCCAAGAAAATCTTCTCCTTTAGAAGGCTGGGGTGAGGTGCTCTCAGGAGCCACTGTGGGCTAGCAAAATGCCTTGGTGATGCAGAGTTTCCCATAGTGGAATTGGTTAAAGGGTCTTGCACTCCTCTGTTGTCCTAAAGGAGAAATATTACCTAAAAATCTGGCACTTTATACATCAAAGGGATGCCAGGGGATTTTGTTTCTTGAATTGCTCTCAATTGAATTACGCTAGAAACTTTCATAAAAGAGTATCAATTTAAAAACCACTTTGGAGTTTTTGAGTGAAGACACTAGGATCCAAAGACACACACAAATAAAAGCTCCACTAGGAAAAAAAAAAAAAAAAAGAAAAGAAAAAAAAAAGAAAGATATATACAGAATATTTTTTCCTCGGGGCATTTGTTTTCCCTTTTGAGATCCTTTGTGAGCTACTCTGATGTTCAGCTTCCAACCTATGGTCGTTCTCAGGAAATGAAACATCATACCCCCAAATTTTTCTTTACATGCCTATAAATTTAAGCTAATTTCACATTTCTTTTTTAGCATATTGTATC
This sequence comes from Eurystomus gularis, assembly GCA_013400335.1. NCBI lineage: Eukaryota > Metazoa > Chordata > Aves > Coraciiformes > Coraciidae > Eurystomus > Eurystomus gularis. The sequence continues at coordinate 11,525 of VZZY01008379.1, forward strand.
TCCTACAATTATCCAAATAAAATGCACGTATCGGTAAGCTGAATTGGCTCTTAGATCATTAGCTAAAGTTTTATCTGCCTTCTGTTAGGGATGACCACATGTCAAGGATGGAAAGCTAGGGGTTTTGAGATTCATTAGTTCCCGAGAATCTGATCTGACCTATTTTTAAATAAAAGGCTTGCTTTTAAAGGCAGGATCCTCAGCACCGCCTAAGATTTCTCAAGCTTCCTTTGCAGTGTTTTAGACTGAGCCCATCAATGCAGAACTATCCATGGCTGTATGAAATTGTAGTACACATGTCCAGCTAAAGGACTCATTTTTTCAAATATCTGAGCACACTCACTTGTATGACCACAAGAAGAAACTAGAAAAAAAACAGGTTTGACTGAACAGGATGAAAGAAACACCAAAGGGACAAACTTGGTTGGAAATACAAATATTATTCAAACAACAAATGTATACACAAATATTCATAAAGGCACAAATACCCCTAATGCTTGTGGTTCTTTTCTCAAACCCATAAAGGAAATGCTATAAAAGAAAATGCTTTAAAATTTGACTTCTTGTCCTAGGACCTGGAGGTAAAACTAGTGGGTAGAAAAGGAAGCCAAATTTCATTGAATAACCTCCAAATTAATTAAAAGCAAACATGCAAAAAAGAGCAGCAAATACATACATGTCGAATTAAACTCTTACATTTTCTTCATTCACAATAAGTCATGTTGTTACTATAAACATTGAAAAAATATTTTTTAAATAAGTATTTTCAGCCAGTGATGCCTGCTCAAAAAATAACGTGTATTATGTTGTTTACATTATGGCTGCTCAAGGCTGTTTCTTGACAGAATGGCTTTGAGTTGCCTCCAATGCCCAGCAGGACAAGATACAGCATATTACTGTCACGATGCAGCAGGCTATGTACAACTGGTCGAAACTGTTCCCAGTTACATCTGGGTCAGCTCAGGTGGAATACAAAAGCTAGTTTAAAGTGGCTTTAAACTAGTTGCTCGGAGGTCCCACTCCAGTATTTATCAGTCTGATGGGTCCTCCTCAGTCCCATAAGTAAGCAGGTTGCCCACCTCTGATTAGTAACCACAGAGGGCCACCTTATTCCAATAACCTAGAAGTGAAATCTGGAGAGCAGAGCTTTGAAAGGTATATGGGTTTGCATACAGCAAAGGTGCCCATCAGACTTCCTGAAAGGAAGAAAGGAAGAATTATGTACACATGCATCACACATGCTAAAGTACTGCAGGTTTAATTTCTACATTTGCATCTATACAAGGCAACTAATTTGGACTGAAGAGATGGGCTGCAGAGGCATGTGATAAAGTGTATCTGCATCCACGCCATTTTTCATACTACTTTCTGCACAGCCTTCTAACACGTCCAAACACCCTGTTTCAAAGAAGCAGGTTCAGCCCAGTGGAGAAATGCAAGGGTGAGAACTGAGATCTGAACTTGAAACTGTAGTAGGGCCTGGATGCAGAAACACCTCTGGTAAATATATGAGTAGCAATTTTTTAATTTCCCATATTGTTTGGGGACCAAGAGGGTGCACTGTTTTCTTTCAGGAAACTGATCCATGGAGCCCTCTTTTGGAACAGGATTTCTTCTATCCCACATGGTGATAAATAGCTAGCCCTTCTCTTGTACAGCTGCTCTACCTCTTTCTCTGTCTAAGCTTTCTGAAATAGAAATTCTTAGTTTAGGAAAACATTCAGGCTGGTTCTGTAAAACTGTCAAACCAAGGAACCGACTCCTTCCCCATGCAGGCAAGGCAAGTTTTCTGGTACTTGGATGTTACTTAATTCAGCTCACAATTAGTGATGGGAATGTTCTTGAACACAATTAACTTCTTCAAAGCGTGGCTAAATAATGCACTATGTTCTCTCTGGGGGTCCTAGATACATCTGGAAGTCCTTTTCAGGCTGGAATTGGCTTCAGAGAGACATTAGACTTAATTTGGAAAGCCAATTTTAGTCCAACATCCAAAAGACAGCTACTTTGTACTAAGCTGTGGCTTTAGTTGATTTGAAACACATTATTAGGGAAGACAGCAGTGACAAACTAAAGAGCTGTAACAAACTAAACAGCCATCTCCTGCCTCTCCCTGCAAAGCACAAATCAACCTTAAGCTGAACCTTGCCAATCATGGCACACATGAACCTTGCCAAAGAGAGGCAATTATAGATAAAGCAATTCCTAATAAAACAAGGGTAATGGAAGGGGTAATTGCTAGCTTTCATTTAAGAAGGTCCAAGACCATGGCAAGATACAATCAAGAAGGCCAGCACTGCAATGATCCCCAGCTCCCTTCTTTACACAATGATGCCCCTTAGGAGACCTCACAACTACAGCTCAGGAAGAGAAACAGAGGTGTGTCAATGCTCTTTCCCGCAAGCGGCTTTCAGGGCAAGACTGGGAACACAGCTGCAGTAAAAAGCACCAGCAAATTTGCCGCTTCTTAAGCACTGTGGACGTGGGTGTCACTAAGGTGCCCAAGAACACCCTAAAAAATTTCCAGCTTGGTGCTTTGCAAGAGAAGCTAATGCACCAACAGAGCGCTGTGCCTCTGTGTCACAGACACCAAAGCTTTCTGCAGGGCTGGCCCCTCTTGCAGAGCTGCAGCTGGGGATCATGCCTGTGGGCTGTCAGCAAGCCTCTGGCTCTGAGGCTCTGCTCTGTGGCAGCCTTGACACTTAGCGCTGAGCTTTGGTCTTTGTTAAGCAGGAGCCCACACAGCTCCACTCAGTCCCCCAAAACCGCCAGTCTGTTTGGCCACAAACGCTGAATACAGAAAGGCATGGGAATGGAGTGAATCCTCACCTCCAACCTAATGCTGATTTGCAAAGGCAAAAGGTCAGTGCAGTGAAGTTGTTAGGCCGTCTGTCTTCCCAGCTGTGGGTCTTTACATAGCCATTGGGGAACATAGGAGAAAGGTGTTTTTCCAGCTGACCTGCTGCCTTTAGAGGTTTGCAAGCAGCAGTTTCCGTGCTAAGGAACAGCTTATACACACACTTGCTGCTTCTGTCAGAGGAGCTATACTGAGATTGATGTTTCTCTCCTGCGTGAAGAAAACAGTTCCGTAACCTGGGGTACAGGCACTTAGTTAACTGACATTGCATCTAAAGTACTGGCTCCCACTGCCTTAGGAATTATCCGATGAGGAGCCTTTCTGAATCTCTTTATGCTAGCACAAAAGGGTAGGCAAAGAGCATGCACCATGGCCCTGTTTTGTGGGGACAGTGTTTGCACAGGGTGCAGCAGTGGAGGCTCACTTGAACAACAGCGACACTCAGCTTGTTTGACTCATTTTAATAAATACAAGTAAAGCAGAAGAGTCTCATCAATGCATGAGAAAGAAAGAAGTTCAGTCGCAGTTCATAAGTTAAGCAAAGGGTAAAATTATTGCTCTTCTTCATTGTGTTCTAATGATTCTTACTGATCCTCAAGTCTGGACCCTGGCTCAATTCTCAGCATACCTAGCTTTTTTTTCCTGCCACACAGTCCCACCAAAATATTTGTAGTCATAGGTTAAAGTACCTTTTACTAGTTTTACAGTCCCCTGTATATTGCTGTAGAAGAAACAGGGTTCGAGTCAGCAGCAACTACGTGTTGCTATGCACAGAGCAAATTCCCAGGGCTGTTTATTGGATTTCTCTACCTGGTACTAGGCAAATCACCCAGGGGATGAAATCTGCTGCAAAGTCCAAGAAGAGCAAAAGTTTCACAATAAATAGCTGGCTTAGATCCAGCAGGCAGACTGGAGGGCTGCCAGGCTGCTGTTCCTCAAGTCAAGAGGGCTGGAATCTGCAAATCAGGTCCCAGCAGTGTGAGCTAGTTCAGGGCTATTAGGCGGCAGGTTGCTGCAGCGTGCGCTGGAGTGGGAAGGAAGACTCACACTGGTCTGCTGAGTAGGTGGCAGAAGGGCAGGGAGGAAAAGCACAGCAGAAAGTGGTGAAGAGAGAATCTCCATCCAATCTGTGTGCAGAAAAAGATCTTACTGTTACAGAAAGTGGCACAAAGGCATATGCAAGTACTCAGTTATGTGGTCCTGTGTGCCATGCATGTGTGTAAATGGTCAAAACAGAATCTCAAAACAAGTGCTGAAAAACCATTAAAACAACAATAACCACAAACTTTAAAATTTATCCTATGCTGTCAATTTGCTTTATAGTTAGAGAGGAAGCACGGAAGAAGGACTTTGCTGGAAATACTTGGTGGAAAGTTTCTGCAACATTTCTTGTTACTTATATGCTGCCCAACTGCCTTGTGAAGGGGAAAGTGAGGGCAGTGATCTACAATGACTCAGCAAGGATGAGAAAGACCATGAAACCTGAGCAACATACATACTCTGAGACACGAAGTCATATAGAGATTGGAGAACAGCCATAAATTCATCACCCTGAACAACTGAGGCATCTTGTCCATACTGCAAAAATATCACTGCTAAGAGCTTCACCACTGTTAAGAACTTTGCCACTGTGAAGGCAAATTGACACTCCTGGTAGGGACAGCCTACAGAGGCTGTGGTGGAAGCTGCTTCTCCAATGGGCTCCTTTTTCATAACACTGCTTCAGGATTGACTCAGAAATCCTCACCTTCAGGCCACACTAGGAACTACTATGAAATACAAGTTTATCAATTCTAGAATCAAGAGTGAGCATGTGGAATAAAGCAATTTGAGAGTGGACTCCTGTAAACTGAACTGTGAGATATAAACCACTTTGATGGATAATGCTTTTTGTCAGGGTGTTTCCTGAACAGGATGAAGAATCAGAGTTAAATTCCTAGAGATTAGTGAGCAGTTTTGAGGAACATGAAAGAGATAACCTGGGCCTAGCCAAGGAAGGAAGCACTGGTTTTCTTCTGAGCTTTTTCTACAAACATTGCTGAGCATTAGCAGCATGATGGGCATAACTTAAAACATGCTGGATGAGTAGACCAAACACATGGAAGAGCTATTTACATTAGGCTAATGGCAAGTTTATGCTTTCAATTTGTATAACATTTCTGTGGACTTAAATCCCAGCCCTCTCTTTCTGGACAGCCCCTGACATTGACTTATCTACCTGGGGAGGGAAGCACCCCCTCCCTTAACCACAGCATCTCTGTGAAAATGGGACTAATAAGACTTGTAAAATACTCTGGGATCTCTAGAGGAAGCATACAGTGTAACTCTGCACTGGAGAACTGCCAGCAAATAAACATGGCCTTTCTATCCAACTCACTCAAAGCCTCAGGCCTGTATATCAAGTTTGCACGTGCAATACAAAGGGTAGCAAAATCAGGGACACCAAGCTCAATTGCTTTTTTATCCTTCAGCCCAAAAAGCCCCAGGGTGCATGTGACCCAGGGTTTTACAGCTCGCAGGGTGGTGGCGCTGGGAAGAAGAGTACAGCGTCTGCTCCCACGCTCCACTTAGATCTGCTGGAAATCACCACTGTCTAAATCAAGCAGAGCCTTCACTTCATCTGTGGCTCACATTGCTCTCCCCAGGAGCCACACAAAGAGATCTCTGGATGACTGGCATCACACTGGAGACCAGTTGCCAGAACAGACAATCAGAGCTGCAGCACAGCAGCCTCCACTGGAGCTCCTGCCCTCTGTTCTCATGTCCTCGCCTCGCTGCAGCCAGGAAAACGGGCAGCAGCAAAGCAGAGAAAGGACGACCTTCCACAAACACCGTGTGGAGGAAACTCCGTACCAGCTCTCAGGAGAGGGACAGTTTTAGCCACTGGCTGTAGAAGATGCTTAGAACAAGAAGGGAGCTTCTACCTACTAGCACTGCAATGCAAATTGTAACAATGAGCAGTAAACCTAAACTGTGGAGTTTCTTCCACCTACAGGAAACTTCTAGTATTAGAGAAGTGTATGTTTCTGTGTGAGTACATATATGCATATGCACACGTGCGTATGTAGTGTAATGGTGTAATTTAGGTATTCCTAGAGAAGCATACAGTGACAAGCTCGATTGGCCCTGCATGATTTCTAAGAAAAAAACAAATGAATCCCTACTTAGACCTCATGCAAGACAGCAGGATTGAGTAACAAGGCAGCTCTGCCCAGCAGAGCTCCTGGAGCAAGTTCAGAAAACCTCAGCATGTCAAAGGCTTGCTAATCAAAGCAAAAGGTGAGAATTCCTTTGCAAGGTCTGACCTCAGTGCCTGCAGCACCAAGCTGCCCACAAAGATAAGGAATTGCTTTCCTCTGCTGAATTTTTTCAGAATCCATTCCTTCTTAACACAGGACACCAGCAGGAGCAGCACTTTTGCTAATTTGTTAGCATCTTTGGGGAGGTTTGGGGGAGAGCATGTTAAGGACCTCATATAAGCATAGTTCAAGCCAAGGAGACTGTGAGACTCACAGCCTGCTGGTGTGAGGAAAATGAGGTCTAAACTTGACCTAGATGTTCATTAATGCAAGTCACACTCCCGCCAGTGGTGCTGAAGTTCAAGTGTACCTCTTCCAACTGCATTTGGATCAAGTTAGCATGACAATGCTGTCATGTTTCCATAACATCTGCTAAGAAGCAGATGCAATGGGGTGAAGGTAAGATTTGGTCAGGTGGGAGCAAAGTAAGTTGCATCTCAGAGCCTTTAAAAGGCAAGAAGAAATAAAAGAGAAGCAAGACTTCCTTGAGGAAGAGATGATGTATGGCTATTGCAGTGTCAGGCTACATAAACACAACTGCAAATCTCCATGCAGAGTCAAGCTGCTCTATGGGGTGTTTATTACACAGTCTAGATGGATATCTCTTTATAAACTTAAAGAAAATAAATACCCACATAAAACACCCTTCTGCAAGTGCTACACGGGTCTCTGTATCACAAAGAAATTGTTACAAGTGGGAAAAGGGAAATGTCTAATGTAATATTACAAAGCATTCAGATCTGAGTGATGACTACAGGCCAGTCATCTCAATGAAATCAATGGCACTTAGTTTGCGTGCATTACTGTACCCAGCACCCCACATTAGCAACATCAAAGCATCTGCTATGGTCCTGCAAGCATTGCCACTGTTGGGTCTTTTACACAGCAGTCTGAGGCCATCGATCACCTGCCAACATGCCAGTCAATGCACAGGAAAGACAATTACCAAAGCAGACTGCAGCACTACAGTTTCATTAGACGTAGAATAGAAATTGGCTATAAAAGAGACATGGAGATAAAACCAAATAAAATCAGAGGGTTTGGCAAGGGATTGGTCTGGTTTACCAAAACATTTATGGACACAATACCTCAGCTTGCTTTCCTACATGCAGTCACCAGGGAAAGAAATGGGGCTGGGAGATAACGTAACAACTGCTTTTTATGGCCCGATGATTGGGCACTGGGTTTTGCAACTTTTTAGCAAGCTCTGTACAGACTGCTCTCAAATCACAACCAGCAATTTAGCAGACTGCTAGTTCTCTCACCACTACATCTCTCAAACATGTAGTACTCCAAGTTAACCTCCCCCTTTCCCGCCCTCCCAATAAGACTGACAATTTTTGGTTTGCTGTATTTCCTGTCATCCAGATCAGCACTCTAATCTCCAGGTACATCTTTTGTGCCAAAACAAAGAGGGCTGGAACAAGCAGCCAAGGAAAAGAGGCCTATGTACTTTATGGTGGCTCTTTGCAAAACTATGGCGTGAGCTTTTTAACCAAGCTTGCTGATCATTTTCCCCTGTACCTTGCATCACTCCTATGAATTCCAGTATCACCTGTATATACCTTCTTTTCTCTTCAACTTCCATTTGGCTTGGTTTCTTTCAGAAGGTCTGTATACCAGCCAGCAGAGGCTAAGTGAGAACAAAACAAAAGCAACTGGGCTGTCAAGAGTTGCCAGGACAGGGTTAATTTGGTGCAGACAGGCTATTCCATACCATGCTGACATCATGCCCCAGGGCCAGTGCGCTGCAGCTGGTCCGCTCCACTCAGTCTGTTTGTCCACACGGT
>VZZY01008380.1:0-15677 GCA_013400335.1 Eurystomus gularis
TGGACATTGAGCCATTAACCTCTGGAAGTGATCATTCAACCAAATCCTTATCCACTGAAAAGTCCACCATTAAGTCCTTATCTCTTCAATTTAGAGAGAAGGATGTTGCGGGTCATTGAGTCAAAGGTCATGCAGAAGTCCAGATAAACAACATCCATAGCTCATCCACTGATGTATTCAATCAATCACAGAAGGCCACTAGGTTGGCCAGATAGGACTCGCCCTNACTCGCCCTTGGTGAAGCCGTGCTATCTGTCTCAAATCATCTCCCTGTCCTCCATGTGCTTTAGCATAGCTTCTAGGAGGACCTGTTCTATGGTCTTCCCAGGCACAGAAGTAAGGCTGACAGGTTGGTTGTTCCCAGGTTCACCCTTCTACTCTTTATAAAAAAGGGTACAATGTTTGCCTTCTTGCAGTCACCAGCGGCTTCACCTGGCTGGTATGAGTTTTTAAATACTGTGGAGCGTGTCTTGGCCGGTACATCAGCCAATTCCCCCAGCACTCAGATGTGTCTCACCAGGTCCCATAGACTTATGTATATTCAGGTAATACAGATATATATATATGAAGATATAGAGTATCCAGGTGAGAAAGTTGTTTTCCTGATATTTTGGTGGCTGGTTTTTACAGATGATGACCAAAAATGTGTATATCTGATCTTTTGGGAGGTCCATCCTCCTGTATCCGGGGCAGTGGCTTCTACTTACTTCATTTGCACATCTGCGTGCATTAAGTATCAATAAGTAAGCAGGAACTTAGACAAACTATACAATCTGACTACTCAATTCTGGATAATGTCTTATACAGAAACTTGACAATAAACGTAAAATGAAGAGAGTGCGCTTCACCCTTCTTGTCTTGGTCTCTAGCTGTCTTAACGTAGATGCTTGAAGATCTTTCTTGAATTTAAGCATAAAAGTACTTTTGTTTTTTTTTCTTCTGTCATCTATTTAAGTGACCTTCACAGCTGTGATTGGAAAACCCTTTCTAAATTCTGGCTTAAATATATCTAAAGCTTATATGAACCACTTCTTCTTGTGCCAACACTCTCATTTAATCTAAATAATTCTCTTCTTCCCCTGATGTTTAGCCCAAATCAATTTATAGACAGCAGACGTATCCTCTCCAGTCTTCATTCTGCTGAGCTAAACTGCTCCCACCCTTCCATTGTCCCAGCTCAGGCACGGCTTACTGGATTCCTTCTGCTGTTTCCAGTTCAATTTCATCCTGCCTTGCGATTGTTGCCCAGAACCGAACATGTGTTCACCAGCATCCTTGTGCAGTTAGTAATAGCATCCTTCTTGCTGTTACTAATGACGTTTTAGTTGCTGTGGCTTTCCACAGAGGACAGATAAGACATTTTTCTGTGTAGAGCATCATACATATTTTAGTCCTGACAGCATCAGTCTTCTGTGTTAACAGGAGGGTGAACTGCAAAAAGGAAAGCACTAACTCCTCAAAGCCCTTTTTTTCCTGCTATGGGACATTTCTGCAGCTGAACAAGCCCTGTAAGTGTTTAACCTGGTAATGTACACTTGCATTCATTATGCATGGTGTGCATTCATGGGCACTCCAGAGCATATGTACCTTGCTGCTCATAACTGAATTTTCTTGGCCCTTTCCTGGGTTGTGAGTCCAGGCATGGTGTTCTCACCAGTTCTGGCTGCTGTGCACAGCCCTTTGAGCTGGAGAGAGGCTGGATATGTGCTGTCTCTATGGAATGTGTGTCTTCTACATGGCCCCTGGGGTCAGAGACTTCCCGGGTGCAGCCTTGCACTGGAGCCTGCTGCCATGTCGTATGGTTCAGCCTGCTTGGATGATGTTTTGAGGTGCCCCTTCTGGTGAGCTCTGCTGCAGAAAGAGCTTTTCATAAGGATGATACCTTGCACAGCAACTGCTCCTACCCTTTCTGTATTTGAATGTTGCTCTTATGAGTAAGTGTGTGTTTGTGGTCTTCCTTCCTTTGCCTTCGCTATGTGTGTGCAGGCTGGGTCGAAGTACCACCTACAGGTGTTTTCAGAGCACTTATTGCTTCTCTTTGCACATGACTTATTTGCTGGCATAAAGGTCATCTTAAAGGGCCTGAGATGTTTGGAGGCAATGTCAACCAATCAATCAGAGCATGTATCAGACATCTGCTTTCTGAAAAATAGTTTTGTCTGAGCTGTAATAGCAGGAATAGATACAAGATAATAAGAGAAGGCTCCGGGGAGATCTTATTTTGGCCTTTCAATAGTTAAAGAGGCCCTATAAGAAAGATGAGGACAGGCTTTTTAGTAGAGACTGTTGTGATAGGTTGAGGGGTAATGGTTTTAAACTAAAAGAGAGTAGATTCAGACTAGATATAAGGAATAAATCTGTTACAGAGAGGGTGGTGAAACACTAGACTAAATTGCTTAGAGAGCAACAGATGCCCCATCCCTAGAAACATTCCAGGTCAGGTTGGATGGGGCTCTGAGCAACCTGATCTAGTTTAATATGAGGGATTGTACTAGATGACCTTTAAAGGTCTGTTCCAACCCAAACTATCCTATAATTCCTTGATTCTATGAATAAATAGTATGTTTCCTTCACTTCAATGCAAACAGGACTCCTGTGTAGCTCTGGTGGAGTACTGAATATATTCTTTTGGAAAGGTGCAAGTGCTATGTTACTTATAGATAATTCAGTACCTATTTCTAAATAGTAAAGTAATCTGTATTTATTAACTTCATTTGCATGCATAACCACTTGTCACTAATTCTTTAAAAGCTGTTTTTCACAATAAGGTATTCCTGTCTGACTTTTTTCTGCTAAAGTGTAATATTCAATTAGATGAAGTGATCAGTTTGTTACCTACGTGTGATTGGGCCTGTGGGTGTTCAGCATACATATATGCAAGAGTAATTTGGTTAATGACTCATGCTTTCTGTCCTAATCTTTGAATATGCAGTAGTATTGCTGTTGCCCTGAACAGATGGGAATCAGCATGAATAGATACCATTTCAGAAAATGATCCACCACCACACTAGCAGTAGTGACAAAAGGTTTATACAAGTATTTATATCCTAAGTCCCTGGAGTTTTATTTGCCACGTTTTACTGGCACATGAGCTACTGCAACTGTTAAGCCTCATAAGACAGCTAGAGAGAAAATGACATCCAGAGAAGTCCTGAGTAGGTTTATGAGCTGGAATTTTTTCAAGAGCTTGGATTCCTTTTTTCTTGTAGAATGTTTTTAAGGTTCTCTTATTCCAAGCAAATGCTACTTTTTTTTTTTTTTTTTTTTTTAATAGAAAGGGAGGTTGTTTTTTTTGTGGAAATATGCAGAATAGCCTCAATCTATTTATACAGTTGTTTCTAGTTTATAAGAGATTTCTCCTGCAAAATACTGATCTTCATATTACTTACTCTTTCCTTTGATAGAAGAAGAAAACAGTAAACACTTGCTGAGTTTCATGTGACTAATAAAATACAAGCTTGTTTTCAGAAGTGAAATGTCCCAAAGTTGCTTGCTGTTCTTTTACACTGCTTGGTGAGAAGGAAATTACATGCTTCAGATCATGGGAACAAGCAGAAAACATGATAGCAGAGTAACATCAGCACTTGAGGTAAAGCTGTTTAGCACTTCATTTCAGGGTACAACGTCCTTGTCTCATAAACAAAAAACCAGAGGGAGTAACTGCAGAGAGGAAAATAAAATATGGCTATAGAAAATTGAACTCAATATTTTATCTTGGCAGGTTTTTTTTGTTTGTCTTTTATTGGTGGATAATCTCTCAATTACTAGAACATACTTTCTCTCTCCAGCTGTGCCTAGCCTTGTTTTGGCTTGGTTATAATTAATGTAAAGATTGAACAAGTTCTGAGTTGAAGTGTAAGTACTTAGGCCACATTCAGTCACTTTCTTCACTTAATGTCATGAGTGCATTATTAGGGCAGTGAAATTTCTTTGACTGTAAATGCAAGTTTTATCTGAATCCATTCCTTCTAGGTATGGTAGTGGTATATTTATCTCATTTGAAGCTCTATATATAATAAATTTATCTTTCTTGGCATGTCAGTTTCTGATTGTTCTCTTCAGATACTGCTGTGTTATCTGTGGATCTGTTGCATGTGAATTTAAGTTTAAGTGCCTTCTTCAATTTCTTCACCTGGGATAGTGTTTAGCAGAAGAGATGGTCAGGAGATGAGAAAAGGAAAAGGGGAGAAAAGGGTGCTTGAGTATGCAGTGGTAAAATCAGTTGAGTGTGAAGAACTGGGTACTGCTATATTCCACTCATAAAAGTTGCAGGCAGCATTTATTTTCAGAGCTAAAATCCTGTAAAGTTGACACCTTGACATTTTAAACTCATGCATTAATTCAAGACCAGAGAAGTTGATCTGATGGCCAAATTAGGCTTACTGACTTCATTTGTATTTCATTGCTCCTGCAGACGGACTGAAGGGGATCAGCTTCATTGCCTCAAGGCTTTCCTTCCTTGAAAATCCTGGTATGCATGAGATGTAGGTGTTGTCCCATGCCATCCATTTTGGGGGAGGTTTCTCACTTGATTTCAAAGCAAGTTCAAACTCTACTTCAGCCTAATAGAAAAGCATGTCAAACCAGAGGCACCCTGGCAATCCTTTACAGGTTGTCACTTTTCCCATGGGATAGTGGGATGTGTGATACTTCCTCATTTCGCACTAAGCTTAGTCACTCCTCAGACAGAGAGGGAAAAGGAACATATGTTTGGCTCTGGCTAGGTACCTGAGATAACAGCCAAGGCTTCTCAGAGTCAGATGGGCTCAGCCTCTGATGCTCTGTCCTGCCATCTGTATGAGCTACATGTCCACAGCATATACTTTGGGAGGGAGAGCAGGACATAAGTGAGCCCTGAATCCAGCCTGCTATGACCATTATTATATTCTTGCCTGGGTGTGGAAATGAAAAGTCTAAATGCTGTTGAGAGTTGCAATGTTGGAATAGTTCCTCCAACAGCAACCATTAACATTTTACTTGTTTAGCTGTCACTGCTCGGTAGCCTGGCCTGGTTTTCTTTCTGCGCTACTGTATCTTCTTTTGTACACAGTCCAAAGGAAAGGCAAGTTGTGGTGAATTATTTCGGGATTAGGCCTTCCAGCATTTTCCTTTGGCTCTGCTATGGGCCACTGCAAATTGTACTGGGCATCTTGCTTGGGAATACTCCTGAGGAAATGTCTCCTATGGGCTCTGTCCACGCCAGGCAGTCTTCCAGACTGGTCTTCCAGAACTTCTGAACTTCCTTACCCCTAGATCTTCTCTGTTGTCAGGGATGTGTCAGTGTTGTTGGGACCAAGCTTCATATGATGAGCACCAGTCTTTGAATCTACCTCCCTACAGCTGAAATGATATGTAGTTTTAAGAAGGGGTACAGCAACCATCAGGTGTTTAAGCTAAGTTTTAAATAAGGTTTGCTTCTGTTTCAAAGGGTGGGTACAAATAGCATGCTTAATGCCAGTTTTGTACAAATAGCATGAAGCTGTGACTAAATGCAGAGGTGAAGCCCTCACAAGTGACATGAATCAAAAACTCTTGAAGCCTTATAAGAATCCCAGTATTAAGTGTAGCTGGTAGATACAGCTGTCTGCAAGGAGACAAAACTCAAAGCCTTGTTCAGAGGCAATGACAGAGTGATTACAGAACATGTCCTTGGATATGACCGCCCTATGTTCATGAAAAGCATTTATGACTGCCACTGTATGCCTGAAGATTTAAATACATTTGAAAATGTGCCCGTACGGAGGGTGTTATAAGGCTTTTACGTTATAGATGGTGTTGCCAGTCAGGAGAGAGGGATGTAATTTTTAGAATCTTACACCTCTCTTAGAGATTTGATTGCCAGTTTCCTGTCTAACTTCATAAAATTACTTTGCTCTAAATTCCACCAGAGATTTTTCAAAGAAAACTGCTATAAACAGTTGCTGTTAAGTTATAACTAAATAAACAATTATCCTGAGTAAGTGCACTCCAACAGTATCCTGAACAGTTTGCTTGTATGACACTTTGTCTCTTCACATAAAAGCAATGATTAGTATAAATAGCAAGTATTGCATTTCACTGAGATAAAGATATTAGTGTGAAGATAGCAGGAAAATAAGAGCAGAGGCCTCATGTAGTTTAAACCATTACAGCTTTACAAAAGACATGAGAATGACTGCAGTTTGTCCAAACCAATGTCTGAGCAGGGTTTCTGGTCTGTTTAATAGTATGCAGCTGCAGGTGCCCAGGAAGGACTATGAAAACAGGACAAATGGGCAATTATCCTTCTTCTGCTATAGTTTCCAGATTTCCACAAATCAGTGGAGCTTCAGTGATTTACACTAGCCAGACACGTGACCCCCTTGCGATTTTTTTTTCAGTTAAGAAAGGAAACATTAGTTGAGCGATAAGGATGTGAAAATTCAAACAAAATAACCTTTCCAAAAGTACTTTTTTCAGTTGCCTTGTAACAATCAGAATTACTTTTTATTACTTGCTGCTACTATTTTTAAAACTTATAGCTGCAGAATACGTCGTTTTGCATCAAAAGGATAATACCTGTAGTCTTTCTATAACTTTAATGCAAGGTAATGTTATACTGCTCTGATATATAGAAATATTTTGTAATAATAATACTGCTGCCTAGAAAATGTGGCCTTTAACACATTTGTTTAATATCTCTTTTGGCATTGTGACACCTTACTAGCTTGCTGAAAAAAACCCCACCATTAGCACACTATGCTACAAGTCACCATTGCCAGAGCCCCCATGATGATGAAGCAAATTATGAAGCTAAAAAACAAAGTAATATTCTAACAGGTACTGTTTGGGTTTACATGCTGTCACCTTGCATTGTTGATTAAAATGGGGCCCTGATTGCTTCTGTAGCTGGCTGGTTTTGCTATTTTTACATTTGCAACCTTACACTCTGACCTTTTTTAAGCTCCTGCCCAGTACAAGTTAATTGTTGGGTTAATGAGTTTGTGGTGATTGCAGATGTGTGCCAGATGACATAGTCCGCCTAATGTTGCTTAATTTACACATGGAGTTTCTATGGATTAAATGACCTTAAATGTCATCAGCTTTTTAATTGTAAAATAAATCTGACTCCCTGGGTTTGGAGTTCCTGGGTGTTAACACATACGTTAGTAAAGACATCTCAAGGGAGGATGTCTATAAACAATCATCAAATGGCTCCAAGTGCAGAAGAGTCACTCAGACTGTGCTGTTTGTACCAGCCAAGAGTCTTACCATTTGCACTTTTGTGGGCCCAGTCCTGCCTATGGATGTGCTTAATTACCTCCAGGTTGCTCCCATCACTTCAATTTACACAGCACATGACTGTCTGCCAGGTTTGTCATGGACTTCAGATATTTATGAGGGTCAGATGTCCAATCTGTGGATTTGTATTCTTCCATTTACCCTTCTTACTTTTCTCCTCAAGGTTTTTAAGCCAATGGGATTCTACTTTTGACTTTTTGAAATACCTAATGAATGTGTATGCTACAAGAAACATTAGGTTGTGACTCAGTGCTGTGGATAGATAGTATAACTTATCCAAAAATCATCAACTGGGAAAATGATGGGAATGTCCAAGATTTTAGTATGGCTATTGAGGCTATTAGGAAGCCATTGAAAAGAGAAGCAGGAAAGGAAAAAATAGAGATTAGCTCAATTTATTTCTACCAGAGTCTGCCTTACACAAGCTAGAAATGATTGGCAGCAGCTATTCCAGCTTGTTCTCATGATGACACAACCAGCATGAAAAGCTCAGGTTGCACTGTTTCCATTGCACTGTGTAGACTCCTGGGGCTTATCAGTGGGTAATTGCAAAGGTGAACCTCGAGAAGCCTGGCAGAGTCCACTCTGACAAAATGATGGCTGTAGAATGAACAAGCATATCTCTCATCTTGAGCCTGATCCCTGAGAAGTTTCAGGTGTTGCCAAGAGCCATTTGATGCATGGCTCTTGCAGTAGATATGTGGGTAGCTGGGGATGGCTGGAGTTCTTCCAGGCAGGTTTCTGAGCTTAAGGAGATGATGATTTGAAGCCAGAATACCTGAGTCAGTGCTGGGCCTTCATTGCTGCATGATGTGGCATATTATAAGCTCACCAGTGGCACTACCTGTGTGCAAGCAGTATGATGTGTCATTAGATATTTCCGGTGCAAAAAGTATTTGCAATTAAGAGACCAGCTTTTCAGGTTCTTTTCCCCAGCAACTCTATAAAGAATTGTTTTGGAGCTTTAAGCTTTCCTTTACAACCACCAATTATGTTTAGTTACTTAAGGATTGAAGGAGGATTTAATCAGATCTATCTCCATTCTTCATTATCAAAAGTACCTTTACAAAAGATACATGTTTAAAGTGCTGAAAGTGTTAAAGTGTCTTTCTAAGAAGAGGCTTACATTTTCTAGTGTAAATGCTTCCGTTGGTATGAGTAATACAAAGAATGTTACCCTTTGTGCTGTTTAATTATGAAAAACGCTGCTTGGATGCAAATATGCAGACAATGTGGATTGCATTACTGCAAATTGTGGCTCATACTTGGGATTCCCAGCCATGGCAAGCCAGTTGTCTCAAAGCTGGCAGCTAAATAGGGAGACGCCATCTCCTGCAGTTTCACCTGATCTGCAGAAAATATAGAGTTGGTAAAACTCTTGTGGTAGTGGCATCCAGACTCAAACAGAAGTGGCCACTACTGTGCACTGCTTGCAGACTGGATTGATCTGATTTTCACAGTCCAGAAGCATCAGCTGAAAAATCTAGCCAATGGATAATATGTCTGTGAGTTATAATCACTTGTCTGCCTCAAATTCAGTTGGTAAAAAAGACAGTGAATGTCCTCTAGCCTTCTAAAGGAGTAGAACTGTCTGAAAATTTCACTGAATCTCTGTCATGGTGGGACCAGCCAACAGAGCTAGTGATATAGAGCTGGCTTATTTTATCATTAGAAGTTCTTACATGTTTGGGAGGAGGCTTTGAGGACACTTATGCCTGGTGCTGTCCTAGGAGGCTGTATAAATAGGCAGGGCTGTTACACTGATGCCAGCCTCCTGGGTAGCAGGGTGTCCCTGGCACTGGTGCACCCAGCTACCAGTTCCTTTTTGAAGAAGGGGCAGTGTGTGAGGCCACTTGCCAAGGGAAGTCTTGTGCCACTGCCTCCTCTTTAAAGAGCTCCTGCTGCCTGGGGATATGGCTTGATCCTCTAGCTTATATTTTGCTGCTGTATTTGCCTGGGCTATAGTAACTGTAATCCAGATGCAGGTATTTAATATAGTTAGGAAAGGAAAGTTGAGAGATGAAGGTATGTTTCCAGAAGTTTTCTAAGTATGCTTTTTTTACCTCTCTATTTCTCCACCATGTGAAGAAAGAAAGAAGAAGAGAGTCTAGCTCAGGCAGTGATAAAGAGGTGTTTGTTTCCTCACCCAACAACACTGATTAAGCTGGAGGCAGGAAAAGGTATTCATTTTCACACTGCTGTTCCAAATCAGTGCCACCTGCTAGAGGAACTGAACATGATAGATTCCTTTAACACCATAACTACAGAGCTATATTAGCTCTGTACCTTTTTCTGTGGGAACGCTATAACCATGGTGAATGTTTTTCTTTCCAAAATTGCTTCTGCAGCAGTGAAAATAGGCAGAGATTCTTCTGTGTTGTAAGGCTAGAAAGGCTCAAGTAGAAATTGCCAGTCTTAGTGAAATGAGGATGCAGTCACTTGGAGCAAAATGCTGTAACTATGTAATGCAGGCTATAGTGTGCTAAGTGCTGGACAGTGATGTCTTGGCCTTGACCTGGCACTGAGAGTGCCTGCTTACTTCAAACTGTGTGTGAAAGTACTGCCAAACAAAGTAAAAGTTTGTTTTGACCTCTGTCAGATTTGCTTTTTAGTTCAGTGCAGTAAGGGGGAGTGGGAACAGATCTTTCAAAACTTTTTATACCTAAATCCTGAGTGTGGATACAAAAGATTTTTTTTTCTTGTTCCCCTATCTGCAAGCAGTGGGCTTGGATGTCTGCATTGCTTTACTCTTGAGCTGATAAAGTCTGATTGCTGTTTAGTCTATGTTCTTTCTCAGAGAGGAATGTTTTTGAAGGCTTTTTAACACTGGCCTGACATAACTGTGGCTGTGCTATTTATCCTCAATAAAAATCATACTGATCATACAGCTAGATGATATTTTTCTTTTTTTCCCTTTTTTTTTCCTGATTAATGCATTTGCTAGAAAGTGATTTTTCACTTGGGGCTGGAGAAATCAAATTAAAACACTTGCAAATATATGAGCTAAACCTTCCTTAGAAGGGAAAAATGGAGAAAATCTTTTCCTGAAAGTATGCAAGTGCAAAACTTTTCAAAAAGGTGACCTGTGCTAAAAGAAATAGATTGAATAAGGTTAGGTATTCAGGAAATAATCAATTTTCAACAAAATAGCACTCCTCTTGCGTTTTCTTGACCTATTTGTCTCCATTATCTAGAAAAGCTGAATAAAAATGAAATGCCCTCTAGAAAAATATGAAGCGTGGCAGAGGATAATCTGAAAACCACCTTTACTCTAAAACTCTATATTATAATGCTAAAAAGGCAAAGCAATTATTGCAGTAAGATATAGATCTTCTATAGAACAGAGCTTATGGAAAGCTTTTAAAAAGCAGGAAGCTACTGGAGATGTAAGCTTCTATAAAATGGAGCTTGTGGCAAGACCTATTCAGAAACCGACTAATAGAGCTTAGTGTTGCTGGAAAATTGCTGCTTGTTGCTCTGCTTGGGTTGTCTCCAGAGGAATGCACATTTCCTGAACACGTGAGGTCTGTGCCCTATACCCCAGCCTCCAGCTGTGCAGAGTCTCCATCTCCTGTACTGTTGTCTGACCTAGATTCAAAGGGATCCATGATGATAACAGCACCCTGGACTTCAGGGCCTTTCCGTCTTTTGCTGTCACCTTAGAAAATGTTTAAGCTCAAAAGGAAGCTCCTAAAGTCTTGGCAGTGTTTGGAAATAAAAATGCTGGTGTTTGTGAAGCAGTTTTTCCTCCAACACTTCCAGATCACAAGAAATTTCCAAAACTTTGCTCTTGTTCAGACCAAAAGTAAAATTTCCGCTGAACCAGAGACCCCGGTTGCAGACAAATCTGCTTAACATCCTGTACCTTGGAAAGAAAAGTGAGGCTATTTTCCTGGCAAACAGATTTGCTTATTACTCTATGCCCTGAAGCTATTTCTGCTGCTGCAGAATGGTCACACAAACTTGGTAATATTTCCCTTCCTTTTGCACAGAATTGAATTACCCAGAAAAGTTCAGAGCATGGAATAATCTAATGCTGTGTCTGTAAACCCAGCCTTTCACCTCCTTCATCCTGCCTCCCTTTAGGCTAGAGTGCAACTCCAACTTTATCTGGGGTCTTAAGTCTAAATGTGTGTTTTTTTAAACCAAGAACAAGCTCCCATTTATCCTTGAGTGTACCTCTGTGCAGTTTAAATAATTAAAAAGCTGCTGCAAGTAGCAAAATTTCCATTCCACAGATGGAATAGTCTCCTCCCACTTTTGCTAATTGTTTGCTAAAACACTGACTGTACTTCTTCTACCACATACTATTCTTAGTATTATTGTTCTGGGATAACGTCCCCTTACTTGAAGCTGTTTTCTTATGAGGAAAAACAGAACAGACTGGTCTGAATGTCTGCACCTGCTTTCTTCATGGATCATGGATGGCTCCAGATGCATCTTTTCTGCGTGGGAAGGTTGTGCTTTGCTGGGAGCACACCAGTCCACTCTGGGGTGTGCTGTAGTCAGAAAAGGCAGGGGGTGAGTACAACTGGTGGCAACAGGCAGCTCCTCTCTTTCCTTGGGATCAAGGAGTAGGTTTTTTCTCCAGGGCTCTGTGTCTGTAGCATTATTGGGAGGGATAACTACTGTGTAGAGAGGTGAAGTAGGGATGATCTTATATGTTTGCATTGTCACATTTCACCAAATCAGTAAATTGCAGTCATACAGTGTGGCTGTACAAGAGATGCCTGCAGCATTTCCAGTATATTTTTCATGCCTATGCAGGAACTAGTAACTTCGCAGTCCTTGCATCTGTGGCACTCCCTGGGAGAGGGAGGATCTAATACATGAAATGTAACTCTCCTACAGCAGTGGGTTATTCGTAGATGAAATACTAGAATGCAATTGCTCACTGGCTTGAAAACAGTAGAAATAGGTTATCTGCTGAGTGATGCCTGCAGACAGTTCAGAATGAGAATGAGGATGGCCACCAAAGGAATTGCAATTATTGGCTCTAAAGAGGATACTGCTGCCCTGTTAGCTAAAGCTGCAAGCAGGCTTGCAAAAGAAAAGGTAGTGAACGTTAGATAGCTGATGAAAAGCTAATGTATACACCTGCACATTGGTGAACGTGGATCTTAAAAAACCCTGATTTGAACTGATCTGAATCCAACTCTGCTTTTTTTTCCCAGTGTTGCCAAACTTAAAGGTTTCCAACATGGATCAAATTGCCAATACATCATGAAACCAGTTTTAAGCCACTAGCACATTAAGGGAAAAAAGTGTTTAGAAATGCCAGGATTTTAATTGTCTTTTAAGGTCTGTAGAGTGTATTCTAGTTGAGTTTTCCAACTATTTCAGATAACTGTAAGGACTAGAATTGTTTTATTTCCTTACTTTCACAAAACACAGAATGAAAGGGAGCCTAATTTGTAAAGACCTATTCATACATGTTCAAAAAGAGTTAAAGGCTTAAGTAATGCTACTTGGAAGAATGTAATTATAAGGAGACATTTTTGGGGAAGAATATGAAAAATACATTGAGGAAAGAGAAAAATTGATTTTTTTCATTGCTTCTAAATGCTTTAGAAAGTTGTGCAGGAGAGTTTTTGCTCAGAATATCTCCTGTGGTTATGAAAATAATAAATCGTCAGAGATCTTTGAAAACTAACCAAAATCTGCCTACCCCTTTATTCAGATTTAGTCAAACTTCATCAGCCCTACTACACACTGCAACCACACCAAATTTATTTCTTGTGACCTCACCTTGCTGCAACTTTCCCACATAGTGTCATGGAGCTTAATATGTTCTTTCACCTGTTTACAACTTGTATTGAATCAGTCACCTTGTTTTATCAGAAGAAAAATTACTGAATGTTAAACAGTGTTTAAAAATAAATCTTTGATTTAGCATTCAGTATTCTGGATTGTGAAATATCTTGGCTGCAAAAAAAGACTGAGGTGAGCATCAAACATCTTCAGTATTCTCCAAGAGAAGAGAGTCATTAGCTGAAGGAAAACCAAACAAAAGCCCAAAGAATAAGTAGGAAAATGCCACTTTTCTCCTAACACACGCTAAACTGAGCTTTTGAATATTTGCAGATGGTTTAGGAGCCTAAATTTCCCATTCAGAACTGGAAGCTGAGGTTAGGGACATGTTGATCAAATCATAACTTTTACAGTAGGTAACACATTTAGGTGAGCAAAAGGCATGTGGGAAAGCCTTTTCTGACACTAACTACTATAAGTAAATCACTATCAGGTTATTAGCTGTTGCTTCTATAAGTTTGCTTCTGTTATAAATTGGGGCAGCAGTGCTTGCCACAGGTGAACCTACCTATGTATCCATCATGTCCATCTCACTGAATTTAGTAGAACTCAAAACACATTTGCCCAGATGTGAAATAGGCCAAATGAGAGGCTATCTCCTTGTCATACTTCCTGGAAGCCTTACCACATAAAAGAAACAATGAAGGAAAAAAAGAAGTAGTGCATCTTTTCCAGGTATTCTATAGTATTGGATTTTATTTTATATTTTATTTTTCCACCTTCTGTCAGAATCTAATTCTAATGCAGATTATTGGTAGTGACTGTATTGTTTGAAGAGCTTAAATAAATCTTCTTGTTTACTCACCCAGCTCCTGGCCATTGTATTGATTTTAATATGTTCTAGCCCCCTAATTTTGTCCTACTTACTTTTCATAGCCAGAAGATTAGCCCTTGCTATGTTGCTTCAGGATTCCCTAGAAATTTTGCTTCTTAGAGGCTAGGTATTATATCCACACAAGAGCTGTTTCTTCACAAAGCCAAGCTGGACTAGCTTGTGGTTTTTCTCATGACGACTATGTATAGTAATTATGAATGTGTTGTCACTTTGAGGATGGGTGATATTTTTAGGAGCTCCATGTAGATGTAAATGCTCAAGTTATAATCTCAAAATGTGAGATGGAAATGCCTGCATCATGTTCTTCACTGAAAGTGTTTTGCAGCTATACAGTTGAATTAAGCTTCTCTTAAAACTCAGAAGGAATTTTTATCTGATTGTCAGTTGATTGCAGCCCTATTTTTTATTTCCCTAGGGAGCAAAAATATCTAACTTCTTTTAATACAAAGAAAAAACTAAACCTCTGTAAAAGCCTTGGTGAGAAAAAATGAAAAACACTTCTGGGTCACCACAGGCCAGAACACCATTTTATTAGCTTTTGATCATTTCATGCATGGAAGTGAAGGTCACCTGACATCATGCTTTTGTAAAGAAAATTGCTCCGGAGTGTTTTGCAGCCATCAACACTGACAACAGCATCCCCTCAGAGAATAGGCTTTTGCCAGCTGTGAGATGATAAGGGAACACAGCTGGCTTGCAATAAGGCATGTGTAGTGTGAGCTCTGTGGCACTTGTACTGCCTGAGATGTAGCAATGATTTTTTAAAGTACATTCCTTCTTTTTGCATCAAAGCAGTTTATTCCCTCTAATTTAAAAAAAGTTTTCCTCACGTCGGATTCAGGAATAGCTGAAGTTCATGGTGACATGAGTGCAGACCAGTAGCTGTATAATCAAGGAATATAAGGGCAAACTTGTACACACGTGAAATCCTATGCAGTGGTCACTCTAAGTGTCCAGGTATGTTTTTTTTTGGTTTTGTTAATTTTCTGTAGCCTTTGTAAACAATCACCAGACATGTTCATTATACCATATTGTGTCTAAGTTCCCACAGTTCAGGCTTCTTGAGGATATTTAAAATTTCACTTCCACACGCCGCTTGTAAGATCTGTTGATAAGCACTTGAAATAGGAAAGAAAAAAGTAGGAAAAAGAAGGCAGACACAGGTAAGAAGCACAATGGTTTGTTACCACACAGAGGTGAGAAAGAATGGTGTAAGTCCTGAAGTGAGCTGTTGGTGCAGAGCTGAATTAGCAGACAGAGGGCAAATGAATTATTACTCCCTAAATATTATTTTGAAGTGCTTGATAAATTTCTTTTTTATGTAACTCAACACTCATATGTAGTTTTGGGGAAAGGCTCATCTTAAAACAATAATGGTCAATAACATATATCTTGATTTTCTTGCTGCATTTGGTTGATGAGATTAAAAGGCTGGTATCTCACTGAGTGTCATTGCTGCTAACCCATGAACAACAGCATTGCTGAAGTAATGGGAGCAAATGATTATATATGAGAAACAATCTTTGTCCCTCCTGACTTTATTCATATTACACGTCCTAGTAGGGTTTGAAGTCTATTGTCTTTGGTTATTTTCTTTCTGGCTAAGCTTAGCTATATAGTAAGCTTTTCTTCTTTAAAGTTATTGAAAGTCAAGTACAAGTTCTTTCTTCTTCAGTATTATATTTAAAAAAAAAAGAAAAAAGGGAAAAGAAAATAAAAGTAGGTTGTGCATTCAGATCTTGAATACGTGTGTATTGGGTCTGACTGAGCT